>RQOL01000876.1:111805-332960 GCA_013076295.1 Sanderia malayensis | reverse complement strand
ATATTTTTTCATGCATTCATACTTACGATATTAGTCAGTTTCTAGCTATTATAAACCACAAAAAATCTCTGGAAAACAAATAAATGACAATCCTTACTCTTCATTAAACTGTCCCCTGATTGGTTGCCATCTGTTTTTTCTCTTTCCTCCTCATCATCAGTCATCTGAATATCTACAGGAAAGATTTATAAAAATTATCCAGAGAATTTCTGTCAGTTTTTGAACTCACTGAAAGTAAAATTTTTTCTGTATTTGAATAATTTTCTGTAAGGTGAGTGACCCACATTAAAAAACTGGTAAAATTGGGAAAATATATTTTAACCATCATATATGCAAGGTAAACAAGGTTTAGATGTGATTCTGCCAACATAAGTAATTATTATAAGTAGAAAGTGCTGCATTTCATCACACATGGTACTACTGTAAAATTGCTAAACTAGGAATGTGAAGAATGTCAACTTAAAAAGATTGGAAATGCAGCATCAGGTTTGGATGTTAAGAAACAGAACAATGTTTGGAAAAGAAGAAAAATTTTACTCTGCATAAGGTTGCCCACTGATTTGTTAGCATCTCCTTCAGTTTCATGGTCATCCTCCCTCATCAGATTATCTAAAAGTAAGAATTGTAATAACTTCAACTTATTATCCAGAGGGCAACTCCATAGTTAATTCTGAGCAATTGTAAATTTCAGCCTTACACTAGCTAGATGGGGCATATATAAGCCCATTTTGTAACATTTTCATGGCCAGAATGAACACTTTCAGACCTGCAGGAAACTTTATAAAGAAGAAAGATTGATAACTGTTACCATTCAAAGAGCCAGCCACAGGCTGGTCTTCATATCTTTCCTCATTCTCGTCCAGTTCCATCTGATTATCTATAAGTAAGATTAATATAGTAACTTTTAAAATATCTTGCAGGGTTAATTGGGTTAGTAGATAAATGATTTGTTGGCCCATCTTAACCACTTTTATTCAGAAATATGTAATACGTATAGATAACAAATAAATTGTTTCAGAGAGCTTTCCTTGAAGTTAAAGCTGTGGTTTTAAAAAATAAAATTCATTGTTGAAATCAATGTAATACAAATAATGACCTTTCCTTAAAGCGCTAATTGGCAAATTGAAACATGTGACAAAGTTGTTATTAGAAAATACAACTTTCAAAAAAGTCTTTTCAATTTCCACAAATTATGATAATGAATATTTTATGAATGGGTCAATAAATTACACACATCAGCAGCCATTTGGATTTTAGATACAGTACATTTTCAGAATTATTATAGCCTGTTTCATGGATCGCAATATACATAATTACGTGTTTATGCAATACAAAAACAGAAACTCAAGATCTCATATAAAACACCTAGCTATAATCACATGTTTATAAAATAAGAGAAAGAATATTGATCAAGTTGTGAATCACCTAGACTTTCTTGCTGCTCTTCTAAATCAGCTACTTCTTCTTCCTCTTCCATATGTTCGAGACCAGAGTCTTTGTCTGAGCTGGCCAACATCTGTGGATTTTTGTAATAATCTGAAAGTAATGAGAGTTCAGTTTCAACACAGTATGCCATTTGAGCTGCGATTCAAACCCAGCCTGAAGGATTAGACAATGACAGCGTGAAATTTCTATGTCAGACATGATGTACATATCAGATCTACATATCATATACCATTCATATGTAGTTCTGTATTGCCTTCTAGTTACAATCTAATCATAATGTGCAATCCATTATACTTACTGCATATCATTTGGATATTTTGAATGTCCAGGGTATATGAGTGCATTTGATACTCCCAGTTATTTGTTTTTTTTTTGTGACATATTCCATGTATCAGGAAATTTTCTAATTCAATTTGCTAGTTTGTTTGCCTAAACATGCTTTTTGTTTGAAATGAAATGATTTGTTACCTTGTAGATGACTTTTAAAAAGATTCATTACTGCCACTCCAGTCTTTGGTCGGTTTTTTTTATCCTGGCCAATGAAGTGCTTAGCGATCCAGGTGTGCACATTGTTTCCACGCTGAAACCTTTTTCATCTTCTTCCGACAAGCACCAAATATATATTCTGCCTTTTCTTTCAAGGTGGTAATCTGAAATGCACAAATGACATTAATGTGCGCATGTAAATTGTACAGTAAATAATCTATAAAGTCCATGGTTTCAAGATTCATGTCTTGAGCCTAAACTCCTTAATGGATATGAGATGTCTGCTTTGCCCTTATCTCTTGTTCTATTGTTTCCTGTGCTGTGTAAGAAGGCATACATACGAGTCAGTAGAAATATTCAAAAACAGATGAACTAAAAGTCTTTTCCAAGACATTTTAACTCCTGACATAGTAGATTATGTCACTGTCTCAGTAAAACTGTCCCAAAAGTATAACATTTCAGTTCAGACTCAAAATTGGCAAAGGGAAAGAGGGCCAATAAACAATTAAATTATACAATAAGAGGGCCTCAACCATTTTATAATGGATTACATTTGCATGAAAGTTGGTTAAATATCAACAAGTTGCAAAATTTGTAAAAGGTTAAATCTACAATCAGGTATCAGAAAAAATTAATACAAACGATTGTTCAATCAACTTGAATCAAGTCGTTTGCATTCTAGTTTCAATAGAAATAAAAAGAGAGCTTACCCTACTGGTCAAATTTCAAATTGCTTTGTCGTATTGATTTTGCCTTTTGGCACATTTGGCACAAATTTTTTCTTCATAAAAGGATGATTGCAAGTGATACATTTTGCAGAACGAACACTATTTCTTTGCACAACTTCAGCTTCACAGACCTTGATGATTGGAGATAATTAGAAGTTATGATAACTTGTTAAAAGTATCTGGAGACCAATAGATAGAATCTGTGCCAGACTAGCATTACACGCCGAAAATCTTTGATCAAGATACCAACTCTTGAATAAGATCCTCTCAAGCATAAGCATAAGATCCTCTCCTGAGCGCTTAGGCTTACTCATGAATGTACATTACTAATAACTCTGCAAAAGTGAGATAACAGTAGTACAAAACTACTTACTTTCTTGGAGCTTGTTTTGACTTACTTGAGTTGCCTATATGCAACACAGACATATTTAATGTAATATTGAGCCTTTTCTACGGTTTTACGGTTTTACCCAAGGTGCTCTGGCGTGGTGGTGTCATCCAGCTGACCCGTGGTGTCAAGAGCTCAGTGTGGTCAGGGTTCGAGCCCAGCCACGGTAGCGTCACAGCCAGGGTCAAGGTCTCAATTAGTTAACCTACTACTGAGATCCTAGCGACTGGTGCTAAAACACCATTTCACCTTCTGTAACTTCATCAAGCATAACTTGGCAACCTGTTTAATTTCTGTCATTTCAATACTATTTAGCATTGTACATACATAAAGGGCTCATGGGATAGCTAACCACAAGGAAAAGTAGGAATAGTGAAAGTAGCTTTCACTAGCATTTATTGTATTTAACATACTCTAGTAGGTACACAACAACAGGAACTACTATAAACCTACTTAACTATCTAGATTATAAACAGACAAAACATAGGGCGATTCTGGAGAGTTAAATTCTCCAATAAAAATATATCATCAAGTTTTTGATGCAAAAATCGTATATAGCATCAACAAGTTAGTCTATGTGCAAAGTTTTACTTTCTCAGCGCTGGTATTATCGTTTTTTATCGCTGGTGTTTCATTCTTTGCGGTCAAAGCCTTATAAAGGCCTTTATAGAATCGGAAGTTTGAATGCTTACATTAATATTTAGAATATAAGCGCTAGGACAGCGAAAATTTGTACATAGACTAAATTCTAAATGCTTTGTACCATTTTTGCATCAAATCTTGATATCTTTTGATTTGGAGAAATTAAAATAGTCTAGGCCTAACACCTAACACAGGCCTATAGTCCGCAGACACAGTTTTTGAGCTAAATTTGGACAGTAACAGTCTTCATCTTAATCTAGCCTTAAGAACAAAGATTAATATGAAATGTAAATCTAATGACCATTTCCTCACTGTGGTCCCGACAAGGTTTGCTTCGGATGTCATTGACGCCATTTTGTTCTTCTGTTCTTTCTGGTAGGCATATACAAATCAAATCGCTTTCACCAATCACCACAGAATAAGGTTATTCTGTGCTTCACCTGCACCCCGTACTCCGAACAGCCGACCTGCAGCAAGACAACGACTGTGCGAAGGAGCTTCTCCTAAACTTCATCCGATTTTACCCATAATCATTAAAATCAGAGACATTTGTGGGTTTTACGATAATCGTTAAAAATGACATCGTGTATATGTTGCCCATCAATAGTAATCTCAGTAAATAAGTGACCAATGACATGTGCTTTAAGAGATGTCTGTGCCATAGATATGTTTTGAGCAGATGGGTGAAACTTCAGATCCAGCTTGTTGGCTATACTTTCATTGATGTAACTATTAGTACTACCAGAGTCGATGAGGTCTGTCAGCCGGTTTCTACTGATGGAGACATCTACCGAGGCCTGTGCCAGACTTTCAGGACATGCGGCAGAGATTGAACTCATTGCAGGAGTGGGGATGGCAGATATTGCTCCCCCTTTTGATTTGCAAACTCGTGCATAGTGGCCCTTTTTGCCACAGCTTTTGCAGACAGAGTCACGGGCAGTTTTTTCTGTTGTGCAGGGTATCTCCACAGAAGTAGCGCTTCCTGGAACTTGTGAATGAGGCTGCTACAGGTTCTGTACTTGGTGAAGCGGGGGCCACATTCTGACTTGGTTGGCCTTCTGAGCTGTCAGATGCAGTAGTAGGCGTTTGAGGCATACCATAGGCCTCAGCATTCTTTTGAGCTAAATCCGAGGTGTTTGCCTGGTCGAAAGCAGATTTGAGGTCGAGCTGACTATTTTCTAAAACTCTCTGACGTATCAGTGGAGACCAAAGGCCATTAATAAAAGAATCCCTAACTAGCTCTTCACGATATTGTTCAGCAGTCACACTTTTGAGGTTGCAATCTTTACTAAGTCGGTGAAGTTCTTGAAGAAATTCAGAGAGAGTTTCACCAGGTTTCTGCCTTCTAGTTGCAAGTAAATGATGAGCAAATAATACATAATTGATAAGAGTTCGGTACTCATCTGGAGCCCTTTCCCCGCATTCTGCGATGAAGTTGGTGAACGTACGATGCAAGTGTTTCCATTCTTTAGATGCAGTAGGCGAGTTTATATCCAAATCAAGTCTTGCAGGTTTGAGTAGAGTGTCCATTTTACTTTTCTATTAGTTGAATAAATTATGGTAAACCTAAATCATGGTTTTATTCAACTAATAACACATCACCAGTAATTAGACTAACAAACAAGTTTGAGAACAAAACAAGATGACGGATGCCAAGTCAGAACCGCTGACCAACGGCTCGACACAGGAAGCCCAGTTCTTAATAAGTGTTTATGTCACCCACCCGGAATATTTTGGTGTATCTCATTATTCAAACCTTCAACAAATTCCATTCTTCCATTGCCACATGTGCAAAAGTAAATCCAGTCAGAACTGTCTGCAAACTTCATGGGTGATCTGGGTACTATGCAATACCGTTGATGCAATAAGGATGACCTATAGTAAGGAATTGCATTTACAGCTATAATTATGACATATGTATCACCATTCTTGCTCCAATAGCTATATTTACCTTGAGAATTTGCTTTTCAGTATTAAATTCCTGAATCAAATAATCAGAATTGGCATTTGGAATCATTACTGATTTTGCCTTCAGAACTTGAAACAAGTAGCTTTCTGCTATATCCACCTGAAAACAATCCAATCTCAAGCAACTTAATGCACAATCAAACAAGTACAGAAAATTAGTGGGTAAACAGTATTTCGACCTTTAAGGTCTCATCGGTACAGATAATGTGAGATAGAGCTTTGGCTATGAAGAAAACTACAAAACAAATGGTTCAGATATATTATCATAGAACATATTTTATCTGTAAACATTGCAATTAGTAGCCTGGCAATGATGGTAAATCCGAGGTACAATCTCAAGCAGAAGACTCAGCTTGGAAAAATGCCAAGGATTACTCTATCTGCAGACACTGTGTTTCAAAATTTGAGATACATTAGTGCAGATCTGAGGTTTTCAAAAATAAAACCATGCCCATAAAACAAAACAATTATGTAAAAAGCCAGATATAATAAAGGTCTACTTGCTGATTGTTTCCATTGGCTGAAGCAACAATTTCTTGCAAACTTATTAATATTGCGCAAATAAATGAAATGAGTGAACATACCTGTGAAATCATAATGGCATTGTCTACACATTCTAAACTGTCACCACCATCTTGGCTGTCTTCAATGTCATTATCAGTATTCATGTCCATACCTTCACTGGCCACTTCAAATTCTGACAACATAAAACATTCATCACACATAATTTACCAATTGGCCTTTAAGATAGGGTTCGGTTTGTAATATCTTGCTTTTCAGTTACATAAAACTCCATAAAATATGATTGCTTAATAAAATAATTCTGTAGGTAATTATGAGATGAATTTCCATTGGTATAACCACCAGACTGTATAATGCAGCTATTCAAATCTTGTGATGGATACGTGACCGATATGTTAAATGTATTTTTTGGTCTTTATATCATTTGGAATTACAAGTGCGTTGTTGAAGCTGTGCGTTTTTTGAAGATGTAGGAGGGCCTGTAATTTCGTTTTATTTACAAGTACATTTCTATGAAAATCAATATTGATAAAAAAGTATTAATAATGATAAGAGTTTAGCACAAGACCTTCTCTTTCTAAAGCAGTAGCATGATGTACAATGCTGATTAGTTGTTCGGCATTTGCTCCAATTGCAAATTTTGATTGTGATCCTCCTCCCTCCCCCTGCGCTATCTGTTTCCTAATCGTCCGTCTTTTTCGTCGCCCCAGTTTGGGTAAAGTCGGAAACATTGAATAAGCTGGCAGGCCATCCACAGGTGATAAAATGCTAAAAGGCATTCCAGTTACAACCGGCTCTTCTTGTTCGTTGTTTGAGTGGAAAGGTTTTCCTCTTGGTCACGTAATGGGGCAAAATGCTGAGATTGAGTTGCTAAACCAAGGTCTGGCCTTCCAGTATAAGAACGAAAGTTCCCATGAAACACACTATTTCAGTTGTTCTTACGGGGTGCCAAATGGGCCAACATTTGAAGTTTGTCAAGAATCTATGCAAGACTAAACAATTTCACCAAGACATGGATATATCATCAACATTAGGAAAAATAACTCTTTTCATCAAAAAACTCTATACAAAAGGGCATATATTTATTTCTTCGCGAAATTTCTAGTATCTTTACCAGAATATTTGTACAACCTATTTGATGAGATTTTTTATTTCTCAAAAGAATATCTTTACAATTCTTGGTGAGATTTTTGCTGTCACTTGAAATTTCTTGCTTTTTGAAAAAAACTGTCTTGATGAGATTTTCGCTGATCGCTTGATCAGATTTTCAACCTGAATCTTTTCCCAAATTAGAATGGTCGGTAAATTGTCAACCCTTAACATGCCAACAAGGCTACTCCATTGAAAGGAAACCCAAAGCAAAGATGGCATCGCTGGTGACAGAGATCTGATGGTGGATGTGATGCAATCTGGTTCTTTTTTGTTTGAAGACCTGAAAAGATTTCATTTCTGTAACAACGAATTAGCGTATGATTTATTGCAAACTAAAGTCAAAGAGTTCATTACGATTCTCTGTGGCATTTTTGTAGCTGTAAACCATGTGGAATCGATGAAGAACTTAGTACCAGAATTGATTATCGTTTTTCAAGAAGAACTGTCAAAAATTCGAAATAACATTATAGAGCAACAAAGTTTTGCTACAAATCATGAAAAATGTAACTGGAATAGCAGGGAGACCAAAGTTTGAGGTCAAATCTGAGCAGATAATAAATGTTCGTAATTTGGGGTTTTCCTGGACAAAATTGCTTCAGTTCTTGGCATTTCAAGAAGATCCCTGTATCGCGGAAGACACGAATTTGATGTGAGAAAATTGAACAACATCAGTGATACTGATCTGGATCTGCTTGTCCAAAATATTTTGATGTTGGCTCCAAACAGTGGGGAGAGACTAATTATTGGGACACTAAGAAGCCGTTGTTTGAGGGTCCAACAAAAACGTCTAAGGGAAAGCATTTTGAGAGTGGATCCTGTTAGCCGCTTGATGAGAAGGAGAGGCTGTATCAAAAGAAGACAATACAATGTCCCCGGAGTTAACTATCTATGGTGAGTCTATGCTATGCAGTTTAGCGGATTCCTTCAGGGCAAAATACAACCCTAAGAAAGAGAAGAATGGCTTTTTAACAGCTGATGAATATGATATTGGGAGAAAACAGGCAAATATTGACCAACAGGCAGAAGGTGAAATAGGGATTTTCCTTGCATTTGTTTGGCGCTGCCATCTCCATACTGCGGCTGTTATCATGGTGATAGTGCGAAAAATACATTTAAGGTTGACATCAATTCTTCATTTGACATTAGAAGCAAATTAGCATCTAATAATTTTTGGCAAGGAAGTGTTCGTTAAACTGCAGCCTAGGCATAATATATATGTGGTGTTTTTGCATTCATCTTTGCATTAGAAAATTTTTAAAAAATTAGCATTTTGCCATACCTTTTTCTAGGCATATTGATGGGAATCATAAATTGATCAAATGGAGGTTCGTGATCCATGGTGGCAAAGAAGGGTTTTCTCATGCAATTGTGTATTAGTGTAGCCGCTTAACTCCAAAATATGCATGAATTGTGCATTTTATGATACAAGCATGAAAATTGGCACAAGTACACAGTTTGATAAGCTGAACAAAATGAGAAACAGACCCCACTCAGAAAATGCCCCCAAAAGCTATTTTTAGACTGGCATAATAGATCCCAGTCCTTTTTTGGGTTCTCTGCTATAACTCCGAAACTACTTGCATTACAATTGTGAAAATTTGTATATGAACATATTTAAATGGACTGAAGACAATAAAGAACCGACTCGACTCAGAAACCGATTCCCGAGAGTTATTTTTAGACTGGTGTACTCGGTTCCAATACTCCTATAATGGATACACACAGGTGGTGTTTGCAACAGATAACCAGCAGATGTCCCCAAGTAGTCACGAGGAGGCTCTAACTGGGATGTTTGTACACTTGAAGCATCTATCCAGCTCTGGACATGAGAATGTAACCATTAAAACCGTTGATATGGACATCGTCGTCACAGCTAGATCCTTGTTTCGGGAATTTGGTTTGGTACAGCTCTGGATCGAGTTTGAAATGGGCAAGGACAAAAGATGGCTACCCATCCACTACTACGCAAATGCACTTGGTGAAAATATTTGTGCTGGTTTTTTATTTTGACATGCATTTAGCGGTTGCGATACAGTTCCTTCTCCTTCTCCGGAAGAGGAAAGGTCACTACCTGGGATACATGGAAGGCCTTGCCAGAAATTACAGACGTTTTCGTTGCCTGTCCAATAGTCCAAATGAGATTAAGACGGATGAGATGTTGTTGCTGCAGAGGTACGTCAATCTGTTCTATGATGGCTCTTCACATTGCCTGACTGTCAATGATGCCAGGAGATGCCTTTTTACAAAGAAGTCCAGAACAGTAGAAGGTTTACCACCAACTGATGATGCTTTGCTTCAGCATGCAACATGCGCAGCTTTTCAAGGAGGGTAAGCTAAAATATGTTTTTGCTTATTCAATTTAACCACCAAATTTCTAATTTTTTGGAAAACTTTACGCGGGGCGTTGGTTTCCGTGCACTACACACAATATCATAACAAATTCTAAAACTGATGGAAGATTACGTTTCTCACTCTTTTTCACAATCTAACGACTACACTTATTACTCAGTTAGCTTCGTAGATTTGTTTTATATTTCAACCATGTTTGGAGACAATTGCTGCAATCTTTGCAAGATTTGCCAGGGATTGAGGCATGGGGATGGAAGAAGTAGACGGTTTTGATATTCCCTGCAGTGAACTGTGCAAATGTGATGGCCAGTGCTTGGAGAATAACAAAGCGTTTGAATAATGCAAGCTGTTTTCTCATTTTGTTCCGCGCATCAAACTGTGTACTTGTGCCAAATTCCATGCTTGTATCAAAAAATGCACAATTCCAATGCTAAGCCAGTGCACTATATATATACATTGTTCCACAAATAATAGAGGAGGTATAGTGAAGGGTTCATTTCTGAATGCTGTATCAACCTATGGGCTTCCATTTAGAGTTTGATGTGACCATGGTACAGAGAACATTGCAACCGCTCAGTGGTGTCTTGAAAATCTTGGGGCCCATGATAGACCAGTAATTACAGGCCTTTCTGTTCACAATCAAAGGATAGAGCGACTTTGGTTAGATGTTAGAAGATATGTCATACAGTATTTTAAAAACATTTTTAGTTACATGGAGAGTAGCGGTGTTCCAGATCCTGTTGATGAGATTGACCTTGCTGCATTGGAGATGGTATATGCACAACGTATCAACCAAAGTCTGGAGGAATTTGCTAATCAATGGAATAACCATCCTTTGTCTTCTTGTCAAAATAAAAGCCCCCTTCAACTTATAGAAATGGATAAGCTAAGTGAGGCAAGTAATAGAGATTACGACATGGGTGAGGTTGATGAATTTTATGGTGTTGATGAAGATGGTCCCATTGGAGTATTACAGACAAATAATGTGGTTGTGCCCAGTCTTGAACTTGATTTTGATGATATAACAAACAATTTTGATATCTTAGCTGATGATGGAAATCACGGCATCAATATCTATGAGCAAGTCCGAGCTCATCAAAAGACTTGAATGGAAATAAGAAAAGTAATCGGTATATATAAGTCAACTAAACAATGAATGATCAAGATCTTTATTTACTTTGGAAGCAACTTGTCAGAAAATTACTCAGGGTGGTCAACCAGTTTTAGATATAAATAATTTCAAGATGTTTTCTTTCCTTAAAGTATTAAAATTATTCAAATTGAGAGAAATTGTTTTTCACATCAGTATCCTTAACAGTAAACTAGTTAGCTTTATTAACTCTGTGACATCTCAATTGTGTTATGAAGCAGCCTTAGCATGTACCATACTAGATTCTGTCAAAACCAGCACCCTCAATAACTGATAACTGCAAAAATTCAAGCATTTTATCACTGGTGTTGATGTGATGTTGATGTGCATGCTTGATCAGTACTTGTTGTTTTCGCTCTCAGTATAGAATGGAAATTTTCGACAGAGTACTCATCAAAAGCACTGTCTGTCCTGTAGTATGTTCTGTCAGGAGTTTGTAGTCTTTCCAGAATGATGTTATTGATTTGATTTGAGAAGTCAATCTTTGGAGTAAGACAACAACGTTTGGACATGGTGACCGGATCCAGCATAGGCACGACTGTGGCCTATTAGGCTGGGGATATATGAAGTTGAGCATTTCCTCTTGCAAAGATGGGCATATTTGCTGGGGCAAAGTGATATTGTCAAGTGCATCATGTTGTTCTTGTTTGTTGCCATTGTTAGGAGCCATTCTGAGAATTCTCTGTAAGATTCATCTTGAACAGCTCTCATGTTTGTGTGCAGGTGATGTTGTTGAAACTGTGGCCACAAATCACTGATTTCATATGATTTGAGACTCTCTGATACAATTTTTCCCTTCTTGCGTTGGGAACAACAGGTAGAACTTGTCTGAAATCGCCACCAACAATAGGGGACAAAAGTCCTGGGACACCCAGGATTCTAGCAGGTTTTACACACATACTTCATCCCCATCCCCCCAAAAACAATGTTGTATGTAGAGGCGGCCCCTGACGACGAGAAAAGATTGGTGCACAAGACAACATTGTTTTGGGGGGAGTGGGGGGTCGCAGTCTGCTCACAGAGAACAAAATGTGCAGAAGCACAGCATAATGGAATTAAATTTTCAGGTGTCCCAGGGACTTTTGTCCCCTATTGAAGTAACATGAATTTGCAACAAAATGGCTTGTCAACTTCTGTGATATCCTGAAGCAATCTGTCAACTGCTTTTAATGCCAATGCTGGTATCATTGAAGCTTCATCCTATATAAACAGGGTTGTTTTATGCAACAGTTGTGCTCTTCGGCTCTGTCTCTTGACATTGCATGTTGATTCCAGCTTCAATGATATTGGAATTTGGAATTGCGAATGTGATGTTCTGCCGTCAATAAGCAGTGTAGCTGCAATTCCTGACCAAGCCATACACAGGACTTTGTGTCCAGATGCATGAAAACCAATGTGTTGTAGACAAATGTTTTCCCTGTGCCAGCTGGTCTGTCAAGAAAGTGACAGTTTTGTTCTGATTGTGCCTCAATTGCTTGAATAATGGCTGTCTATACCACTTGTTGCTCTGGATTCAATGCAGTTTGCATTTGTTCTCTTTGCTCTCTTTCATGTTCAACATGCATGTGATCTTCCTCTGAAATATAAACAATAGTTTATTATGGTATACGTAGAATTACATCATGGCTAAATTATAGAGTGATTATCATCATGTTAAATTGTAAATCACCTTGTTCAGGAATAACAGTGGCTGGTCGCTAGTCGAAGTCGGCCGGTAGCTGAGGAAGATGATCGTAATTTGTGATGGACAAACCATGAACCTTCAAATTGTTGTCAATGTCATGTAGACATTGATACATGTGTTTGTCTTGGAAGGTTATGTCTGTGTTGTTAAGTTCATCACGTCTGACAAAGTTTTCACTCGTTGCTTCTTTGAAGGTGTTAAAGTTCTGATGTCTGATGGCTTTCAAAGGGTAGCAATGATGCAAACAACTGTCTGAATTGTGAACGTATATTGAAGATGGTAGCTTCATCAAGACAACGTGTGATTTCGGCATCATCTCGTAATAGCCCTAGAGTTAATGCTGCATCTTTGAAGGAATCATATAGATTACCCTCTACTGTACGAAGGTCTTCAAATCAAGTAGCTCTCAGTCTCAGTGCGAATTTTTGCTTGCAAAGAGTATGCTGCACTTGAGTTACTATACCAATGACTGGCATTGTTTTTCGTTGTCTGGCTCCATGTTTTGGAACGCTCTTGAGAGACATAGTGCGCCGGTATTTCATGATAGAACTGACATGGAGATGGATCTTGCTGGTTGAGTTCAAACCATGCTGTGAGTGTTGTTCTACCACATTTCCTCGATTAAACGCCCCCTTCGATTAAAAGCCTCCCTCGAATAAACGCCCCCTTATGCTACCGACGTTTGCAATAAGCGCACCCCCCCCTCGATTAAACGCTCCCGTTGTTGCTCGATAAAGCAAGGCTCAACTAAACCATTTTCTCTTTTTCGAGCCTGTGATCTTGTACTTTCTAATAAACGCCCCCTCGAATAATGGTCTCGATTAGGTGCCCCCCCAAAAGTGCTGAGATTAATAAACGCCCCAGGCGTTTAATCGAGGAAATATGGTATCACCTATCTTGTTGAGTCTTTGTTCACCATCATTGTCATGAAAGACGACTTGTTGCTCAAATGGTAGATGAACAGAAAGCTGTTTGACTATGCGGTTTTTGTCATGCATGGGGGACTGCAGAAGCCGATAGACAGCTTCATGTGGTCCAACATATCTTGCATTGATGTATTGGCGTAGCTCGTCGTGTTCAATGTCTTGAGGTAATGCTGTTGATTTTCCTCAAGAATTTCAACATGTGCCATATCATATCCTTGTCCTTTGTGGATATATTTGAAAATGTACTTGACACTTTTTACAGTACTGCATATTTCCTGTTGATATGACACTGATATTTGATGAGCAGGTGTATGCTATGTGGCACCACCCAAGTTTCATCCAAAATGCGATCAATTAGAATGAATGGATGAAGACAGCATCGTCTGTAGAGAGGATATCAGTGGACATTGATTGTCAGCAACTTGTTCATTTGGAAACCGCTTTTGCAAGTTTTCCATGCACACGTTCTGAGGATTTAAATTTCCAGAGGGTTCATGTCTCGTGTGCTTTAGGACCAACTTGTTGTGTTTTGCATCTTGTGGGTCTGGAATCTCTGCTCATATGAGTTGATCCACCTGACAATGAATATAATAATTAACAATTTTATAATAGAAATGACGTACAGAACGATTGTACTGTGTTGGATATAAATTGGGCAATGAGGGAAAGGTATAGAAAGAATGTGGTTATGTAGTATGTCTTTGAGTAATTGTTTGAGCTTGAGTTGAAATACTCTTGTGACAATGTCTCATTGATCATTGGCCGTCTGGTACAGATAGATGTTTTCTTCTATCTCCTTCCATTTAGGGTTTGCAGTCATTGTGAGGAAGATGTCTGGCTTGCCATAATTCCGTACAATTGTCATTGAACCTTGATACAGCCAACACACAGCCAACATCGATATGTATGGGCTAGTTTGGATTGTTAGCCCTGGGCATCTGGTTTTCGATTTCAGCTCTTCTGTGGAGATGATCCATCAGGCCTCCATATGTGTCAACACGAAGCTGAAATTGATTTTTCATAATCCAGTGCAGTTTATTCCCTTCTATCTTTGCACACCCAACTACCAGATACTATGTGAGAGGATCAGCAATTGGACTGGTTGCGTAAATCTTCATGAGGTCTCTATGTCTTGTTTTAACTTGCAGTTCTCTGTCGTCAGGATTTGGTGCACCTCCATTCTGTACAGTATATATAGCTGCAATTTCTCTGGCAGTAGTATTATCAGATCTACGATCTTGTTGTTGATCGCAGTTGATCATTTTGAATGTGGGAACAGGCTGATTGTTTGCAATAGCTTGCTGCCATTGTTCCTCCAATATTTCACCCATGCTGCAATAATGTTGCACAATTCGATTGGCTGCCATTAATTCATTCTGTAGAAGTGCATCAATGTCCAAATCCAGACGTTGTTCTCTTGCAGTTTGTTGCCGTTCCTGCAATGCGTGTTGTGTATCCATGATGTAGAGTTCTGCATATTTTCTGGATCTGTCTGTTTCTGTTACACCTGTGATTATTAAGGAATAAACTTAATGCATATGAAAATATGAATTTGGGGCATAAATCCGAAGTCAATAATAAGTTATGTTAAACAGAATTTCTGAAAATTAGAAATGTTGTATAAAAGAAATCCAATTGTCAGTTACCGGTCATGTGATATACCTTTCCGTGAATTGTGATAACTGGTGGTCCAGTTCTGGCATGACGTACAATATTAGCCTTTCATGATGCCATGGCCATTAATGAGTTGTATTGGCAGAAGAGCTTTAAGAAATGTTTTGATTCGGCAGTATCACAACTGTATAAATGCATGACACTGACTGGAGGTGGTTGAATTTTATCCAGAGTGATGAAACCTCCTATGCAACATTTGTTACAATGTTTTTTTATGTTTTGTTCTTCTTTGAAGTACTTTCCACCACAATGAATACATGTTCTGTTCATTTTGTTCCCGTGGTGTGGTAATAGGGAGAAGGGGATGAGGTTCTCAGCCTCATTGTTTTCGGGAACAGGGTTGTCAACTTGCATTTGCTGATCTTCAAGGGGTTCTGGTATCTGATTTTCATCAGGTACTAGAACTGTGTCAGGGTCTTGATGTTTGCAGGTTGTTCTGCTGCTAGAAGCTGTTGGTTCTGAATCGGAAGCTCGGGTTCCATGCTCATCTCCATTGGCTGTATGTATGGAAGGGGATACAGTGCTGGAAATGGCTGACATTCAGGGTCTTCTTGCTGAGCGTTTTCAAGCTGCATTTGCTGAAGATTGTTGAGGGCTGCAAGTTCTTCGTCAGTACGTTCTGCCTCCAGAAGCTGAGCTTGTTCGTTCTGCTCTCTTTGGTAGTGATGATACTGCCTCTACTGATTTCTACGTCCTGCTCCTGTGATACTTCTCTTGGCCTTGCACGGCATGGAACAAGTTGTGATGTAAAAAAGAAGTATAACGTATGAGATATATGATTAGGCAATATTATTTTAAATGTTATTGCTTGTGGACAATGGCCTGTATAGCAACAACACTGATAATAATTATAGCTTTCTGTAAATCTGCAACACAAAAAAGAATTTCATATATCTCTAAAGTTCCGTAAAGGAAAGTCCAATGTTGTAGAGAAAAATCATGAAAAATAATGGTACATGCAATAATGTGCAATGCATGTTCTATAAATATATTTACCTTCAACTGTGGTCGTTTCTGCTAATAAAACAGTCACTAAAATGAAAGAGAGTAAATTGATATCAAAAAAGTTAATAACAAAAACATGAAAAGAAAGTCAGAATACCTGAGTTCAATTGAAGTCAACCTGTTCAACCCAGTTCAGTGTTAAAAATGTATTTAATTGTGCATAGTTAATTTGTTTAGAACGGCCCATTTGATACTTGTTTATATAATTATCTTTAAACAAACACAATGTTTTATGTGATAAAAAGTAGTTTGTTGTAGATTTAAAATAGTTGTCAAATCAAAATTTTCAATAAATAAAAAATGCAACCTTAACAACATTGGTTCTTGTCATGAAAAAAGTAGGAATGAAAACATTATTAAGGGAAATAGTGATGAATAAGCTTGTCAGCATATAATCATAAAAGCAACGTTTATAATACTTACTCAGCGATAAATAATTGGGTATAACTATAGCGGTTTGGAAAATCGGCCAGCTAACATGAGAGAAATTCTAATAGTGCAAATAACTCGAGGCAGGATTTCTATTGTACTATGCAGCTTACGTGATTGGTTTATACACGTCATGTGATAGAAAGGCAGGAAACTCACTCAAGAAAACGGAATTCTCCTAATTAGTTATAAAGCTGGGAGAGAGAAAATTAACAAGTCCATTGGACACTGTGATTGTAAAATGGTTTCCAGAAGGCAGACCGGTGCATAGTGGCCCATTGAGAAGGGTAGGCATTTAGGTACGAAATTTGTCCTGTTTGTCCCTGCGCAAAGAAAGAACAGTAGAAAGAAAGCCTGCTTGGCGTACAGAGATCAGTGAAGAGCCGAGCCGAACAATATTAAAAGTGAGTGATCAAAATCAAATGGTAATGCTGTTATTATATCTTTGTGAATCTTTTCGATCCAATGTCATTCAGGAAACTGTAATGAGTTATGGTGTGTTTTACTTCAATTATTATCTCACAATTGTAGAATGTTAACATATTGGAAAGGAATTTGAATGCTTTTATTGAAAACAATCAATATGGTAACTACAAAATGTTAGTAATTAACCCATCTTCTTAAATAATTTAATCCAGTGAGTATGTTTGAAGTATTCTGAGTCACTGTTTTTAATGTATAAAATTTGGCCTCATTTTATGAGTTCAGATTGCAAAAATTGTTTCAAAACAAAGAATCATACTGGGAATAGATCACCACTGTTACTTACACTATCATTGGGTTAACATTATCATATTCATGAAAGTTTTTAGGTGAAGGTTTTGTAATACAATCATGAAGACACTTGTATCTGTTAAACCATTGTAAATAAATTGAAAATTATGATTGAAACATATAGAAATATAGGAACATATAATCTTGAACATTCTCAACATACAAATTATGAACGTCTTTAAACGTATAATAGGAACAATGTTTAAAAAAATGACATATTGACCATGTATGATATAATTATGTTGACTTTTTAAAAATTCTGCACCCAAAATTACATTATTTCAGATTGTTTACCTGTTATAGTTTTTGAAAACCTGATATATATCTTTACCGTGCATGGGCAAAAACAGGACATGTGTAAATTAGTTAAGAAACCATTCATTAACTAATTCTACCTCATCTTCATTACGTCACTACGGATAACATGAGAAGCATGGTGCATGCGTAACTGAAATCAGTGTGTGGCATTTACGAAGCTGAGTCAGGCGGTTCAAGTTGGAGATCGACAATTATCTTGGACATCAGGTTGTAAAATTTCATATTTATTCCCTAGTTTATTGCTACAGAATATTATTCATTGAATATATCGGTTATTTTAAATTTTCTGGGCCTTATGACAGAAAAAGAACCTTCTTTTTCAGGGCCTAGCAGAAACGCTGAAGGCCCAGGCGATCCTGCCACATTGCAATCATTGCAGGAAGATATCGCAAGCATGGCCACAGTTATGCAACAATTTATGAATAAGTTTAGCCAACAAGGCAATATTAATAACAAAAATCTCAATAGCCAACCAGGCCCGAGCAGTGAATCCAACGAGGATGTTGTTCACGCTATCAGCCCCAACAAATACTCAGATTTTGACCAACAGTCCTCTTCTGACGATGAGGACAGGCCTCACAAAAGAAGGAGGTTTAATTCTACTCGTGATGAAGGGGCAACAACTGGTGATGTTGATGCCCTTTTAGCTCCAGCATCTAATAATACTACAACTGAAGTAAATTCTGGAGATCTTCTATCCAAAATTAATGATGAAATTTATGGTGAGGATTGTGTGTCAGCCCCAGTTTCTGATCAGCTTGCTGGTATAATAGATAAATGCTGGCAAACGAAAATGCAACCCGAGAAGCTAATGTCACTTCTTTCCAAATATAATAGGCCAGAAAACTGTGAAAAGCTGACAGTGCCATGTGTAAACCCACAAATATGGAACAACCTAGCAAAACAACAAAAAATGTCTGAAGTGAGAATGTCCCACGTGCAAGAGTCCATAGTAAAAGCCTGCACTGCTATTACAAGGTCTTTAGACCATTTAATAACTAACCAAAATGACAGTGGTAAAAATGATCAAAGGCTTTTAGTAGAGCAGCTACTCGAAGCTACTGCTTTACTTCAATTCAATTCAATTCATTTCAATTCAAGCTTTTAATTACAGGTGAAAAATAAACATAGACATTATGATTAAGGATAAGCTTTGGACACCTGAAAAAAACTCAAGAGAGCTATCGAGTCAGGTGCCCTTTGTTAAATTACTTGCCAACATTGGTACAAATTTAAATTATATGAATTGAATTTTCAACAGTAACAGTAACAGTAAGAAATAAAAGAAAGAAAAGTAAAAATAAGAAATAAAAAGAAAAGAAGAATTTTAATAATCAATGTAACTAAAATTGAGTTCTAATAACAATATAGCATTATTAATTATTACATAGTCATTAAAAAGTTAGAACTAAGATTGAGTTTCATTAAATTAAATACAAAAAAATAAAATATAAAATATAAAAGCCAAAGTATACTACATAACAGCGAATAGCTACCTATCATTTTAATAATTTTTGTGATATGAGGGAAAGTAATAAATTTATCTAGGATTTGTTTTCTTTTCTAGGAGCCATAATTTAAGAAGCTTTTTGAAAGTAAATTTTTTGTTGCAACTTTTTATTTCATTTGGAATGTCATTCCAAATTTTAACACCATTGTTGATGACACTATTTTGTTTCGAGTTTGTCCTCATAGCAGGCTGAGAAAAAGAACCTGAGGTTGCTTGTCTGGTTTTTATGGAATGTCTATTCCTTGTTAATTGAAATAGATCACAAAAATGCTTTTCTAAATTATTGTTATTTATATCAAACATAAATTTGGCACACTCATTTTTGTAGCTGTCTTCAAGACATAACAATTTTAGTTTGTTGAAAAGGGGCTGACTGTGAGCAATTCTTGACTCAAAATTTATCAAGCGTACAGCACGTTTCATGCTTTTCGTTAAAGGATTTAATATACTGTTTTATGTTCCTCCCCAATTTATTATGCCGTAGTTAATATGTGGTTGAATGAAAGCGTTATAAATGCTAATTAAGGCATCTTTGCCAACGAAGTGTCTCAAACGAGCTAATATACCAACACACTTTGATATTTTGAAATTAACTTGTTGAATATGGGTCTTCCAGTTAAGATTATTATCTATTAACACACCAAGGTATTTAGCACTCTGTGCTTCATTTCTACTGCTGCCTTGAATTCCCTTATAGGGATGAAAACCAGGAATAAACAGATTTGAATGTCTGGCATCGTTAGATTTGACATGTCATGTTTCGCTTAGTGCAATAAAATTAAAATTAAAGTCAAGGTCAATTAAGAGATTTTCTAATTTATCGAGATTGCCTAATAAGGATGATATATTGGTGTGTATTAAACTAATTTTATCTTCATCTTTAGGTATACAGGAATTATGAATGAGTTTATGAAACTTATGGTTAGTAAAGTAATCAAATTGGTCATGAAACGTTGTTTAACTGTCGATATCATTTTTAAACCAAGGATCGTGCTCAGATAAGCGCAATTTACAAAAGTCCAAAGTCTCAAGAAATTCATAGTCATCGATATCCACGCATGCTTTTTGGCAAGAACATGTGAAATTCGAATTAAAAGTTAAACTTAGAAGCTCGTCGTCTGCTATCTTAGTGAACGGAAATAGACTTTCAATGCAATACTGACATTGCCAATATTTGAGCGTTTGTACAAGGTTTGCCGTCTGACAAGGTGTTAGTCGGGAACACTTTTTATGAATAAAACACTTACAGTTTTGGCACGGGATTGAACTTTTAAATACTTGGTCACTCACACTATGAAATGAGCCTCATCTGACGACAGAAATTAAAACCGTCAATTAAGAAGGAGTATGCTGACCTCTGCTCCTCATCCGCCCCTGTAACAAGCTTGCTTTTTGGGGATGATTTGAATAAGCAACTCGAGGATCTTAAGAAAGGAACTTCTCTTGCCATTGTAAGCCCTAGGCCAACCTTCTCAGGGTATCGTCAACCTTATGACAATCGAAAAGTCTTTTTTAGGGCGAGGCCAGAAATTCAACACGTTCAGGAAAAAACAGCAGCAATACAATGCTGGACACAGCAGGAAATGATTTATGCACTACAAAATATTAAATCCAGGGTAAGCTCCTATGATACAATCTTAGAGCCATTACAAAAATATTGCCAAATTAAGGCTGATAGTTTTGAAGCTGGCAGTTGAAGACATTTTTTTAATGAATGGTTGAACATCACATCTGATAAAAACATATTAGAAATAGTAACAGGAATGAAATTAGAATTCCTAACAACACCTACTCAGCAGGAAGCTGGGCATGCAAATTATAACCATGGCATGACTGATATAATTGAGAGTGAAGTGCAGTCATTGTTGAAAAAGGGTGTTCTCGCTGAGTGTGATAATAGCCAAGATACATTTAGGTCCCCTATTTTCTTAAGGGAAAAGAAGGAGGGAACATTTCGACTTGTTTTAAACTTGAAACATCTGAATGAGTTTATTGCCTATCATCATTTTAAAATGGACACTCTCAAAACAAATTGTCAGCTAATAACAAAGAACTGTTTTATGGCATCAATTGACTTGAAAGATGCATATTACACAGTACCTATACACCATACTTACCAAAAATACCTTGCGTTTCAGCCCCAAGACTAGTTACTAAACTATCAAAGCCTCCAATCACCAGTTTGCATAAGGCTGGTCATATTCTTGCGGCATATATTGATGACATTTATCTACAAGGATCCAATTTTGAAGAATGTGTTGATAACATCACAGACACAATTACATGTTTTGATAACCTTGGGTTCACCCGTCATCCTACAAAGTCTGAATTTATGCCTAAACAAAGGATAACCTTTTTAGGCTTTATTTTGGATTCCATATGACAACAAAACTAATGCTTGTCAGAGATAAACAACATAACCAATGCTTGTCAGAGATTACTAGCCCGAAAATTATGCACCATCAGAGAACTGGCAAGTTGTATTGGCCTACTTGTGTCTTCTTTCCCAGGTGTATTACATGGACCTCTTTACTACAGAGAGTTAGAAAGCCACAAAGTTTCTGCATTGAAAATCTGTAAAGGGGACTTTGACAGAACTGCAGTAGTGGGTCTCAAACATAGGATTTTGTTAGAAAAAAATTTCACAACCCCAACCCTCAATTGTTATCTCTACTGATGGCTCTATGACAGGATGGGGGGGCTGTTTGGAATGATGCTAAAATCAGAGGCCATTGGACTGAAAGTGAGGCAAAACACCATATTAATTACTTGGAATTACTTGCCATATATAATGCCCTTTCAACATTTTTTACCAATACCAAATCCTTGCATATTCGCATACCCTCTGACAATACTACAGCTGTTTATTTTATAAACAATATGGGCACTAGCCACTCGTATACTTGTAACTTGATAGTGAGAAAAATGTGGCTGTGGGCAATTGAGAGGGACATTGGGATCAGCACTGCTCATATTCCTGGGGTCCTTAATGTAGAAGTAGATAAAATATCTAGGTCGCGGCCTAAAGATTCTGAGTGCCAACTTGATAAGGGTGTGTTTGAGCAGGCTGTAAGACATTTAACTTTCACCCGGACATTGACTTATTTGCTTCATGTCATAATTTCCAAGTCCCACAATATGTCTCATTCACAAAAGACCACAGAGCTCATGCCATTGATGCATTTTCTATAAGCTGGCAGAATTTAAAATTCTATGCTTTCCTTCCTTTTAGTGTCATCCAGCCAATGTTAGAGAAAATCCATCAAAAGGAGCACAGGGTCTCTGCGTTTTTCCAGACTGGCCGACGCACAGCTGGTACCCCATCATGATGAAGCTGCTACTGAAGCCTCCATTGTGCATAAAGCACAGCCAGAGTTTGCTGACTCTTCCAAACTTTCCACAGGTGATTCATCCTTTGCACAAAAAACTAGATCTAGTAATTTGCCTCTTGTCTGGGAACAATTAAGTTCATGTCAATTATCTACAAACACTAAAGAAATTATTATGTCCTCTTGGCGTATGGAACTGTTAAACAATATAAAGTACATCATAAAAAATGGTCAAAATTTTGCCTTGAAAATGGCATAAATGCTAATTGTGCTACAGTTGAACATGGCATAGAATTCCTCACCTTACTTTATAAAAATGGATTAACATACAGTAGCATCAATGCAGCTCGATCAGCGTTGTCCGTCATTATTAGGGATTCGCAGGGAACACCATTTGGACAGTACTACTTAGTTAAGCGTTTTATGAAAAGGGTCTTTGAAAACAGGCCCTATTTTCCCAGGACAACAACGGTTTGGAGTGTCAGCCAAGTTCTTGGCTATCTTGAACCACTTGGAGGAGCTGACAACTTTCACTCAAGTTACTTACCCTAAGTCTAACATTTTTATTGTGCTTGCTTGCGGGACAACGTGTACAGACCATTCATGCTTTGACACTTGATGATATGGCACTCAATGATTCTGTGTGTATTTTTTCTGTCAATCATATATTGAAGACCACAAAACAAGGAATACATTTCAAACCAATTAGATATTTGGCTTTGCCAAGCAACAAGGATCTTTGCGTGATAAATAATCTAACTTGCTACCTTGCTGAAACACAGCTTCTTCGGAAGGAATGCCGTCAATTATTAATTAGCACTGCCAAGCCTTTTCAACCAGTTAATAGATCGACAATCAGCCGTTGGTGCAAGGACGTTTTATCCAATGCTGGAATTGACACTGAGCAAATAGGAGCTCACAGCATCAGGTTTGCAGCAACATCTTATGCCACATTTAATGGTCTACCACTATCCGTTATACTGAATGCTGCAGGTTGGACTCGAGAAACAACATTTGAGAAATATTACCACAAAACTATTGATAATCGTGATGACTTAAATTTTGGATAGTTTATATTAAGTACATAAACTTATTGAACAATATTACACTTTCAATCTTGTGCTTTGTTTAGTGTGTTAATTGTTAATGTATATACTCTAAAATCTCATGTTATCCGTAGTGATGTAATGAAGATGAGGTAGAATTTAAAATTAGACGAGACTTACCTGTAAGTTGAAGTGTGATTGCAATTCTAAATCATCTTCATGCAGGAACGGAGGGATAACATGCCCTTCCCTGCAAAACCCATCCCATATTTATTCAATATTATTGTTTTTGTATGTGTTAACGTTTCTCTTTAAAGCCTGATTTCAGTTACGCATCTGCCGTGCTTCTCATGTTATCCCACCGTTCTTGCATGAAGATGATGTAGAATTACAATCACACTTCAACTTGCAGGTAAGTCTCGTCTAATTTTAAATTTACACATGTTCTGCATTATTTTAGCAGCTCTTTTGTTGGGTATGGCCACAATCAATTTCCGTCAAGTTTCTTTCGTGGCCTTCCCACTCTTTTTTCAGTTTTAGCTTTTCTTTGGCCCTTGGCAATGTTGACAAAGGCCTTCCTTTTGTAATCCGTGAATACACAATTATGCTATAGGTTATTTTTGGTGAAAGGATATTATGCAATATTTGGAAAGGAATTGGTATGACAACAGAGTTTCAAACACAGAAGAGATACTTAAACTATTTCTTTCGTTAGGAGTTTCCTCCCTTCCTTGTCGTGAAAGGTAAATTTTTTGTGGCCACCCAACTCCGTTAACTCGGCAGCACACTACATTTTCAACCCATATATATTCTTGTATGTTATTTCCTAAGGTACCAAAGCATGAAATAAAGCTATTTTCTGTTAAAAACCATCACAATAAACCCGAGTTCTAAGTTAATATACTTGCTATAATCTCCTTTGTTTGATCGCCAAGATTGATGAAAATGGTGTTTTGTTGTGGTTTTTTAGTTGCACTTGTTGCCCTCATATATCTGATAGCAAGAATAGTTGTTGTTTTTTTTATATGGAAAGTTTAAAAAAAAATTGTTGTTAATGTAACACTGATAGAAACTTTGATGCTGTTAATAGCATTGGAAGAAAAGTACATAATAAAATAAATCCAAATAATGTTAGAAAATCAACCAAAATTGAACAACTAAACCGTAAAAATTGGAAGAGCAACAACAGTGATTTAATGGTAAGTAGTAAGCTGTAGATATGCTATATGTTTATCACAATAGTAATGAATACTTTCACTTTCTTAATAGCATTGTAAGAAAAGTACATACAAAATCCAAATTATATCAGCAAATCAACCAAAGTTGAATGGCAAAACCGCTAATACTGGAAGAACAATAACAGTGATTTAATGGTAAGTAGGAAGTTTGTAGATTTGCTTATTTATCACAATAGTAATGAAGACTTTCACTGTGCTAATAGCATTGTAAGAAAAGTACATACCAAAAACCTAATAATTTCTGCAAATCAACCATCGTTGAACAACTAAACTGTAAAAACTGAAAGGACAAGAACAGTGATTTAATGGTAAGTAATAAGCTGTAGATATGCTTGTTTATCATAATATTATCAAAGATTGTTATTGTATTAAATGGTGATTAAATCTTGATTTAATCAGAGTTAATGTGGAAAGAAATGAAATCATCCATTCCTTGTTATTTGCACACAGCAAAGTGCTGACAGGTTGATAAGAATTGGATCTCTGATCCTGCAGTGACATACCCATGGGGTTGGCATCTCCAATATCGTTGTCAATCGACAGTCTTTCATCTCCTCTCTTTGCAGGGACGGATCCAGCACAAAATCTGACCGACGCTCTATTGCAGGCTTTTGGGCGTGGCCCATAAACTTTTCGTCGGCCACGCCCTTCTAGATATTAAATGTAACTAATAACAATTTTGGCACCTCCAGTGCTGATCAACTTTTGCTTTAACGTGGGCAGTGCAAACATTGATAGAATACAACGAAGTTCAATGTAAACGAGGCACTGTTTTTGTTACCTAACACCAGCTTCAAAATATATCAGAATATTTCATACTAGCCGGGGGCGCTCGCGTTCGCTCGCTTCCCGGAGGGGGGCAAGTGGAAAAACTTAATGTGTCGGCGCACTTCATGCGCTGCATTCGCTTACACTCATGCCCCTTTCAACCCCACCTACAATGGGTTAGCTCGCTGCGCTTGCTTGTCTATCTATTACTAGCCGGGGCCGCTCGCGTTCGCTCGCTTCCCGGAGGGGGGCAAGTGAAAAAACTTTATGTGGTTGGCGCACTTCGTGCGCTGCATTCGCTTACGCTCATGCCTCTTTGAACCCCACGTACAATAGGTTAGCTCGCTGCGCTCGCCTGTGATTGGTGCACTTCGTGCGCTGCATTCGCTTGTGCTCATGCCTCTTTGAACCCCACATACAATAGGCTAGCTCGCTGCGCTCGCTTGTGGTTGGCGCACTTCGTGCGCTGCATTCGCTTATGCTCATGCCTCTTTGAACTCCACTTACAATACGTTAGCTCGCTGCGCTCGCCTGTGGTTGGCGCATTTCGTGCGCTGCATTCGCTGATGTTCATGCCCCTTTCAACCCCACTTACAATGGGTTAGCTCGCTGCGCTCGCCTGTGGTTGGCACACTTTGTGCGCTGCATTCGCTTATGCTCATGCCTCTTTGAACCCCATGTACAATAGGTTAGCTCGCTGCGCTCGCCTGTGGTTGGCGCACTTCGTGCGCTGCATTCGCTTACGCTCATGCCCCTTTCAAACCCACAGAGAATGTGGGTTTGAAAGGAACGTGGGTCGGGCAAAAAAAGCCAATCAACTTGCAGCAAAAAGAGAAACGCGTCACGTGAACAGCGAATGCTTTGTTCGAATTTGCAGTTCGCGACGCGAATTTGGAAGTTTCGCCACCGTAAACCGTAGTTTTTTCGTGATAGCACAATTAGCAGAATGATTAATGGAATAACTCCAAAATTCGGGAGAAAATCGAAAAACGAAATCCATTACCCTGGTTAAATTAATAAAGTAAACATTAAGTGGGAATTTCACTACCATATATCCACATACAAAAAAGCCTTTGTGATCACACGGTTCGCCGTTTCGGCCCATTGTTTTTGGGTGTTCGACCTATTGTTTCGGGTCGAATCTATTGTTTTTGGCAAGGAAAGTGCGTTGTCACGTGACATCACAGAATATATATATTAGATCAAGAAACATTGACTGATAGGGCGCTGCATTCGCTTACACTCATGCCCCTTTCAACCCCACCTACAATGGGTTAGCTCGCTGCGCTCGCCTGTCTATCTATTATCAAGGAATATTGACTGATAGGGCGCACGTCGTGCGCTGCATTCGCTTACGCTTAAGCCTCTTTCAACCCCATGTACAATGGGTTAGCTCGCTACTCTCGCCTGTCTATCTATTATCAAGAAACATTGCCTGATAGGGCGCACTTCGTGCGCTGCATTCGCTTAAGCTCATGCCTCTTTCAACCCCACGTACAATGGGTTAGCTCGCTACGCTCGCCTGTCTATCTATTATCAAGAAACATTGACTGATAGGGAGCACTTCGTGTGCTGCATTCACTTACGCTCATGCCTCTTTCAACCCCACGTACAATGGGTTAGCTCGCTATGCTCGCCTGTGGTTGGCGCACTTCGTGCGCTGCATTCGCTTCACCCGATTCTAATAGGGTTGTACAGTAGATAGTGACATACTCTGTACGGAGTTGCACACTAATAAGCGTTCCATGTTACTAACACATAACGCGTGTGATTGAGTTATACGCTTGTTAGTGTAATACTCTATAACTGTATAGTACAACACCGCAAAGGACTCCAGATTTGATTTAGGTTTGGTCCGCCAAAAACAACGGCAAATGCCTCTGCCAAGAAAGAAACTAAGGTTAGTTGAAAGCAGCACTACCGGCCGAAATAAAACAAGGTGGATCAAACCGAAGATTTATGACAACCAAAACAGAGAAGGTAATGCCTGTGAAACATCTAACTTTGTGCCACATAATGATGATTATCCCAAAGAAGTGGATTTAGGCCTAGGCCTAAGCCTAGAAGGCTCAAATGAAGAAATCAACGAGGATACTTCAACTGCAAGTAAAGAACGGAAGACGAAGACCTATCAGGAAATTAAAAAGAAAGATGTTGAAAACTGAGCAAAGCTTAGGGATCAACTTTTAAAGACTGCAGTTGAAAGGAGTCACCCATGTGCAGAGTGTTGTTTGAAATGCGACACTCGGCTTGGCCAAGGCCTAGGAACTTTTGCAAGTGATGGAGCTGGTCAAGAGACAGCATTTGATAGTATTCTTTTCAGATGTGAGGATTGTGGGCCCTTCTACTATGTCTGCTTTCGCTGTCTGCTTGAAGATCATCAGTTGCGCCCTAACCATATACCTGAGGAGTGGAATGTAAGTTGTACTGGTTGTTGTTATTTTTTATTTATTGGTGCAAACCATTTCATTTTGATTCAGTACCAAGTAGATGTTTCATTATATCAAACACTACATCATGATGAAAATCTGAACATGAATGATTAATTGATTGGCATATGCGCAAACGCGTGCTATCTGCTAGGCACAGGGGGACAACTGAAAAGTCCAGGGCTAATCTAAGCAGTGCAACCCCAGTCCTTCTTCTTCATGTGACCACACCTGGTAATTCCTTTTGCCTTTTGCCTGGAATTACAAAGAGCTTGCAACTCTCCTAGTACTCTTTCATGGCGAGTTTGACCTGGCTGGGAATCCAACCCACAAATGTGGATTGTTGTGCAGTCCGACTTGCTCAACACTGTGCCATTCTCGCTGCAAGGGTAAGGGGGTCATAGACAGACTGTTAGTGTCATGTCTGTTGGGATACTAAAAAAATTCCAAATATTGCTAATAGATGAAGTGAAAGAATTGCAACTGTAACAGGATTAAACTGAACCACATGCACCAAAATGGCTTGGGGTTTGAAAAACACTCCCCCCATATTGATTAGAGTTAACAGACAACATGCGTTTATGGGGGATAAAAATCATTGGTCAATGACTCCTGACAACTGCTGTCAGATTGAATTTAAGTTTCAGCTCTAATGCACTTTTGAAAGTCAAAGTTTGCTGTATACCCAAGGGTGAGAAGTTGCATACCTTTGTGTCATGAACTTAAGATAAGTAAAGGATCCTCACCTTACAGCAAATGATTGATGAATGCTTGCTTAATGGCACACTATGCTTTAAAAAATCTGATGATATGCCAAAGATGTTTTGGGTGTGAGAACTGGAAAATGTAGTGTAGGAAGCACTGTGCAAGGAATTCATAAGCCTTTTTCTGTTTTAGGGGAAGTTCTTTGAGTCATTTTTATTAAATGACTATGAGCATCCAGCACAGATTCCAGAAAAAGTGCATTCTTGCCTGTCGAAGTATAGGAGGAATTTAAAATTTGTTGATTCCAAAGGTGAATTCCTATTATTTCATATTATTTATATATCAAAAATATAAATTATATATAAATATATAATATATAATGTACACAAAACTTTCTATGTTACCTATTTAGCATCGATTTGTGCCCTTTAAGAAGGCTTCAATTTGATTTGTAATTTGTCGTTATATGCAACCCACAGTACTATCAGTTCATTACTCTCACTGTTCTATTGATTACTCATTGTATTAAGTGTGAGAAAGATTATTGCTCATCATATCTACAATTGCAAATTTATTTCAAACATGATTATATCAACATTTTAAACTAACAGTAAACCTCTAGTGATATTTTTCATTTAACCTTCAGGAAACGTGCAAGACAAGGTATATGAATTTTGCGAGTGTGAACCAGAGGCATTGAATCTTCTCAATTTGAATCTTTGGCCATCTTCAAGCAAAAGAACCAACTACTGCGTATAGTTTAGATTTATTAAAAAACCCTGAAATCTCTCATGCTAGAGTATCACACTTCTGTTCTGGGATTCATAAATTCCATGAAATGGAGAAATGGCCTTTCAAGCTCTCAGGTTTGTTTAATTTGCTAAGAAACAGTAGTGTTTTCATTTTATTCCTTTGTTGCAAATTGCATTTGTTACCCTTGACCACAAGGGGATTGCTTTATTGCTGCGAGGCAGTGCGAGGCGCCTGAGCAGCAGTCTAATTGTGACATACTGACATTTTTTTCGGCAAACTATCTGGCTGGCTGGCTGGCTGGCTGGATAACTTTTAATACGCATCAAAACAAGCTTTCAGAAAACCTGGCTCTGAAACTGAAGAATTCAACTATTTCAAACAGCACACCAGGTTTTGTGAGGTGCAAGGAAATCATATTGGTTATGTTTTGGCCACTATAGATTCCTTGTGTACACTTTTGTTTTCAAATATTAATAGTGTACGTGGCATTAGATAAAAATTTTAATTCGTGCACTATATTTGTAATCTTTTTTTAGGCAGAATCACTGTACCGTCTTCTTGTTAATGAAAGCTTTGAAGAGTTTAGAAATTTAGCATACAAGCTAGAAACATGCCTAGCAGTTGCTCCACATACTGATGATTTTTCTGCATGCATGCAATGTCCAAAAGTATGTTATTACATATCATATCAGCTAGATGTTGTATATTTATTTCATGTATTTTATTGCAATATTGTATTATTTAATACACTATTTTGTGCTAGTAGGGTTCTATGTTACTACACTCCCCTCGCAAAAGTTTGGAAACGCCTGATGAAAAATGGCGTCTAGAAGTGGCCCTAGGCCTGAGGAAGAGAATTTACATAACAATGTAAGACTACCAAACTGTTTTCAATAGCGAATATATTTAGCATTAATATACTAAAAATTTCATACATTTTCAAATGAAAACATAATTTAAACTATATCCTATTGTTTCACAATACTATTAAAAGAAAACTGCGAAGAGGTCCGTTAAAAAATGTTTACGAAAATTTATCGAAGTGGAGAAATTAAAATGCCAATAATTATAATTTCTTTCACTCAAAGCCACGCAAATTTTCTCTCATTTAAAAGAGAATGTTTCAACATTTTGAAAAATATAAGAATTATTTAGGTAACTGTCTTGACCTTTTACAATTCACGGTTGAAGTCTTTGTTTATCATTTTAGAAATTTGATTTGACAAAACCTATTTTTCCGTAATTTTCTGAAGTGAACGAAAATTTTATTTTTTAAAACCCAATTTGAAATTTGAAAAACAAAACATGTGTTTCTCAAGTTGTAAACAAATACTTAAGCCGTGAGTTGTAAAAGGTCAAGACAGTTACCTAAATAATTCTTATATTTTTCAAAATGTTAAAACATTCTCCTTTAAATGAGAGAGAATTTGCGTCGCTTTGAGTGAAATAAATTATAATTATTGGCGTTTTAATTTCTCCACTTCGATCAATTTTCGTAAACATTTTTTAAGGGACCTCTTCGCAGTTTTCTTTTAATATTATTGTAAAACAATATGATATAGTTTAAATTATGTTTTCATTTGAAAATGTATGAAATTTTGAGTATATTTGTGCAAAAGAAATTCGCTATTGAAACCCGTTTGGTAGTCTTACATTGTCATGTAAATTCTTTTGCTCAGGCCTAGGGCCATTTCTAGACGCCATTTTTCATCAGGCGTTTCCATACTTATTGGAGCTAAGTGTATTTGCTTGTATTATTTAAGATCTGTGCAAACAACTAGTGGCACAAATGTATTTTTATGCCCATTCATTAGAGTTGCCCAAATTTGACTTGAACTGACATACAATTTTATGAATTGACAGTTAACAAGGAAAAGAAAGAAGAACAAGGGTGGGAGATGTTGCGTAGTGCAGTGCAAGAAAAACTGAACAAAGCCTACAACTGTACATTAAAGTGATCACTTTATGTTTAATTTCAACAGCATATTTTTGCATTCGAAAAAAAGTCCACCTCTTATTATAATTTATATTAAATCTTTCTGTAGTTCAAAAAGGTTAATCTTATCTGCAGATAGCAATGTTGGAGGAAAGCATGTTGAATAGAGCAAAGTGAGGAAAGGTGTTATCTCAGCTTGTGGCTTTCCTGCTGGACTAAAGGCTGCTCCAGCATCCTCGTTTGGAAAGGAAAACTTGCTGCGAATACTGAGTGACAAAGTCGTAATTTCTTTTGCAGGTAAAATTTTATAATTCATTGTTGTTACAATTCATGTTGGCAAATTCCATTGTGACGGACGTACACTTTGGACTCTTAAAAGTGCTTTATAATGCAAACTCAAACTCTTGAAGTGATGTCAAGTTTAATGAGCCATGTAAGATGTATAAGTAGGCTAAATGTATAGAATGAAAAAAATTAAGGAATCTCATATCGGGTTCCTACCTAAAATGGTTACCAAAGTGCTGTGACGGATGTAGGCAGAAAATGAGAAGAAACTGACCTAACTTTGTTACAACTGCAACCTTACAAAGGATTGTTGCTTAGCAGCTCTGGATCTAGTTTGGCAACTGACTGATATAGATAAAAAGTGATAACCCTGCTCCAGGAATTTATATGGATCTGACTATTCTCACATCATTCTGAAAATTCTTGGAAACCTTTCTTTTTAAAATGGATAGTTACCTCCAAGTATTACATTTGTGTCAAATGATGATAGCCAGTAAGCCTAACCTATCAGCGTAAAATGATATTTTTATCATTTATTCACCTCTACTCCAAGATCAAACTATGATAAATTCAATTTATTCCTAGTTGCTGATAACTCTGTTAGCTCCATCAACCTCAGCGATCCAGCCGAAAAGGCCAGGGTTCTTGCAGCATCTGAAGCAAACGAGGAACAGATGGAGGAAGAGAGTTCTATTAGCATCGATGCATCAGGTGGAATGGAACTTGAGAGTGGAGAGACTGAGAGGAGCATTCTCAGTTCAGTTGAAGTTGAAGGCACAGAAGTTAAAGGAGAAGTTGAAGGCACAACTTATATAGTTGAGAAATTGTTGAATTCAAAATTAATTAAAAAAAAGAGACATTACCTGGTGAAATGGAGAGGATTTGTGGATCCAACATGGGAGCCACACAACAACATTCCATTGCACATGAGGCGAGACTTTAACAAAGAGAAGAAGCAATGAGAAATTTTTTGTTAAATCCTTCAGCTTGAGTTTTAACAGATTTTGGAAGATTTATTTTAGTGTTCTGTTTTAAATACCTATATATCTTGGTGTGCTGTTATTCTCCAAAATAATGTTACACTTAAAGTGCCCCTACACCTTATTTTTTCATTCTTTATATCAATAAAACTTTCTTCGCTGATTTCAGATACGAAAATATTTTTTAAATCTCACGCCTAGTTAACGAGTTATAACGTGGGGAAGTGTTGATGTTTCGTCATTTTCGCCATTTTTTGTGGTCAACTTTTAGGACTGGGATCTACCTACTATGACATCATAGTTGGTGCCATTGTGCCCCGTTCATTTTCCCGTACTGAAGCAACAAATCCGGCATCAATTTTCTCTCATACGATGCACTCGATATTTGTTTTTTTGACTTTGATGATTAGAAACAGGTCGGCGCATTATGACATTGAAATTTGAAAGGCTTGCGATGAGTTTGCAGCTGTGGGGAGGAATTACAAAATTCCCATGTAGTGGCTGCTCGTTGTGCTCAGTGGAGGCGGGCGTGGGCCGTGCAATGTTAAAACTGTACGGGAACGGGGATGCCAAGAAGAGCATCAAAACATGATGATAAAACTGGGAAAATATGCCATATTGATGTGTTTTGCTAGCCCATGGAAATACACCCGATAAATCAAAATTGGTATGGCTTCACAAAATTCTGCTTTATCAGGATGATCGCCCTAAAACTGTGAGGAGAAGGAGATGGATAGATTTCATCAATTCGCAACGACGGAAGAAATTCTATGGACGCCTCATCATGAATGAAATAAATCAAACAACAAAGCGCAATAATTTCGGCACAATAACGAAATTCATGTGTAGTAATAAGAAATTGTGTTGCAGATTTTCTACACTTGCTGTTCCAAATGAAAATCGAATCGTTTCAAGCTTCCTCAAACCCCAAAGGTTTAGACTGACACGGATATGATGGCCTAAATTATTGCGTATATTGAATTTTGATATACACTTTTGCTTCATCACAAACACAACAAAAAGATAATAATTCAGATCTAGTCAAATGCCCAGAAAGTTTTCTTTCAACATTTCTTTTCTTGCTCACATCTCTTTCATGGCTTTGACTGAAAGAGTTCTCAGCCCAATGGCATCAAATGCATCAAGTTTCTCCTTCATTGGTATCACTATCAACGATCTGCTTTGCTCTACGATACGATCAATCCTATCCCCTCGCCATCTTCGCATTCCTCGGCACTGCAATCCCTACTGTCATGAACTACTATCCGACAAAGAATGTTAATTCATGGAAACTTTCTATTCGATTCTGATCACCAAAATTGCACAAATACCCACGAATACACATAACGAGACACGACAAAAGCGCAACGCAAACACTCTTTATTATACTGAATGTAGGCCTACGCCCGCCGCCACTGAATACAACGAGCAGCCACTACATTGGAGTTTACCTACTATGATGTCATAGTAGGTAAATTACGGTCCTAAAAGTTGACCACGAAAAAGTGGCACGCGTTGCCTCGTATCTCAAAAACTACTTGTCATATCAAAAAAATATAAACGGATTCAGAATCAGCGCATTCGAATCTATAGTTTTAGCCAATAAAAAAATAAGGTGTAGGGGCACTTTAAGATAAAGACATAAGATCCACATATTAGAATCCAAAATTTAATTGTCTGCTTGGCATCACTTTTGTGAAATAACTTAGAAATCATGGTCATTCCTATTGAAAGTATATAAGTATTTCGCACAGTGATTTTTACAGTCAAGATAGTTCAATGGTTGGGAAATATGGTCCATTTCACCCTTAGTGCCAGAAATACCATTAACATTAGCATCACAAAGAAAACTCAACTTTTAAGATTTGGATAAAGACAAAAACAGATCTTCCTGATACAAAACTGTACGAAAGCAACAAATTCACAAATTTCAAGGAGTTTGCCATTCGACTTCTTTTTTTCTCAACTGGCACACTACTGATCATCTTCATAAAGAAACTCGTGCAAAAACAGTGCTTCATGAGACTTATCACAAAACTTGCAGTTAAATTCAAAGATGCCAAGCTTTGTTCTACAAAAGAAAACCTCACACAGACTGATTGCTCTCTGGAAATAAAATTCTTCTTCAGCAGAAACTAGCGTCTTCATGATCCGAAACCTTTTCTTTAAGCAAATTTGATCTTTTTCTTTCTCATATATTTGGGTAAAATTATTTCCAGCATACATCATCATACTTGGTTCAAACTCAAAATCAAAGATCCTTTTTTTTAGGATATTCAGATTCTGGTATGAACTTCTCCTTTCCAGATATCCAGCGTCTCAGGAAATCAAACTTTGCATCAGAATTGTTGTCCTCAATGAATTTTTCATCACCATCAAGCCACTTATTTATATACCAATCTGCAATAAAAAAAGCTCTAGCTTTGATACCCCTCTTCGCTTCATTTGATTTATTGATAACAGGCTGTTTGCAATAGCAACAACCATATATTTCATTCATATATTTCTTCACTAACAGCAATGTTTTTTTGCATGGCAGATATTTTATGTATATACGCAGACCAAGCAAAAACTGTGGGTGCATGGGCAAAACTGTGTAACTTTGAGCCCCCCTATCGGGCTCCCTTGAACAGATCGAGAAATAAGGCAATGCTTGATATTTCTGCCTTAGGTCTTAAAATCTTGATAACCATTTAAAAAAGCTTATTTTGATCAAGCACCTTAAGTCAAAATGAACGGCAATATCATTGAATGCAGTTTCTGCTCTGTTGTATACATACTGTAACAGTTTCACTAGAAATAATTCACGCCCTATGTCTTCAGTAATGTCACTATCTTAACGAATTGCATGTTTGAAATAATTCGAAATTACCCTCTCAAATTCATAATTTGATGACAAGTTATTCATTTGTCTCATTGACTCTACTACCAAGTTGATCTCTAAATTACCTTTCCTCTCATCTTGCACAGTTATGTCACCAAAATATTCTACACTGATGGGACATCTAACAGGCATTTCTAGAACAAAAAGAGTTAGCATTCAAGGAAGAATTCTGGAAGCTATGGAGTGTAATCAATGAACTTTGCAGCAAGCACGCACTAGTTGTCTTAACACTCAGTAAAAAAAATAGGGCAATTTGATTAATTTATTGGTTCTACTTGATGTCATGGAATGTATCGGTTACAGCTACAGGAGTTGCAAACTTGGAAATGGTTCTATATACCCTCAATCACCCTTAAGGCAAAAACTATTGAATATAAGATAGTAACAAATATATAATTCTAAAATTTTTTATCCAGGGAATTATTATTACCTGGGAATTCTCCTGGGAATTTATTTCTAATTTGTCAAATACATTTTTCTCCCCAGGTAGAGTGACAGACAAGTGATCAGCATCATACCTTCCGTTGATAAATGTCCCAGTAACTTTAATGTTGGTATAATCGCTAGGAATGAAAATTTACCATCATAAAATCAGTGGAAATAGCCTTGAATTATATATATAACAGGAGAAATTGGTTCAAGCATGCGCAGAGTGCTCAAATCAACAAATGGAAAACGAGCATAATGTAAGCGCACATGATTCACTGTACACCGTATGTCCCAAGTGCACAGGTTGCCATAGAACAACTATGGTGATAGACAGGAGAGCACATTGCTCAAATTTATATGCTTATATATATATATTGAGAAAAAGATATCAATTTGTTTTCTCATCATATTTACAAAACAAGATTGTAGCAGAGAATTTCTTGTTATGTCATCAGACAGGTGATCAGCATCCTACCTTCCATTGAAGAATTTCTCAGTACTCTTGGGATATTTGCTAGAAATGAAAAATTTTCGATCATAAAATCAGTGCAAATAGTCTTGAATTTTAAAAATTTATTGAGAAAATGAAATCTATTTTTTCTTTCAGCATATTTACAAACAAGATTGCGACAGAGAATTTCTTGTTACCATAAATGACGAAATTAGCGCCCGGGGCACTTATTTAAAAAATAAACTTTCAGAGGGGGTGCTAATTCAGCAGGGGCGGTTAATTCAGCAGGGGCACTTATTACAAAAGTTGCCTTTATCATGGGGGCACTTATTCGGCAGGGGCGGTTATTTGGCAGGAGGCGTTAATTTTGTCATTTCCGGTATGCTACACTGCATCAATGAAGTGATGCTAAACAATATTATATGAAACATAGACACAGTGTTGACATACTTTAGCCATCTATCTGAACAGAATAGGCATTAAATATATTGACATCCTGTTTTCTTTTGTTCAAAAGTTATTGGGATATCATTGTACATAATTCATTGAACAATGAAGTTCACAGTAATTACACTTCTTTTTCCCAATAAGCAACAAGTCAATAAGCAACTAGGGCTTGAATGACAAAAACAATAAGCAACTCTGGGGCTTCATCAAATAAATAAAGCCACTTATTAGTTAAGCAACTATGCTGAAAGTGCCAAGCCTTGTTTGATTATGTATGATTTTTGCTAAAAGAGACATATTCGGCATTTTTAAGTTTTTCTTACATGTGCGCCATAAATTGAAGCGGTTTGAGATACAGGGTTATGGGTATATTTTGTTTGGTTTTCAAAACTTAAGCAAATGTTAAGTAACTTTTAGGGCTGAAAACCCAAAATATTTAAGCAGCTTTGAGGGCTGGGACCAGGCTCCAGTTGATTGAAAAAAGGAGTGTATTACATTAATTATTATTAATTATTATTAATTATTACACATTATTACACACAGTAGTGTTTAGTTTCTTAAGAATTCTTTCTTACAAAATTTCTTCAGAAGAATTTTTTCCTTTATATGACTCAAGAATTCTTGTCATGATTCGAGGAGTACTTGAAAATTCTTAAGAATTCTTGTAATGTTGATATCAATCCTAGTAGAAAAAGATTTTTGGAAAGCATGGATACATGGTTTTTTTAAGGATGCAACTTGCTTCCCTCCTACTTCATTTTTTTGTTTTGCTCTGCTCCCAAGCAACAGGGGAGAGCAAGGGTAACATGTGAGATTGATTTTCGTGTCCCCTCCTGATTCCATGGTTTAGACATGCTTTGTCTGTAATTGCTTACATACTGTAATTGCTTACATACTGTAATTGCTTACATAACTGCACTACTCATTAGTCAAGCAATGTCCTATGAAATAACCACTATCAGACAAGAAAACAAATAGTACAGCAATCTCAGCACTCAGTCTAACTTAGATAGTTAAACCGAACAAAGCATCAGATACCTTTCGTAGTTTTTTCTGGTTAACTTATGCACTGTTTTCAGGTGCCTTGTGAGGTCCTTAAACACAGCTTTCTTTTTGTGACATTCGTGAACTCTGCAAAATTCTTCCCTTCTGTATTTCATGTATGGCCTATTATTAGCCGCAAGAATAGTTTCAGCACTTGGTGCAGGAAGCTTCATATGGTTTCTCCATCTTATATGACGGTGTTGAATGCGTAGATGCCTGTATATATCAAGGAAGATCTTTCCATACGATCTACAGGTTTTGACTCTGCAGGATTGCTCTCCAGGATTGCTTTGACCTGCTTTTTCAATCTTATCTGAGTTACACTAAAATGAAGATGTATCTTCCATTTTGTACGAACTGTTTGAAGAATTTGACTATTGACAAATGGAAAAATTTCTTGGGAACAAGGTAGCAACAAGCTAACAAATATTTCGAAAGGATAAAAAGTTGGTAAATTAAGTTTGATTATTAAGGGTGCACTGCTTTTGAAGGGGCAGCAATGACTGCCCGTCTCGTCGGGCCTCACAGGCGCAGGTGCTGACCCTATTCCAGGGCTGTTTCCTGTAATTTTCCAGAGGTCTCTCAAACAATTAGCAAGTCTTTAGAAAGATAATTCAGGTCGTAAAACACTTTGAAAGGCGGCGAGTTATCCTTTGTGCTCAAAGCAAAAACACACGTCTTCTCCAAAAGTACCTGCTGTTCAACCCGAGGGCAAATTTGCATGATAACAAAATACACGTGACTGTTCACGTGAAGTCACGAAAAAGCCAATCAAATTACAGCAAAAGGCGAAACGGGTCACATGAACAGCGAATACTGTGTTCGAAAATAGAGTTCGGGACGCGAATTTGGAAGTTTCGCCAGCGTAAACCGTAGTTTTTTCGTGATAGCACAATTAGCAGAATAATTAGTGGAATAATTCAAAATTTCAGGAGAAAATCGAAAAACAAAATCCATTACCCTGGTTAAGATAATAAACTAAACATTCAGTGTGAAATACATCGCCATATATCCACATACAAAAAAGCCTTTGTGATTACACGGTTCGCCGGTTCGGCCCATTGTTTTGGGGCGTTCGACCTATTGTTTCGGGTCGAATCTATTGTCTTTGGCAAGGAAAATGCGTCATCACGTGACTCCGCAGAATATATATATCAGACTACAACCTACATAATTATTAAACTATTAAATTGAACAAATCTTAACAGAACAATTATCTCATCAGCATTAGACGATGTTTCTGTATGGGAGTGAAATTGTTATTGAATACCTAGACAATTTCCATCTCCAGCTGTGCTGTGGGGACAGTTAGATACAACACAGTGATAATGTGAATTGTTGTAGCATGAAAATTTGTTTTTGTTCAAGATCTCAATGCTGTACTTGATTCAAAACTAGGTTAAATTGAAAATTTGTGTTCTTATTCCATAAATGACGCAGTTCATCCTGATATTTTTGGCTATATATGTATAGTTTTCTTATATTGTATATTTGCAATGTGTTTGCTAATGGGCCTATTAAAGGGGAATACATTACACTGATACGAAAAAAATGCTACAAACTTGATACTTTGAGAACTTGCTAGTAAACGATTGGAAGCATCTTTTTCGAAAGTTTTAAAGCTGTTCTTCGTATAACTCATTCTCGACAGAGAAAGAGAAATTTAACGCCTTGTTCAAATCAACGCCATTTTGAAGGATACATTTTGCAACAAAATACCCAACTCAACACAACACAACAGTTTATGTTTAACTTTAGTGTTAAAAAATCGATCGAGAGCTCAGCGTTCATCTCATTGGCTTGCATCATTGGAAATGTAAAATGATTGGTTTGCATCAGTAGGGAATGATTCTGATTGGCTTGCATCAGTTTTTTGAAATTGACAAGCGCTCCCCTCATAAGCAGCATTGATAATTCTGATTGGCTTGCATCAGTAGAGAGAGAAATGTGATTGGTTTGCATCAGTTTTTTGAAATTGACAGACGCTCCCGCCACTTTGTCGTGAAGCAGCATCCGTATTTCTGATTGGTTTGCATCTGTTTCTTTGCACACTTGCGTTTTGAAGGACTAAGGCTCAGTGGCAAGGCGAGAAGTGTTGCCACTTATTTGTCAACGGCTCCAAGGCCGTAAAAATGGGTGAATGAGATATTTGCTTCGGTCTATAGGGGAAAACGATGTAAAAGAAACGAATAGACAGATACAGGCAAAATGCTATTATTCGAATTCGGATGAGAAGTTTTAATTTCTGTTTCAAAGTGAATATAATGGTAAAATTTTTAATATTTTCCCAACAAATCTGACCCATGCATTTGCGTCTGGATCCGCCCCTGCTTTGAGGTATTTAATTGCATGGACCATAGATGGGTTGATCATTGTTTTACGAGTGTGCTTCATACATGTTCAATTCAATTCCTCCCACCCTCCTTGTCCTCTTTCATTGATTTACATTATGATTTCAGTCATCATTTTGCAGTTTGACCATTCGGTTGGTACTGTTTACCGGCCGGACAATTTGCACGGCAAATCAGGACAACCGACCGTAAAAGCTTATTCATACTCAAGCAATCCAGGCTGGTAGGCTAACCGCCCAATTTCTTAAGATAACATTAATATAGCATTAACAGCAAATGCAAAATGAAGTGTAATTAAAATTGCTATCTGAAAACTGTCAAAAAATAAGTGGAGATTTGTAGTAATGAAATTAATAGTAATACATGTAATAAATATGTATGTGTGATATTTCTAATGTGTTTACCTACTATATAAATATGTGTAAGTGTAGTGTGCCTATTTTGCATCATTATGTCAAATCTAATTTTAGTTCATTACCTAATCAACTGCATCATTTTATTTTTACTTCGTAATCATGTTTTAATCCTTTGTTCTCCAAATATCTAAACTTATTTGCTCTGTCATGATGACCTTTAAATTTATTATAAATACCCTGTAAATAGAATGATCATTAGTTTTATTTTGTCGTGTTCAAGAATAATCGAATCCAGGAGAAAGTCAGGGAAATTGTTTGTTTTATATGTATCGTACTTCAAGTCGGACAAGGTAAAGTCAGCATTTGTAGTAATCAATTCGGCTTAGTAACTTTATCATTCACATAGTTACTAAATTGGTAGCCATGACATCACCCAGAAGGCTGTTATTTATTATCTTCAACTTCAAGAATTATTTTGCTGATTTGCTTGTTGTGGTTTTGTCTGCGAGTTTCCAAGCTACGTCCACCAAGGTATTTCGTAAACTATTTATTTGCCTTTTATTTAGATACATTTAGAAAAATTGCAAATATTAAATCTTGAAGAGCATTTGGCATTATTCAAATATGAATCCAGATCAGCAAGTCTCTGACACTTTGGCCAGCACTCCAGGCCCCTCCTCTACCGCTCGTACTTTGCCTGTTCCAACTCCAATAGCTGCATATCATAGTCTGAAACTTCCACCGTTTTGGCCCAACAATCCCAAGGTTTGGTTCACTCAGATCGAGTCCAGGTTTAAAACTTGTGGAATTACAGCACAAGCCACCAAGTTTGATAATGTTGTTGGAGTACTACCACCCGAAATTGGCCAGGAAATTAGAGATTTATTTGCTCATCTGTACGACCTTACTAGCATCTAAAGACAGAGCTAATTAAGCGTACCTCTGCTTCAGAACAAAAGGGTTTGCACCGTCTTCTAATCTCAGAGGAACTCGGAGACCGAAAACCTTTATTGAGACAGTTATTGAGAGGCATGCAACAACTTTTGGGGGACAATCTTCTCGAAGAGTCCATCTTAAAACAGCTTTTCCTGCAACAGCTGCCTATGAATGCTCAGCTCATACTGGGTTCCACTGCCGACAGAGTCCCTCAGGTGAATTAGCTGCGCTGGCAGACAAGATTTTAGAAGTTGCCTTGCCTACACCTGTCATAGCTGCCTTGCTGTCACCTTCTGATAAACTATGCACTTCTCCTTTCACTCTACAAGTTGTTAATCACACACCGATCATAACTTACAGCGAAAAATTCTGCACATTGGATATTGGTCTTCGCCATCAATTCAGGTGGATTTTTATTATTGCTGATCTTCATACTCCGATTCTTGGCGCTGATTTCCTTGCTAATTTTGGTTTGAAAGTAGACATTGGATGCTGTCAACTGATCCACACTACGACAAGCCTCATGATCAATGGTCTTCAAGCTGGTGTTGAGTCACCTTGCCCTGTTGACGCTCTACCTAAGGTCTCGTCACCAGACAGAGAACTTCTCAAGAAATTCCCAGGCCTCATTCGTCAGGACTACAAAGATACTGATATCAAACACAGAGTTACACATCATATCAACACCCATGGTGAACCAGTTTTATGTCGCCCTTGTCGCCTTGCACCAGACTGTCTCAAGATAGCCACAGCTGAATTTGACCACATGTTGCAACTTGGCATTATTCGCCAATTCGAAAGCAATTGGTCTTCCCGCTGCATATTGTTGCAAAATCAACGCCAGACGATTGGCGCGGTAGTAATCAGTTCGGCTTAGTAACTTTATCATTCGCATAGTTACTAAATAAGTAAAGTCATGAGATAAAAAAAAATTACCTGTTTCAAGTTGTGGAATAACAATAAGAACAAATTTTAGCCTGTTCAAAATTGATGTTGAATATTGGTACCATAGCATAATTTAGAAGATGGCCTCGTATAATAGAATAAAGGTAGTTGAAATCACGGCTATGTGAAAATGTCTCTAAATGTCAGCATATCTTTGAAGCAAATGTTGTTAGTGTGTGGATGGAAACATCGTGAGGTTGGCCTTATGGAGTAAAATTTAGTGTTGAGAAATGATACCGTAAAAAATTAAGAATGACAAATATTTAACAAGCCTTTTCAGGAAACTTCACAGTACACAGCATTGCTTATACAATGTATTAAGGTAAGTAGTATATTTATTCCTAATGTAATATATTTAAATTCAACTTTGGAGTTCTAAGTTAGCATCTCATTCTTTTAATCTTTGTGTGTTATTTAAATTCGACCATTAATTATACATCTTCTTCTTCTAACTTCTTTCCTGCAGGGTATAGAAAGACATTAACATGGATTGGTGGATTGCCCTAAACACCCCAAGCAAAATGACTTGACTCGCTACGCTCGCTGGAGTCTTCAATATCCAATGTGTTAGCTCGTTCTGCTCGCCTGTCTATCTAGTATCAGGAAACATTGACTGATAGGGCACACTTTGTGCACTGCACTCGCTTACACTCATGCCCAATAAATCTAAAACAATTTAAAGTTGGAAAAAGTTTAATTTTCATCCTGTGATTGTGAAGTCAGATTTCTAAATATAAAAGGCAAGCCTTGTTTTATGGCAAGATATGGCATAATATGGCAAGAATTTTGATCTCACCTGCTCAGTATTCAGTAAGTATCACTTATCGGATAAAAAGTTAACAATGCTTTGGTGAGGCTTTTATTTCACCATTTTAACCCCATCAATTAAATCACGAAATGAGGTGATCCAAATTCTTAATCAAGGTTTTTAAAAATGGCAAACTTTTGTCGTATAAATGTGCCCTACATTTTGATAGTTGAACATCTAATGGATTAAATGCTAACAAACAAAACTTGGATAAAAAAATAACACTCAAGCTGCATTTGCAATGCTCTTTCAGCTATTTCAAATATAATCATTGTTTTCACAACGCACACCATCAAGACCTATCTTCCATTTGGCTAATGCCTATAACTTAAAGGGCTACTCCCACCATATTTTTTTATTTCATTTCTGGGTAGTTTTTGACGTAAAAACAGGTACTGCACATTTTAAATTTTGAAATTCGCTCATTAACACCTCTTTTCACGGCTCCAAAAGTGCGATTTTCAGACCATTTCTGAAAATGTCGCGCAACAAGAAACGATCTGGGCCGAGGTTGTGCGACGTAGAATGCCGGAACACATCTATGTCGCACAACTTCTCTCTTTGGCTTCAGTATGGAAAAATCAATGTCGCGTCAGGTTTTCTCCCTTGTTTCCAATGATAAACATAAATGTTTTTTCAAACCACTTCAACACCATCATTACAAAGCTTATTAACATCTCCCCGTGTGTTTCTTTTTCATTTTCGGCATTGTTAAGGGCTGAAAATTGATCCCAAAGCTGATGCAGTGACAATGGATTTTTCCAGTATTCACACGCCTCACATGGTTATCTGTTCATCACTCAACCTCTTCTTCCTTCCTTTCATTTGCGTGATAAACAACCAGCTAACGTCCGTGAATCGTGATATAATAAATTTGTTTATCGTTTCCATCAGTTCTATAATCTATTTTATCAAGTTTTGATGTGTGTTTGGTTTTAGCAAGATAATTATGGATTATTTTTGTATTTACTAGTTGGGATTTTGTCAAAGATATTGAAATGCTAAAGTAATGCGCTGTTAAAAAGTTGCTCAAATTGAAATTGTTTGCTTGACATAACCATTTGTTATAAATTATATATCTTGGTGATTACATTGAAACCTAAGGCAAATTGAAGGTGTAAATTGTTGACAAAGTCAGGCAATATGATCAAAACCAGAACACCAGTATGAAGCCCAACATTGTGCTAGAAAGTTTTTCTTCGAGTTTTTGAAATTGTTTGGTTGACATAACCATAAAGTTCTTGTTATAAATTATATATCCCATTCTCATTTTCCAGTTTTTCTACACAGCTATGACCATAACTACAATTGAAATATTACCAAAGTATGAGCTGCTGCTTCAAATACACACCAGATAAGACAAATAGGGTTATTTTCATGCATTATTATTCCAAAATAGCAGAATTTTGCTTTACCCATGCCAGGACCTGCTCGGCCTAGTGTCCTAGCGATTTTGCAAATTTTTGACTGACCCGATCTGGTTTAAATCTTATAAATGCATAGATAAGAGCTCACCAATTTTCCATACTATCAATTCTATTGAAAAATTAGTGAAAGAGAGCTTGCTCCTCTTTAATTGAATAGATTTCGAATTCATATTGTTGTTTAAAACCATCCCGCACCACTGAAGACTGTATGTGAGTGAAGCTGGCTCGAGACTGTGACGTTGAGGTCGAAAGATCCGCCGGCTTGTAGCATAAGCATGAGCAAATCATCCTCATTTGTGTGAAAAACTCACGTTTTTCATGATAAACGAGGCGTCAACAGATTCCCTAGATCCTGAACTAGTGCGTGGCATGGTTTAATTTTTTAAATACGACTTGGTTTTGACTATAGACATGCAAAACGTTTTCGTGGGAGCTTTGGCACTCAACACAATAAAGTAAATTTCCTGCATTCCGGCACCTGCGTCATACCGGCCTCACCCAGTTTTCTTTTTTCCCGACTTTTTTCTGGAATGTGCATGATTGGAGGCGTAAAAAAGGGTGTTAGTGAGCGAATTTAAAAATTTGGAAACTGCAGTACCTGTTTTTACACCAAAAACTACCCAGAAATGGAATAAAAAAACATGGTGGGAGTAGCGCTTTAACAGAATTGGATAAAAATGTAACATAATAAAATGAAAGACTATATAGCAAAATTTTCAAAATAGCTAAATAGCTAAAATCTGTGAAATGTCGGAACTTCAAAAGTAAACAAAACTATAGAATGCTAAAATGTCACTGACATCTATACACTATCAGAAAGCCAAATGTACTATTGCCGGCGACAAATTAACAATTGGTGCAACTACCATTGCTGGATGGATGTAAACAGTGGTTGAAAGTTGTTGGTAATGAACTTTCGTTTTACTCTCTTTTATTTTTTCTAAATACATGCATTCAATAAAAGTTTTACATGGTGAAACAACATGATTACATTTGTCTACAAGTGGTTCACTGGCTCTACCAAATCGTACCACCTTACAAAAATTGAATGGGTCAAATGAATTGGTAGATGAATACAGAGCAATAACATTGCCAATGTCAACGGTGCTCATTACATTATCTGCTCGAACAGCATATTCCTCAAAATCTTCTTCCTCAGATTCATCAGCATCATCATCAGCATTTTCTCCACTGCTGCACGAATCACTATTTTTAGCCAAAACTACTGTTCCCCTGTCATTAGTGCAATCAACAAAATTCCGAAAATTAAATCATAACAGGAACACATATTTACCTTAGCTTGTACCTGACCATTGGGAAGGAAGCAAAGTGTGTTGTATTTTGAGCAGCCAACTATGTGCAATGCACTCCTGTTTTCACGAACTTCTTCCACATTCTTCTGGTCAACAGCATAGTACTCTTTAGTATCATCATGATCAAATTTCCTGACCAAATAACTGTGGACGTCAGAAACACAATTGTAAAAAAAATCTTCTATCGCGACTGCAGTTCTCAATGGGGACCTAACGCCAAATCGACTCATGGCATCAACAAGGCCTTTTCCGTGACCTGACACACCATAATAAATTATAACTTCTTTTTATTTTTTGCCGCAATGGTGCACCAGAAGTTGAAAATCCATTTGGATTTATATTGGGCTGAGCAGTTGTCTGATTTGAATCTGATTATTGCTTGATTCTCGTGGTCGGATTTCAACAATGAACTTACAACTGCTGACGTGACACCGTGGTCATATTTCGTGTGATGGGAAAGGTGGTAAATGTAAGATCTTTCATCTTCTGAAATGTTTGACTGTGCAGTGAAGTGTATACTGAGACTTGCTAAAATGGCTTGACTGGGGCTCATATTTATAGCGCTGTGGAATATTTTCAGAATAATCCATGTGATGTATTGCACCATGTTCTGACATTGTCAATATTTTCGGCCAGTGAAATTTGTTATTGAAATCCTCGTATTTATGCATCTAATTTGTTTTCTTTGTGAACACAAGTGTTTGATAAATTTGGCAGTAGGTTTTAATTGTGAAAACTCTTTCTGTTTTATTGGAAATTTTTTCAACCTCTATTCCCCTTTCATCCACTTTCATCCACTTTTTTCCACGAGCCATAAGAGGTTCCATAAGCAGCCTTGTATTCAAACATACCGTAAATGACGAAATTAGCACCCGGGGCGCTTATTTAAAAAATAAACTTTTATAGGGGGCGCTAATTCAGCAGGGGGCGGTTAATTCAGCAGGGGCGCTTATTAATTTTTGCTCAAACAATGTAAGGGAGACAATTTATTTCCAGCTGTCTTTCAGTTCATTTTTGATCAATATTATAACAGGCGTAATACAAAAGAATTAAAAAATGTCACTGTTCTCTCTGCAAAAATTTCGAAGATGGTGGTCGACTGGTCAAGAATCTAAATCCAGAACTGTAGCTAATAGAGCTTTGCAAATTTGCATGGGTATGCATGTTACTGCCCTGATTTCAAATATGCAATCAGAATTTATGTATCTCAATCGGTTATCATCTGAAAGTCACAAGCACAGGTGAAAATGTACCATTCTTAGTACATGTAAATTTTTTTCATCTTTTATGATAGGTGCATTTTGTACCAACCATAATGTAGCTGAAGTGCCAAGGAGTGCAACTATCTATTTGCTTTCACTGTATCTATGATATCAACCTCATAAATGCAAATTGAAGATCAAATATGTAAATTTGTTCATTTTCGTCAAATTAATTTCAAGTTCAAGCTGATAAATCTCAAGACATGTTTACTATATCAAAAATCAGGCATAATAGTTGCACTCTGTATGCCACAGGGATCATTTTGGTATATAAACATCAAGAATTGCATTCAAGGAAAAAATTTGTTGCGCTCACTAAGAATATGAATCATGGTAAAAACTTGTTTTGAGAAAATCGCATGTAAAGAAAAGAAATCAGTTTACAGTATTCTCAAGCAAATATTTTGTTAAAAACAACAATCCATTTTCAAATAAAACATTGTGGCAAATGTATCAATAAACTATCTTACAGTTGTTAGTCATTAAAAAGTCCTGCACCATACGTTTCTCCTTCATTGCGCTTTGACTTTTCATCCGTCTTGAGGCGACCGTATTTCAAATTTTTTCTTCTTTTTTTTCCTGCCTCAGATGACGACTTTTCTGCCCTTTTAACTCTCTGTGTGTCCTTGTCTTTTGAATATTTAATGAGACTATCCCCTGCTTCCATGCCCATCAGTCTGAATAACAGAAGCTTGAATGTAGATCCCATCGAATATTGACAGGCCGCCATAGCAACTGCTGTTCTCAGTGTCTTCTGACCAACGTATATAGCTTTTGGACATATTTTCTAAATAATCTGATGAAGAGACTCATTAGGATTCTGTCTTTTTTCTGGCACGCCGTTTTATCAGTTTCTCATCAGAGAGCCTCTGAAATATTGGCACAAGCCGTGACCCAACATCTGGTGGCAGGATCTCATGCTCTTTGTGTGCTCCTGGCTCTTCCCCCTTTGCATTGGCCCTCTGCCAGAAACACCAAGAGCTTTCACCAGGTGGGCAATGAACATGCTTTGGGTTGGTGTCAGTGCTGGAAAGATGAAACAAAATAGCCATTATCCTCTTTTGGCAAAGCTTTGTTTCTTCAGCATGGTCTTTTAATGCTTTCCCATAATAGTTTTGAATTTTCTTCATCTTTATTTGGGTCAGTTTCCCTTTCCCTGAAATTGACTTCTTCTGAGCCTTATAGACAGCAACTACTTCTCTCAAAGCAGTGCCCATTCTCTTGGATACATGGTTGATGCAATCCTCCTTTTCAATTTCAACATCATCACCATATACTTTCAACTCATTTACTGCCCCAAACGCTTTGCTGTCACCATCACATAGCATTGTCGTATACCTTAGCTTATGTTGCTCTACTGATCTTTCCCAAAGATTCTTTGCTGCCTCTACTTCCATGGCTCCTGCAGTCCATTAAAATTCTTGAAACAATTAGCTGCATGGTTGTTTTTCCATTCATCCGTTTTTATTTCTTTCGGGAGTCGTTGTGCATTTTGAACAATAGTGAGACAAGACTTCAATGTCAATTGGCAATCCAGTAAGAAGGTCTATTGTGGAAGCAGCACCATTATGTGAAACATGTCCACGTCTTTGCCAAGTGCCATCGTATGACACAGCAATGTCTAGGATGCCATCCTTGTCTTCTTTTATGCCAACATCTGCATATGCTGCTTTTATCATCTCTCGTGATTGCAGGCTTATGGACTTGAATGTCTTTGTTGCAGCATCTTCCAGTCTGTTGTTTATTTCTATGAAAGAGGCCTTGCTCAACACTGCTGGCATGTTCATAGTTCCACACCACTCTTTCATTGCAGCATGACCACATCCTACTCCTCTGAAAGCTAATGTTGCACGAACATTCACATCAAAAGGAGCATTCTTCTTTTTTTCTGGTTCTCCAACTCTTTGAGAAAGATATTCATCTTGGGAGAATCCATCACAATTACTGCATTTGATGATAACTTTGGCAGCAAAACCAAGATCATCAGCAGGATTTCTTGTAACGTGTACTCCAGGTTCCTTACAACATGGGCAAAGCAAATTTGAAAAAATATCAGAAAGCTTTGCAATTTGAACAAAAAGATAACCGTCAGTATTAGCAATGTTACTGTCACAAACAGTTTCAATGTGTTCATCATCAAAATTATCAATGTCCACACCAAACAAAGATAATTTTCTGGCCGAAGCTGATGTTTTTGTTGTTGTTCTGCTAGGCCTTCGATCTGCCATGTTATTGTCACTCACAATTCTCTGCTTCGAAGCCTTCTTTCTCCTTCTTAAGAACGGCCGACAACTTCTAAACTTAATTCTTCCCATCTTCTACGTATTAGCTTCCAAAATCGGACACTTAAAGTTGAAATATATCTTCGAAAATCGTTGTTAGAGTACAGCACATGGAAAGCAAAAAGTACGAAGATGATGCGGCCACAACATGCGTTATAAAAACAGCTGATTGTGTTTGACCAATCAGATCATTCCATTGCTCAAACGGTCCAATCACATGCTTTCTTTTGGAATAATGATGCAATTTCAGCTAGTTTGGTCTATATCTTTATGAGAATAATACTGCAAAGAGTTAAAATACAGCTCGAAAGTAGCTCCGGATATAAACTCCAGAGATTTGGAGCTTTCAAATGATCAACCCATTCTCACGGCTCATATATGCATTGTTGATATGTGCAAAACTGCCTTTATATATACACTGTAGAAATAAATACAGTCAGACTTTGGGTGCGTAACGGACATTTTTTCATCATTGCGCACCAGCACGACACGACACACTACGCTATTCATCAGTTGTTGTAATGGTCGACGTTCGCCTTCTTTGCAGTGTGTAGAGTTTATTATGTTACACTTACTGTTCTACACTGTTCCATAAAGAATGGAAGTCCCAGCCAAGGTTAGAGGCATCTACTTTATGCGATTTTTATTTCAGATGACTTCTTGAACGTTTTGCATGTGTAGGGTGATTTAATTGTGATTTGTATAGGCCTAACTAGATACATGTTTCTATGCACCACTACCCCGAGATTTAATACAGTGGTATGTGATAATTTTGTACAGAATTACTGCATATACTTTTGTATATATTCAGTAACTTTATGCTACAACAATCTCAGAAAGATTTGATATACCCCACAAGTCAATGGCACCTTTAGTTATGTTGTTTAAAGAGACATTGTTTGTCTGGTATCCTAATGTTTATTTTGGATTTTAATTTTTGCACTTATTTTATCAACCAGACAGTTGAATTATCCTGAGAACAATACAGAAACTGGTCAAATCAAGTTCTGGTTCTATCAAACTAAGCTTATATGAGATCTGGCAGCCTTTATGACACATTTAATGTGAAATTTTTTATTTTTGTATTGAAATATTTGGGTTATCTCTAAGCAAAACAAAATTCAATTGCATATGTAGCATTGACTGTTAATGTAAACAGGAAGTTTCTGAGGGCTTACTTATTATCAAAGGGTTTTTGTTATATATGTTTCATGTAATCTTTGCTTGTTGTTAAAGATTTTGTAAAAGTATGATTGATTGGGATGATTATGCTTGAGCCATGCAAATCTGTCTGTTTTTTGCCTATATCTATTTCTGAAGTGATTATTATGCAGAAAGATCTTTAGTGAAGCATAAAGAAGCATGTTTTGTGGCAATGAATGGCCTTTTTTTTCTTAAAAAGGAAAAAACTAAGTGTAAACAAAAGAAGCAGGGCTCTCTTGAAGAAGCACTGGCAGACCTTGATGATATTCCTTCTCTTGGTATTTCACGAAAGAGTCAAAAAATAAAGGTTTACCAGCAAAATAAGGACTGTTTGACCGGTAAATATGAAGTCAAAAGCACTAAAACATATCCAAGGAAGAAAAAGGTGGTAAAAGCTTTAAAATCTAATTCAGGTATGCTCTTTCGTTATTTGATAAAATTCTATAAAGATTTGAATTGATTCTGCTGTTTAGGTCAACTACTAGATTTACAAGGAATTTGTTTTTACCAAGGTCCAGCAGTTGCATCATCATCAAGCACATATAATTTGCCTGATTATTCAGTGGAGCACGATTCAATAGATGATGGTGAGAAGTAGTCGAATTTGGACAAAGTTTTTATTGCATCATGCAAAATATATTGGTAACAGAGCTTTGTGTTTTGCAGATATTATGGAGTCAGAGAGAGAATATTCTCCAGAATTTCTGACAATGCTGGATGAAATTGAGAAAGATATTCCATTTAAAATGGAAAAAACTGCCTGGGAAAGGAGAAAAATAAATCTTGAGGGAAATTGGGCAAATGCAAGAAATAACTTATTTCATGCTTTGCTTTTAAGAAATTCCATTCCAGAAAAACATGCGATTTGCTGTAAATGTAACCTAAATGAGGCTGTCATAAAGTGTCAAGAGTGTAGGAAGTTTCTCTGTTCTGAGTGTGATGGCATATTGCATAACGAGTGTCCATTTCATAATCGCAACGTATGGATAAATGGCTTTTATGAAGGAATAAAGAATAACGAAACAGTCTTCGACTCCAATATCATCACTATTGGTAACACAATTCTTCATACTTCCATTAAGTTGGGTTATTGACCTATTCTTTTAGCTACTAGCTGAACAAATGTTTCCTTCCACAGAGAGATGTCTTCCAGTGATTTGGCGAACAAAATGTCCAGTTTGCAAGAGTAATGGAACCATTGCTCGAAATTGCGTTCAACAAGTTATAACAGTGATCACGTTGAATGGTTAATTTTAATTTTTGATACCTAATTGCATACTTTGTTTGTCTCAAAGCACAGTAAACAATGCACATAAATAACACTTCGTAATCTACATATATAAACAAAACTGAAGCTAATTCTAACTTCTTCCATTTTAGGTCGATTTGAATTTAATGATGTGTTTTTTCAATGCACTAATTGTACATATGCTTCTGTTGGTTCATCACAAGTTGCGATGATAGTATCGGGCTATTGGCCAGCCAGTCCACAGAAGTCGAAATTTTTTTATGCAACTGAATTGCTTGAGTTTTGGGAAGAAGTAAGCAACAATTCCCCTGGTACATCATTGTCATCCTTTTTGAAAAGTCTGGAACGTGGTGCCAAAAAATTGGGACAGGTTTGAATAATGTTTACTTTTACTCTTTTTGAAAAGAATTTGTTTGTGCATAATTTTGAACGAGCGATTCATCTCCTTCTCAGGGTTGTGTAATAAATGCTACGTCCTTTGGGAAATCATTTAGAGAATGGATTTCATGCAAGTACCGTTTAGGTGCTCAGATTGAAGAGAGTAGCTTTGTTTGTCCCGTTTGCGACAGGAACTGTCACTCTATTCACGTAGATGGACATCGCAAAACATACAGGTTCAAGAAAGTACCCAGGTAAGATTGCAAGTCTGGCTATAATTCAAGCTCAGAGTGCAACCGCATGCTAAATGCAATATATCCGAACCATAAATGTTATTTTTTAGGGGACAAGAAGAATCGCTATATGGTGATATATTTATTGCGCCAGATGATCATGTTCAGGGACATATGAAAAATCTTTACGACAAGATGGGTAGTCAGGTGAGCCTCAGTTTTTGCCTTGATAATCTTGACATTGAAATGAAACTACTCCACGAAACTACTAGATTTTAGTATACTAATTATTGTAGTAATTATCCGTCCGCTGTTAAATTTTTACAGGATTATGCTGATGACAAACTTTGTGGTGCTTCGTACTGGCAAGCAGCAAGATCTCGATCACAAGCAAATTTTTCTACGTTAGATGAGACTGGGCTTGTAGTAGCAGGGTGTCGACACGTCTTGGCTTTAAAAGCTGTAAATATGTTTGCGGGTGAACAGTATGGATATGCCCTGTACCTCCATAAACTACTCTCCGAGACATTGAACATGCAGTTCATATGGCAAGACATCATGTGCAAATACTGGCCGTGGCTGGAGCGCGTCGTAAAGAAATTACAGGAGTTCTCCAATTTATTGAACTCGTCAAAAGCACTCTCTGTGATGCATGCAAAAGCACATTCATTGGATTGTCAGGTACTCGACACTCTAATGGTTTATATGCTATTTTCAGTATAATTTGATACATTGATGTGATGTACAAATATACCTGTCATTTCAATGTCTATAAAGTCTTTTTATTGTTACCCTGCAAAGCTTGTTTGGGGAGGATCTTATCAGGAGAAAGCAGCATTGTCAACTGGAGAGAGTATGGAGCAGTTTTTTTCATACTTTGCAAAGTGCGGAATTACAACAAAGAATATGAATGCTTCGGGCATAGCAATCAGAATTTAATTACTTTGTATTTATGGCCAATAATTTTACTCCGCACTACGCGGCAAAGAAAAAGTTAATTCGTTATTGGTTATTTTCTTTATTGGTTATTAGCTCGCAAAGACACTTTGACTCGACATACAGCCTTTTGGAATCAAAGAAAAATCGAGAATTTACCCTTATCGTTAGGAAAACAGTATCTGAAGGTAATATTTTTTGTGCCATATCATTCGTTTCACTGATGGATGAAGCTCATTTCAACACTTTGAATAATTCCCCCTGGATTAATAATTTGCCATTTTGCTCAAACTACTAGATGAATACCAGAATCATGTTTTAAAGTTCTTATCATTCTCCTGAAGTAACCATCAACCAAAATATAGAATAAAATACGTGGTACATAGTATGTGGTACATAATATGACATTATGGTAAAATCATGGAATATTGTAAATCCTTGTACATACAAATGTAAAATGTGAAACAACATGTGAATGTAAAGCATAAGTCAAGGGACCCACCCCAAAAAATACCGTACCCTTTTAAATTTGTTTACTAATACTACGACCCTTTACCTGCAACTTTTTCTATAACTTAAATAAATTCATTTGTTTCGTATTTCATCAGACAAAGCAAAGATTAACATTAATTAAAAAGGAAAAGGATGCTCTGATTAACTCTGTTGACGATAGCAACATAAGAATAGGAGATGACATGATAGCAAATTGGGAAGCAGACTTCAGAGAAAAAGCCAAAGGTACTTCTTATCTTGCAAACTCTATTGTTCGCCTATTCTTCCAGTATTCAACATGTAGGTACATTATTTAAATTATGAATCAATCACATTTTTCAACGTCGTTCACTCCCTCCATGTTTTTATTTCACTTCAGCATCTTTAAAGCGAAATAGCTCAACTACAATTGTAAATCAATTGGCTGAATACTTCAAGTTACACGAAGAGCTATTTTCAGTACCAATCGTTGACAAATTCATGGATAACACAGATAAAGCCAGTAGTATATTGACAGGTTTGACACCAATCATGAATAATTTCATGTTCATTGCTATGCGATTTTGATGAAGAGCATTTCGGGTGTCTTCGTGTTTTAACAGTAGTTAATTATTTGCATCAAATTTAGGGCAAGAAGAGCTATATTGTTTACTGAACAGCACCAAGGAAAATTATGGCCGTAAGAAAAAACGAATGGCATTGCTTGAAAGGAAACTATTTTGTGATAGTAGCTATACAAAGGAGGAAGCTTTACGTGATGGCAAAGAACAGTTAACTGGGCAAACCATTGATGTTTTGCGTACACGGCTTGTACATATTTATATAAATCTTAAACAGCAAAAGCTTGAAGTATCCAAATTAGCAGGTAAATAATCTCAAAAATCATAAGGGCCAATTAATACGGGAACTTTTTTGACGAGAGACTGAATGGAGCTTTACGAAGGTGGGAGGAAGAGGGTGTTAGGGTTAAGGTTTGGAGTTCGGGTTAAGATTAGGGCTAATAATCTTATTTTTAAATAAAAACTTCAATTAATTTAGGACTTCATTTAACATTCTAATTCCCCGAGTGTATTCTATATGTGCTAACGGTAACCCTAACCCAAACCCTAACCCTAACCCTAACCTTTACCCTAACCATAAGCAAGTATTACTCCAGGGTTTGTGGGAAAGGACATGACAATAAGCTTCAATCGTCATTATTGTTAATTTTGTTCTATTGTTTTTGATGTGTTGTTTCAAATTATTGATATATTCTTATAAACAGATTCTTCAAAGAAACGCATTAAGATCCGCAAACAAATTTCGAAGAATAGAAGCGTTCTGGAATCTACTGTTGATAAATACAATCTTGTCAGTAGTATTTCCTCAAAAAGATATTCTAAGTTGGAAAAGGCAGATGTGGCACTTGGAAAGTTTGCTTGGCAGACCGATGCAGGTAATTTTATCATATCCTTTTGTAAAAATCATTTTCTGAACTAATTTCTTTCTAGCAAAGCAATCATAATTTACTGCCCGCTACATTCGGCATTCATATGACTGATTCACTTGCTTTACAATCGAAATTGAGAACACTTTGGTATTAAAGTTTAATCATAGATGACGAGGAAAAGGGAATATTGTTGTACGAAATTTCTGAGCAAGAATTCAAAAAAATCCTTAATTCGCATATCAGTGTAAACGCAGTTGTGTTCTAATATAAATTGACTCACCATCATGTTTTCTCCAAATCCATGCAGGCTTTTAGTTGTTTTCATCCAACGAAAACTTTCGCACACTGCAACTCATAATGCAAAAAGAACACGACCTTTATACTGACATTAAATTCCCTAGCCACATTCCCTTACATGCATAACTTATAGCATGCTGGTTGTCAACTGAGAATTCTTAAAGGGCTACTCTCACCATATTTTTTTATTTCATTTCTGGGTAGTTTTTGACGTAAAAACAGGCACTGCACTTTTTAAATTTCGAAATTCGCTCATTAACACCTCTTTTCACGGCTCCAAAAGTGCGATTTTCAGAAAAAAGTCGGGCATAGAGAAAACTGGGGCGAGGCCGGTGTGACGCAGATGCCGGAACGCAGGAAATTTACTTTATTGTGTTCAGTACCAAAGCTCGCATGAAAACGTTTTGCATGTCTATAGTCAAAACCAAGTCGTATTTAAAAAATTAAACCATGCCATGAACTAGTTCAGGATCTAACGAATCTGTTGATGCCTCGTTTATCATGAAAAGCGTGAGTTTTTCACACAAATGAGGATGATTTGCTAACGCTTTCGCTGCAAGCCGGCATGTTTTTCGACCTCAACGTCGCAGTCTCGAGCGAGCTATACATACAGTCTTTAGTCGTGCGGGATGATTTTAAACAACAGTATGAATTAGAAATCTATTCAATTAAAGAGGAGCAACAATTCTCTTCCAACAACTTTTCAATAGAATTGATAGTATGGAAAATTGGTGAGCTCTTATCTATGCATTTATAAGATTTAAACCAGATCGGGTCAGTTAAAAATTTGCAAAATCGCTAGGCCGAGCAGGTCCTGGCACGGGTAAAGCAGAATTTTGATATTTTCGACTAATAATGCATGAAAATAACCCTATTTGTCTTATCTGGTGTGTATTTGAAGCAGCAGCTCATATGTTGGTAAAATTTCAAGTGTAGATGGTCATAACTGCGTAGAAAAACCAGAAAACCCCTTCCAGGAGTGTAAACATTAATGTCCAGAGATCGAAGATTTCACAAGTTCAATGTGAATTCGAAGAAAAACTTTCCAGCACAATGTTGGGCTTCATACTGGTGTTCTGGTTTTGATCATATTGCCTGACTTTGTCAACAATATACACCTTTACTTTGCCTTAGGTTTCAATGTAATTACCAAGATATATAATTTATAACAAGAACTCCATGCTTATGTCAACCAAACAATTTCAATTTGAGCAACTTTTTAACAGCGCATTACTTTAGCATTTCAATATCTTTGACAAAAACCCAAGTAGTAAATACAAAAATAATCCATAATTATCTTGCTAAAACCAAGCACACGTCAAAACTTGATCAAATAGATTACAGAACTGATGGAAACGATAAACAAATTTATTATATCACGATTCACGGACGTTAGCTGGTTGTTTTATCACGCAAATGAAAGGAAGGAAGAGCAAGAGGTTGAGTGATGAACAGATAAACACGTGAGGCGTGTGAATACTGGAAAAATCCATTGTCACTGCATCAGCTTTGGGGTCAATTTTCAGCCCTTAACAATGCCGAAAATTAAAAAGAAACACACAGGGAGATGTCAATAAGCTTTGTAATGATGGTGTTGAAGTGGTTTGAAAAAACATTTGTGTTTATCATTGAAAACAAGGGAGAAAACCGGACGCGACGTTGATTTTTCCATACTGAAGCCAAAGAGAGAAGTTGTGATGCGTTCCGGCATCTACGTCACACAACCTCGGCCCAGATTGTTTCATGTTGCGCGACATTTTCAAAAATGGCCTGAAAATCGCACTTTTGGAGCCGTGAAAAGAGGTGTTAATGAGCGAATTTCGAAATTTAAAAAGCACAGTACCTGTTTTTACGTCAAAAACTACCCAGAACTGAAATAAAAAAATATGGTGAGAGTAGCCCTTTAACAAATAGTAATTGTACAAGATCCACGAAGATTCTACGGACAATAATAATGCGATAACAAATTATGTTGATTTCAGCTGAGTGTTACGTTGTACCTGTATGGCTTCGCAAGCAAATCGTAGACAAGAATGTAATTTTAAAACGATGCAGAGAGGAATTGTCGTTATTGGTTGAGGAGATGGGCAGCTTTACAAGTTTTTTTCAAGAAAGGATTAACAAGCATCAACAGGAAATTTTAGGAATCGAACAGGGTCTTACAGGTATACAATTGCATATTCTCATCAAGTTGAAGTTTTCCAAAGCAACTATAATAACCACTTTCCATGCTTTCAGTCATGGTTCATGAATGTATCTACATTGCAGCACTGAATTCAGGAGGCGAAAATTCCAACATAATTGAAATTCTTAGCACATCAGATGCACAAATCAAGGTATTTTGCGTGATAAAGGTACTATCGACTTCGCATATGCTGATATATTTAATGAACCAAAATCTGCTTAATGATTTCTCCAAGAACTATTTCCATCGTAACTCAGCCGAACAATTGCAGCAAAGTTTGAATGCCATGATTTGCTTGAAACGTCATGGGATTTATATCTGCAAGCAACGACTTGGAATGGCAGCCTTTCATTTCAAGAAGGCTCTCGGATTCAACCCTGTTCAATTGACAATCGCCGAGGAGGAAAACAGTGAAGAAACGAAATTCTCCGATGAAAATGATGACGACGAAGAATATGATGAAGAATTTGATGCTAATATCATAGACAGTGTTATGGACAATTTGACACAGTGAGTGTAGAATATATATATTATTACGTATGATTACAAATTACCAGATTTTACTATATATTATAGAAATATGATTTTAATAGAACATGAAACACTTTTGAAATTACAAAACATATTTACGATTGTCAATACAAGAAGTAGATTAATATTGTCATGCTTAAACGTAAATTCTTATCTACTTACAAAAAAACCAAAAACTTCTTTCCATTTAAGGTAACAATTTTTGCAGGACGATGCCCACTAACTGAAGAAGAAGACAAGGAGGTTACCAAAGATGTAGAGGTAGGCCGAGTGCAGGGTAATGAATCATTTCCACTAGAGAAAATTTCAGAAGCAACAGAAGAAATAACAGAGAAAGAAGATGACATTGTAGAAGATGGAAAAGGGATAGGTTTGGAAGTAGGCAAGGTTTGTGGTGGCTGAGATGAAGAAGGGATAGGTTGGGAAGCAGGCAAGGTTTGTGGTGGCTGAGATGAAGAAGGGATAGGCTCAGAAGTTGGGGAAGACAAGGACTGTGGAAGTGTTATGATTTCATGCTCTCTTGAATCTTGGTTTTCAGCTGTTACCATTTCAGAAACATTAGCATTTGGAACCTCATGGTTAATATTTGTTTCAGTGCTTTGCCCTGCAATATAAGTACATGCTTTAGTTAATAAGGCTAACTTTATTTGGAAACTTGGATTTAATATAGCTCATGCTAACTGCAAATAGAAATATAGCAAAGCAGTGGCATAGTTGGCTCAGAAAAGTTATATTTACCATATGATATTGTTTCATGACATTAAAGACTTTTTTTCATGGCTTCCTCGATTCGCTTGCCAGCACCAAATGTTGAGTAGCTATGCTGAAACAACCTGCTTTCCCCCAGAGCAATTTGACTATTCTGATGAACCAAAAAAACAATGCCAGTCCATCCAGGTTTTGTGGCAAGCTGATCTATCTAAAGGGCAAAATAGTTCATTGTCAAGCACTAAAAGACATGCAAGAAACGGCTAGCCACAGATCAGCAATATTTCACTAGATTTGGAAATTTTATCACATACACGGTCAAATAATTTCTCTTTGATGTATGTGTCTTTCATGGTGGAAGCATGTTGTGCAATTCCATCCCAGTTCTTTTCCTTGCCAGCAAACTTATACTGGCATTGAGGACACTGCTTGGTACGCAGACCGACTCTTGAATGACACACTGAGCATTCCTTATATCCATCCCTCTGAAAATATATGATCTTATAAAACAAAACTATACCAAAACACTGAAAACCAGGCAAATAGAGCAGACAAAATAAGATTGGTGTGATTTGGACATTAGTATGATATTATTATAATAAATACATGTATGTGATAGAGCATTGAAAATAAACGAAAAGTATGCTAGCCATCTTCACTTGATATTAAAACAAATTTGAGATGGACCTGCACAACTTGCTGTAAGCAGCAAACATACCTTACTTTTCTTCCCAGAGTGATCTGCTCCCAAAAAAGGTAAAAAACGTGGTTCACAAGAATAATTGTACATAATAGCATATCAATAAATAAGGAATAAGTCATCTATGGCATGGCACAGATATTATCAATATCATTTATTTTATGAATACACATTCTGATCTGATCTGATGTAATTTGTTTTGCAGCCAGTGTTTGGGCACATTTTAGGTTACCTGTTCGAATTACCCTGGACACAAGATCCATCTCATCTTTATTCGCACTTCTCTTTCTTTTACCATCAATACCTTCCATTCTAGCAAAATCAACCAAATACAATATCAATATAAATTTCTGTGGAGCTGCTGCAAGAGAATTGCTAAAAAATCATACAATGTTCCCGCCAACTTCCGTAAAATGCAACAGCAACAGCAATTCGCCTGTGTATGCAAACAGTATAAGAATATAGTGATAACAATTATATACACTGTATTCATAAATCATGGTTTTTACGTATATCTATATTGGATATAATAGGAAAGAGAGTATGTTGAAATGATGTATGACATTGTGGCCTACGTCAAAACGAACGCGAGGAAAAGAACTGAGGAAAATGGCCGAACAAATCGAAATTACAACCAAAACATTATCATTTTCTGAATATCAACTGTTGGTTTCTTCCATTTTCAATACATTTTCGTCAACAAAGTTCACTATATAGTTACCTTACCGAATTCCCTGATAAATTTCCTACAAAAATATATCTAAAACCGAAAATCGAAATTTTGACGAAAATCAAAGATTCTTGACCAGTCGACCACCTTAAAGAGAACATTGACTATGAAGAGAAATATTCTCATTTTGAGTTGACTTTTAAGGAGGAGGCGAAGATAATTAAACGACCGATTATAAAATAATTTCTTGTTTTTAAGTATATTGAAATACATCTTCACAATAAAATTCATTGTTTTTTCTATATTGAAATAAGCGCCCCGTTTCTTTAGGGGGCGCTTATTCAAGCAGGGGCGCTTATTACAAAAATTGCCTTTATCCCGGGGGCGCTTATTCGGCAGGGGCGGTTATTTGGCAGGGGGCGCTAATTTCGTCATTTACGGTAACTTACATAAGCAAAGGGCTAACCCCTTGTCCTTCGGGTATGCGATAAAAAACGGTTTCAAGGCTTGAACTTTCCCGTAGGATACATCAATATTTAATTCAATCAGTTTATTGAGAATACCCCTGACAGTACATGTGGCAATACGTCTCTTTGCCGAATAAACACTCCGATTACGTTTGTTTTTCCGCTCTCGATGTTGATGTTCGGATTTGAGGGAGCATATCCATAAATTTCCAAAAGAGGACCCTTACTTATATTAACTTGATTTCGCTCATCAGTCGAGCTTATGCCTTTTTCAACCCAAATATCATACACTCTCTTTGCAATTTCTGGATCCAACTTCCGCCTTCCACGCTTGTCTCGAAATGATCTTTCCTTCTATGCATTAAAGCTTTTTTTGAAACGTTTGTATCATGAGATTTAATTTTATGTACCGATGAGCCAAATCCTAAAATCTTCATCGTCCAACTGATCTTCAAGCAAATTAAAGATTAAATTATAAAATGAACCATACTCTTTTGCGCTGTTAAGCTGTTTTACATATTTAATTAAAGATTTACAAAGTTGTGCTTCTTTAAAACTTCGGCGATTTGTATATGCCATTATTTCTTGCAGGGCTTTCGGCTGATTTTGAACAACGTCTTTCAGAATTTTTTATTCATTTTTTATTCATTTTTATTCAATGGAGATGATAATGATTTTGCTATTTGTTCTAATCACTGACCTTTTCCTTTTCTCTCCCTATAATTTTTCCAATAGCCAGAACGTGTAGAGTCTCCGCTGACATCCATTTCATCAGGTTCACCAACAAGAAGACTTTCACCAGCCTCTACAACCAAACCGTCACCGTCCTCTACACCAAGACTTTCATCAGCCTCTATAGCAAAACTTTCACCATCTTCAAATACAAAACTTTCACCGTCGTCAGTAACAAAACTTTCATCATCCTCTACACCAAGACTTTCACCAACCTCTATAAAAAAAATTTCACCATCTTCAAATACATAACTTTCACTGTTGTCAACAACGAAACCTTCACTATCCTCTACACCAAGACTTTCACCATCGTGAACAACAAGACCTTCACCAGCCTCGACAACAAAACTTTCACCATCGTTAACAACAAAGGAAGGAATAAATTCATTTTCCTCGGCACGAGAACATTTTTCTAAATGATTGCGTAAATGATCAACCCGCTTAAAGCTACGGCAACAGCTAACACAATATTTTTCAGACCATGCTTTTTCATATGCTGATCCAACCTGCATTTATATGGAAAGGTATTACCAAATTGATTACATAAAAATACTTTTTCTCCACTTCCCTGTGTTGACTCTTTCTGGAATGTCATTAACTTTATGTGTTTAATAACACCAGACTGATGTTGGAAAACTTTAAAGGGCTACTCTCACCATATTGTTTTATTTCATTTCTGGGTAGTTTTTGACGTAAAAAAGTGCTGCACTTTTTTAATTTTGAAATTCGCTCATTGACACCTCTTTCCACGGCTCCAAAAGTGCGATTTTCAGGAAAAGTCGGGAAAAAAGAAAATTGGGGCGAGGCCAGTATGACGTATATGCCGGAACGCATGAAATTTACTTCATTGTGTCCAGTACCAAGTCTCTCCGCATACAGTGTTCAGTGGTGCGGGATGGTTTTAAACAACAATATGAATTCGAAATCTATTCAATTAAAGAGGAGCAAGCTCTCTTTCAACAATTTTTCGATAGAATTAATAGTATGGAAAATTGGTGAGCTCTTATCTATGCATTTATAAGATTGAAGCCAGATCAGGTCAGTTAAAAATTTGCAAAATTGCTAGGCCGAACAGATCCTGGCACGGGTAAAGCAGAATTTTGCTATTTTGGACTAATAATGCATGAAAATAACCTTATTGGTCTGATCTGGTATTTGAAGCAGTAGCTCATATTTTGGTAATATTTCAAGTGTAGTTATGGTCATAGCTGTGTAGAAAACTAGAAAATCCCTTCCAAGAGTGTAAACAATAATTTCCAGAGATCGAAGATTTCACAAGTTCAATGTGAATTCGAAGAAAAAACTTTGCAGCACAATGTTGGGTTTCATACTGGTGTTCTGATTTTGATCATATTGTCTGACTTTGTCAACAATATACATCAGTTTCAATAATATACAACAATATACATGCCTTGGGTTTCAATGTAATCACAAGGATATATAATTTATAACAAGAACTTCATGGTTATGTCAACCAAACAATTTCAAGTTGAGCAATTTTTTAACACCGCATCACTTTAGTATTTCAATATCTTTGACAAAAACACAAGTAGTAAGTATAAAAGTAATCCATAATTATCTTGCTAAAACCACACGGCAAAACTTGTAATTACAGAACTGATGGAAACAATAAACAAACATATTTTATTATATCATGAATGTTACCTGGTTGCTTTATCATGCAAATGAAAGGAAGGAAGAGGTTGAGTGATGGACAGATAACCACGTGAGGCATCTGAATACTGGAAAAATCCATTGTTCCTGCATCAGTTTTGGTGTCAATTTTCAGCCCTTAACAATGCTGAAAATTAAAGAAAAACAAACGGGGAGATGTTAATCATCTTTGTAGTGATGGTGTTGAAACGGTTTGAAAAACATTTGCATTTATCATTGAAATGAAGGAGAAAACCAGACGCGACATTGTTTTTTCCATACGGAAGCCAAAGAGAGAAATTGATTCCGTTCCAGAATGCACATCAATAATTTTGATTCCAATTTACTTTCTTCCATTTTAGTGACTGTTTGCATAACAGAAACGAGCACAGTTTAACGTAAGGGTTTTTATGAAATTTACAGTATATTACATAGCATTACTTTTATAATAATGATTCATTTACTTAACACTACCATACCCTTGAAATATATAATATTTACTTCTTTCTGTTGCAGCTTTATCCAAGGCTATAATTATTTTCATTGTTATTGCTTTTGAGGCCAAGCAATAACGTCTACAATAATATTGCCTAATTTATTTTCTTCTATTGCATACATCTTTTTCATATTCCAACTTGGTGTTTGAGCTTTAAACTAATGTAGCCGGCAATCTTTTTTTTACTATGACTAAGCTTAATGGTGAGAACGCAGGAAGCATCGAGAGAACAGACATCCGTATCATTGATTTGTGCCGCACGAGTGTGAATTTGATATTGAACAATTCTGTCAACGTCGCAGAATACTACACATAATGAATGAAGACATCAATACTATCTACAGATGGGACAAATTATTTCTCATTGATGTTCACTATCGATTTATAAAACACGAACGTTAAGTGGACATTAGACGTTTTTGCACAATTTTATTCATGGACTAGCCCAAGTAGTAAGTATAAAAATAATCCATAATTATCTTGCTAAAACCACACGGCAAAACTTGTGATTACAGAACTGATGGAAACAATAAACAAACATATTTTATTATATCATGAATGTTACCTGAATGTACCTGTCGATGCCGGGTTGAGATTTTTACTGGCATGAAGTCTCATTGACTCAAGTCGTATTTGACATTCTTCCTCTGTTTCTATTGTTCTTGCAATTTTCTTTCTTTTCACGCCAGTTGTTTCTCGACTAACGGCTTTCTTTTTTAGGCAATTTATATGAATATCAGACTTTATTAATGACTGTGTATTTTGAATAAATATAAGATTTTCATTAACTTTTTTGAACTGTGTACTTCGAATTGAATCAAGAAACATGTATCCCACAACCACACAGATACAGACTGGTGATTTATTTGATGTCACAACAGATCTGAGAAATCGAAAATTCCATCATATTTCAACTACCAGTTACTTTTCTGGTTTTACTTTTTTAATTCTAAACGTTTTGTAAAACATTTTTCGCTGAGGACACTCCCAGATAAATTCCGGTTACATAGATACCTTTCATTTTGCGATCTGTGGAGTGGTTCGTGAGTTATAAGCGGACATAGCCACAAACATACATACATACATACATACATACATATATACAAACAGCTCTGTTTTATATAAATAGATGTCAAGGCTCATGTTCTCCTTTATGACATTGCATGCCAAAGGTTTTTTATAGTTGTGTGTAGCATATAGTCGAAACAATCATGAATGAAACTTACTTTATTACCGGTTATGTACTAATTTATTATATGCAAAAGCAATGTAGGATTAATCTACTCTCTGTTCAAATTTACTGAGCTTCACCAATGTCCGTTTTTAATGAGATGCATTTCTTCAGTTCTTCTTTGGCAATAATAACTCTTTATCCACCATTGAAACAAGGTTGTTATGTTGCATTGAAAGAACTTTGGCCTTATTTCCATCAATGGCCACTGCCAACACAGCTAACTTTTGAAATTCCAATTTGAAACAGCTTGGCTTGGCATCACAAAAAGATCATCAAACAGGACAACTTATAATTGGGAAACTATTTCCAAATTTAAAAGGAACATTCCGAAGAAAATTTCATAAAGTTGTTAAGCCAGGTTAATTTTGGTTAGGCCATGCTAACTGCACTGATTGCAACAAAATCGACAATTTTCATTCGTTATTTTATACCTTTATAGTTTACTTGCTTCCAAAATAAATGTTTGATGCCCTGACTACATGTGTCTGCAAGTGCTAGCTTGGATTTAAAATAATTCTTGAAGTATTTACCAATTTATTGATTCCTTTTGCTCATTGCTTTCATGTGTCAGTGTCACAAGAAAAATATATTGACATCCTCATCAAACTATTGTTATTTTCAATACTGATGATGGATGAAGCATTCATAGACCAGTGGAAAGATAATTTTCACTCAGTTAGCATTTCAAACATCTTTTTCATGTAATCCACGAGGGCTATTGATGAATATGGCTGCACAACTATCATGTTGTCCTATTATCCTATAACTATCATCTGGTCATTCAAATGATTAATAATTCTTCCTTTTTTCCTATATGATTCGTAGTGAAACAAATACTGAAGTGATTAACCAAGACTGTCAATGTCACTAATACTTGCTATTCACACCATGCAAATGTCGAATGACTGAAACAAACATTTACTACGCTGTGTGTGAAAATTCAAAGCAATCCTTGAAAAACCCATGGAAGGAGAACTCTGTTTATATAACTTTCGATCACATTGTAATTTAATTAGCTTTTGTGTCAGCTTATTGCCTCATAATAATAGACTCATCTGGGAAACTGGTAAAATAACAATGTATTACTTTTATCCTTGGGAGGCAACTGCAATAATTGCACAAATTCAATGCTCATCTGTTATGCCATATGTATATTTGTAAAATTTAAATTCATTGTGCTGCTAACCTACCCACAGTTACAATTTACATTCATTCAACTTTTCACTATCCCTTTGCGACAAGTTTTGTGCTTTCAAAGGTCAATTGCCATCTTATGATCCAATATTGCACATCAATGCCAAAATAGACAGACTGACAGATAGATAGACAGGCGATCACAGCGAGCTAACCCATTGTTTGTGGGATTGAAAAGGCATGAGTGTAAGTGAAGGCAGCGCATGTAGCGCCGCCTATCAGTCAATGTTTCTTGATAATATATAGACAGGCGAGAACAGCAAGCCAACTCATTGTATGTGGGGTTGAAAGAGGCATGAGCATAAGCGAATGCAGCACCCAAAGTGCGCCCTATCAGTCAATCTTTCTTGATAAGAGATGGACAGGTGAGTGCAGCGAGCTAACGCATTGTACATGGGGTTAAAAGGGGCATGAGCGGCAGCGAATTCAGCGCACAAGGTCCGCCAACCAGATTAAGTTTTTTTAACTTGACGGCAGTGGCGAATGAGCAAAGCGAGTTATGACCCCTAGTTTTAACCAATATTCTCGTTTAGAGATATTGAATTTAGTAAAATCATATTTACAAAATTTGATATTTACTGGCTCTGGTCAGGAGCAAATTCATGTGAATAAAATTGGAGTATCTGATTATTGGCTCCAAATTGATGTGCATAAAACCCATGACAAGAGTTTGCCACTGGATGGCAGGAACTTTTAAATTTTCAAGTTTGTTGGACAACGGGCAAAATGCTTTAAGAGCAAAACGATATAGTCAGTTCATTGAAGTCATGTGTAATTCCAGCTGATTCTATTGATTTCATGTATACACAGGAAAGTGGGCTAATCAATTATGGGTTTCTGCTCCCTAAAAGAATTATTTTTTGTTAAACTTCAATAAATATTTACTAAATTTCACACCTGAGGTAAATCATGATTTCATTGAAGTTGTCGAGTCATAAAAATCAAATTTACTTGACCTCAATAGACAGGCTTTAAGTATTAGCTGGTCAATGATCAAACAAGATTATCACATCCTTGACTTTCAAGCCAGTGATTGTAAGACAATGTACATATTGCTTCATTCTTAAAAGACTTAGGCCTGTCGTCTTTAGCCCCGTTGTCTTGAGAATAATACCCTGTTACAAACCTTGCAACTGGACCATGTTAAGCTGAATCATGCAACATTTTTTATTTTTAATAAACATATTTTTTATCACGATGTTTGTTTAACTATAATGATCCAGTAAACTTGTTAGATAGAGCCATAGGCAATTATATAAAGACTTATAAATTTATATATATATATATAAATTTATATATATATATATAAATATATATATATATATATAAATTTATATATATATATATATATAGATAAAAATTTAAACCAAAACATAGCAAATTATCTTCTTCCTCTTTTGAGATACATGTTCTTCTTGTGTGTTTCTATCCATGAATACATATCCTGAATTTTGAAATCATCAAGTAGGCTTGGATTTGTATTTGTGAAGTGCCTGTTTGATCTTCCATTCTTATACTGCTGTTCATCTTGGGAGACTAGCTGGTTTACAATTTTCTGCAGGTCTGTTGCAATTGAGGCTGCTGGGTTATGTTTGCCTGATCTTCGCTTCAGTTTGAATTCTTGGTCAAAATTTTCCATTAATTTCATATTGGTAGTAATGGCTTTGGCATATCTATCAACTGCTTTATTGTTGGTATTGTTAGGTCCTAGTTGCTTGATGACATTTTTCATGGTATTGTTGAAGTGTTCAAGCATCAAACCTAAGGGTATATTCCCACCATAGCCATTTCTTGTTTGTGGAAGCGGTTCCAAATTAGACTGTGTGCACTTTGTGGAGGTAGAACAAATTCAATTTGGCATAGGAGGTATAGGGCTTCAAGTGCATATTTTCTACTTGAAGGCCCGTCATGTCTCAAGTGTGGCAACATGAATTTCCATGATCTTATTACCGTTGGACCGTCACCTTCAGATATTGCATCATAAAAATTGGCAACTATCATCCCAAATTCCAACAAAGAAAATTGATAGCAAAACATGCTGTCATCTTGATACAAGGCGACCTTGGTCTCTACCTGATGAAGGCCATTCGATTTCTCGTGATCTAAGCATCTCTTTCCATCATGGGCAAATGTTAGTTTGCGACCACTTTTGCTGCAATCAAACTTTGCTTCTAAATTCTTTATGTTGGTGCTGGCCAACCAATCGGCATTTCCTTTATGTTTCACATGAGCACCATTTTGACTTGTTTGCATAATATACGTGTCAACAACTTTGGCAGAAAGGTCATGGATTAATTTCCCTTTTACAGCCCTTGAGCCATCCAGAATGTCTTTAGAAAGAACAGTTGTGCAGTCTGAATTGGTTCTTGCATCATGGAAATTCTTAAAGCCATACTAAAACAGATATATACCTGCTTTAATCACTGTGATTTACAGCAATTATCTCTCTTTTTTCTATCAAATTTTGTGAGAAGGTAAGAACATCGCATAGTCTGATTGATAAAGTCATATGCAATGCAAGCTCTTTGCTTAATTGATTGCCCATGCTTGTGCAAAAATTGACTCTTTGTCTAAAATATTGTCTCCTGAAGTGAACTTTATCATAATCAATTTGATTGTGTTTGACAAAAGCAAAAGTAAAAAACTTCCTACTTTCACACAATCCTTTGATCACAATTTCACCCTGATTTTTATGTGTAAAAGTCTGAATCATACAACCTTATCAAGCAGACTATTTCTAAGATTTAAATTGTTTCACATAATAAATCAATACCTGAAGAAATTTCATGCCAGCATGGAAATCTGCTACTGGCTCGTTGGCATTGAAACCATTTTTAAACTGCAGCAGCACATTGACAGCCCGTTCGACTGAATCCTGGGCACCAGCAACACCAAGATCACTATAAAGCTTTTCATCTTCGGCTATGTCCTTATGGGGCACATATTTTTCATGTATTTCATTTAACACTTCCTGAATTCCAGATGCTATGAATTTTCATAAATCATACCAATGAATTTCTGGAAAAAATAAACCATTTACAATAAAATCCAATAATCTGACCTATGAGATTTAGTTGTTCAAATGACATAAGCTTAATTTAAACTACAATTTGACGTCGATTTTTGCATCATCCCAAGTTGACACAGTTTCAATTTTTGACATCATCTGTGTATAAATCGATTGAACTATATTTGAACCACATCATTTCTTTTGAATTCAGATTTACACTGACGGGGTCAGAAAATTGTCATTTTGTCAAAAATTGACATAATGTCAAAAATTGTAGTGAAATTCGGTTATCTAAGAATAAAACTAAGCATTCTTTCTCACTACCTACTTCATAAGGGCTTTGCCCTTTAGATTTCTTTAATCGTGGCTATTTAGCTCAATCCTGATCTAATATGTTTTTTAATAAAGTTACAGCACTGAGAACAAATGATCTCTATAATTTTATTGCAGATGCCCCATGTGCCTTCTTGCAACAGACCTGATTCATCAATTTTTTAGGATTTTCTGTTAATTTCAGGGTATTATATTAATTGTAGACAGTCTAGAATTTCAAATCAACCCATTTAAAACTAACAAAAATTCTGTTTGAAAGCACCCACCTGAAGCAAACTTTTGCAACAAATGGTTACTGGTACCCAGGGTAAAAACGGAAAGTCCTGAGTCGGAAAGAAACTTTCATAATTATCATCGGGTTTTATTTTGTAAAGACATCATCGGGATACGCACTCCTAACAAATGAACAGGTTGTAGACTCCTTATTATAGCCCGGGGGAGTAAAGCTCCCAGCAGCTTCAGGCAGGCCTATTACACGTTTGAAAAATACCAATGAAATATTCAAGCATGTGATAATAAACTTACAGTGTTAGTTTTAGTACATGTGACATCAGAAAATTGATGTTTGATGTATTACACAGCTACATCTTTGAATGGCTTCAAACATTGTATGTTGTTGCAAGCTATCCACACAATTTCATATAATTCTCACGCTGTTGAGACATTTATCAGCTGCTGGTGTGTCAAACTGCGATGTGCTGGAAATTCTCTTCTGAGTGGATGCTACAGAAACCCATTGCTCATCATCATTTTGGTGTACTTCGGTTTTATCATGTACCCGTCTCAAAAAGTCAAAGATGTCCATCACAGTCTTTCTAGGCATTGTATGAGCGAATGCATTTTCAATCAAATGTTTGTTGTGACTAGTTCCAAACCTATCTAATATGTTATACACTTATGTATGAGAAATGACTAAAAGCAAAGGCTCCAGTTTTCTAATTTGTCCCTAAGAAAGGAAGCAAAAAATTGCCATTAAATTCCTTAAAAGTCTTTAAGTCCTCTGACTCTCTCTCTCTCTAGGTGCCGTATCCAGCAAGGACATGGGCGATCATGGACCTCCACTTCTCCCGATCCCGAGTTGATTTCAGCAGTTCTAGTTCCGAAACTTTTGACCATGCACTCAGACTCTTCAAGAATGTCAATCTTTGTCTGCCTCTGCTTCATTTTCCTTTGATTCTTCCTGTCAACGTCAAGTTTTCGAGTCCATCTTTCCTCATTATATGTCCCATGAATCCAAGCTGTCTCTTTCTGATGGTCTTCATTAATCTTCTTCCTTCTCCCGATCTTCTTAACACTTCTTCGTTGGTGATGTGCTCCGTCCAGGATATCCTGAGCATTCTTCTTTTGAACCACATTTCAGCTGCTTTCAACCTTTCCTCCATCTGGTTAGAAATCGTCCAGCAGTCACAACCGTATGTCAGGATCGAGATTACATAACAGTTCAGTACCCAGTTCTTGGTATCCATAGACATCCTCCTGTCCTCGAGTATCTTCTCTACCTTCTGAAGCGTGTCCTTAGCCATTCCTATCCGTCTCTTGATCTCCGTATCACATTTTCCGTCTTCCACTTCCACCGTTAGAACACTGCCTAGATAGTTGAATTTTTTGACTTGGATTGTTGTATCACCGATTCGTAATGTAAATTCTGGTTTAACTGTTTTTTTGCTCACAACCATGCACTCAGTCTTCTTGCAGTTTATTGTCAGCCCCTTCTTTTTGCTCTCCTCCACCACCTTATCCAGCAATTCTTAAAATTTCTCCGCAGACTCCGAGATAAGCATTGTGTCATCAGCATATCGTATGTTGTTCATGTTATGACCACCAATGATAAAACCTTGCAGATCTTCTAGATGTCTCAAAATTAGTTCGCTGTACAAGTTGAACAGATCTGGTGAGAGCACACATCCTTGACGAACTCCTCTTCTAATTTGGGCGAATTTGCTCATTTCGTTCTCAACCCTCATGCATGCTGTTTGTTCCCAGTATAAATTCCTTATTATTCGTATGTCCTTCCCGTCTATGTCTAAATTTTGCAGTACCTTCAGCAACTCTTTGTGCTGTACCTTGTCGAAAGCCTTTGTGTAATCTATGAAGCATAGATATACATCTCTTTGCATCTCAATTGCTCTCTCCGATAGCATCCTTAACATCCATATTGCATTTCTCGTGCCCGCGTCTTCCACGAACCCACATTGTTCTTTTGCAATCTCTGGTCTGGTTCTACTTCTAATTCTTGCCATTATAACCCTCAGAAAAATTTTAGTTATGTGGCTCATCAGACTGATTGTCCGATGTAGTTCACACTCTATTGCACCTGGCTTCTTCGGTAGTGCAATGAAGATAGACTTGCTGAGATCAGTTGGAATTTCGCCACTGTCATAGATGTCGTTTAGAACTTCTGTGAGTTTCTCTATACCAAATTCTTCCACAGCCATAATCATTTCCGTCACTATTTCATCATGCCCTCCTACTTTGTTCTTCCTCATTTTACCAACTGCTGCTTTCACTTCTGATTTCATTATTCTAGGCCCGTCTACCTTTTTCACAGTTTCTGGTTTCTCTCCTCTGTTGTCATGAAATAGCTCTTGGATGTACTCTGTCCACCTTACAAGAATCTTATCTTTCTCAAGGATGACTGTCCCGTCCTTCGCTCTCAAACAACCTGAAGAAGAGCATGCCTTCTTTCCAGCCAATTCTTTGATTTGTTTGTGCATGTGTGATGGTTCAGTGTTCTTGTATCGTTCTATGTCTTCACATTTTTCGTTTATCCATGCTTCTTTCGCTTCCCTGCATTTGGACTTGATCTTTCTGTCTGCTTCTTTATACTCTACGCTTCCCTTAGAGATTTTCTGTCTCTTCTTTATCAGTTCAAGGATTTCGTCTGTCATCCACTTCTTCCTTTGACTTTTTTTCTGTTTCGGCAACAACTCCTGAGCTGTTTTGACCAAAGCTTTCTTTAACGACTCCCACTGCGTTTCTCCATCTTGCTGGAGTACTTCAAACCTATTCTTTACCTCTACTGCGTACCTTTCTTTCAGCGTCAGGTCGTTTTTCAGTGCCGCATACCGTAGCTTTGCATCTGTTTTCGACTGTTTCCGTTTCCTTAGTTTCACCTTTAGTTTACAGATGACTGGGTTATGGTCACTTCCGGAGTCTGCGCCAGGGTATGCTTTAGATTGCTTAATTGCATTCCTAAATCTGTTTTTAATAGTTATGTAGTCTATTTGGTTCTTGATTCCCCCCTGGACTTCTCCATGTCCATAGTCTCCTTGGGTGTTCATGAAAACATGTGTTGGTTACCACTTGACTGTTAGCTGCACACCAATGCACCCACCTGTCTCCTCGGTCATTCCTTACTCCAAGGCCGTGTTGTCCAACCATTCCTTGACCTCCGATTTGATCGTTACCTACTTTCGCGTTGAGATCTCCCATCACTATTATAACTTCTTGCGATTTACATTGTTCTTTCGCTTTCTCAAGAATTTCATAGAATTCATTTGTCGCTTCTCCGCTGCTTTCCGATGTTGGTGCATATACCACAATTATATTGATGTTGAAGGGATTTCCTCTGAGTTTTACCAACATTACCCTGTCTGACAGTTCCCAGTGTCCCATCACACACTTCGCTCTTTCTTTGTCAAGTATAACTCCAACTCCGTGTTCGTGCCTTTCTCCTCCTGAATATATTATTCTGTAGTTGTCCGATTGGAAATCTCCAGTGTGTTTCCATCTTGTTTCACATACACCAAGGATGTTGATTTTCAATCTCTCCATCTCTAATTTGACAATTTCCAGTTTCCCACTTTGATACATTGTTCGCACATTCCATGTACTGATTCTTATGACAAATTTGTTTGAGACAGTTGCTTGACGACGGTCCGGTGCTACCTGCCTCGCATAGTGGTCCTTACCGGACGAGGAGCCTCTGTAACTAGAGGATCCATTGACGCCGTTCTCGTTATTCCTTGAGTAGTGTTTTTCCATGATTTTTCTTGGCAAAAAGTACAACAGTGGTATGCCATTGCCTTCTGTCGGGTGAATTTTAAGAAACACCAGCTCTTGTTGTTTGGCCGTTGACTCGCTTGAGTTCCTACGCCCTTTGTGGGGTTTCCACAGGAAAAAACAACTTCCCTTCCATATTTCACCCATATGTGGGACCCCCACAGGGACTACCACCCCGGGCCAGGATGGACCTGGGAGCAATAACAATTAAGGGGTGGCTCCACGCTCCCCAAAACCCTAGCTTTTCCAGACCAGGGCCTTGCCACCGGATGCAGTTTATAGACTTGCCCAGGTCACAATAGAAATATTAGGTGCAAAGCAGTAGCATCTTTGAGAGTTGACCTCGCAACTACTGTCCAAGAAAGCATTCCATAAAAAACTGTAGTGAGGAGAACTATGTAAGCTTAAACATTTACCTCCTCTATCCCATGTTTTCAGGACTAATGTGGCCATTTATCTGAAAAAGTGTCATAACTGGAAGAACTATCCAGCAGTTAAAGTGAGGGGCGAAGCTGGGAGTGGAGTGTGCCTAAGGGCTTACTAAGACATGAAACCCGGGGTTCTCAGTACTTTTGATGTTGGGGGGCTAATTCTATCTTAGGGGTATTTTTCTGCATCTATAGGTAATTTTAGGGGTGAAAGTTAAAATCAGCAAAAGTAATATTTATCAGGGGTGAAAACTTGCAAATCCGTAGCTTTTCGTTGTTTTTAACCGGTTCCTTTCTCTGGATAATGTTCTTAGGTCAGTTTTGGTAATTTTTTGGGTTTAAGAATTTTTAAAACAGGTATTTTAGGGTCTAAAATCTGAATTTCTGACAAAACTCCAACATTTCAATATTGGATTCCCCCGCGGGACATGAAAGCAATCTTAAGTTGCGTTTTTTTTCTCCAGAAAATGGCAGTAAAAAATTAACTTACATAACATAAAATTAACTTACCATCATTGTTGAGTGTTGTATTATCACTGTTATCAGTAACTGCACTTCTGTCGTTCTCGGGGAACTGTTTTTGAGGCACACAGCTCCTGCCATGCATGCTGCAAACATTGTGTTATCTTCTATTTCTTTTAGTAGTTCACCACCCTTGCTTTTATTCCTCTCCATTTTCTGCAACATAGCTTGGTCCTTTAGTCTCATGGTGAGAGAGTGGAGAACCTCCCATAAAACTGGAGGGCCCTGCTTGAGCTCTTCTCTTAAGCCTTCGAAACTGAAATTCATCATACTTTCCTTGTTGGTCTTTTTCAAAATGCGAATTTGTTGAAAAATCAACAGGTTTTCTTTTAGAGGAATTTCGACAATATTGGCTCTAAAAGATATTTCAATATTTCTTGCTTTAGGTCAGAATGCTTCATGATAGCATTTGCTAACTGCTTGTATGCCCTCTTGCAAGAATAATGCCAACTTTATTTAATGAGAGTTTTGGCTGAAAATGTTTTACACCACTTGGGTACCGAATGTTGATCTAGACTTCATGCTCTTGTTTAATTGCTGCTGCCTCTAAGATTAAAACCTTCTTTGATTTTGTACGAGGAGGGCTTACTGCCTGGGGCTCATATTCTAAGATTCCAGGTCGTTGTAGGTCTGCACATTCATCCAAATTGGGACTATTTGTATTTGTTGGCCTAAATTCGTCTGAAAAGCATCGTTTCTCTGGAGTGCTTACAGGCATTCTTTGTTAGTGTACATTCAAATTTTCTTCATCCACCACTTTACATTTTAAAGGGGCTTTCAGGCTAGTGGCTACCTCTGCAAGTTTATTATTTGCGTCAAGCCATTTCTTATTCAATGTCAAGCAATGCTTACAAATGTATTGAGTTTCTATTAGCAAATCAGCATTTTCATTTCCTGTAAAAGTTGTTCCAAAATATTCCTCAATGTCTTTCTCCCTATCGAACTTTCCAAAAATCAAATTAAAATCGTGTTTATTGCAAAATTCTTCACAACAGAAGGTACATAACTTCTCTGCCATTATCTAAGTGAACAGCTCTTCTTCTGTTTGTTCCATACATATCTAGCTAAGAGCCCTTCCTGGAAACTTGAACCACCCTCGCCGCCATTGCTGAGCAGAGAAAGTGAGGCAGCGAGGGAGAGAACAAAGGAAAACATTTCAGTCAATCAAAACAGGTTCTCAAAACCTGTGAACCACAAGTGGCCCAGAACAAGTTTTTCGTGTTCGTTTAGCAGACTCCACTGGACCAATAACAGATAAAAATTCAGCTCAATTAAAATTCAATTGAATTTCCTAGGAGAAAGAAAAAGACACATTCGAGTCTGCGAGCAGGTTAAAGCGAATGCAGCGCACGAAGTGCGCCCTATCAGTCAATGTTTCTTGACAACAGACAGACAGGTGAGCACAGCGACCTAACCCATTCTATGTGGGGTTGCAAGAGGCATGAGCGTAAGCGAAAGCAGCGCACTACGTGCCCCTATCAGTCAATAGTTCTTGACTTGATAATAGATAGATAGGTGAGCGCAATGAGCCAGCACTTTGTACAATGGGTCGGAAGGGACATCGGCGCAGTGAATGCAGCACACAAAGCACGCCAACCAGATTAAATGCTTTTTACTTCACGGGCTGGGGCGAATTAGCAAAGCGAGCTATGACCCCTAGTTTTTACTTTATATTGAAACTGATAATCCGAGTTCCTTGCTTCCTTTCCTCGCCGCGCCTGATCCCGTCCCGTAGTTTGACATCACGAACCCAACTGCCCCAATCCAGACTCCAACTACTCTCCCAAATCTTTTTCTAAAATTATGACAAAATTTTAAAATTTGGGAAAGTCTTTATATTTATGTGTTCTGAAACAATTTTTGATTTATGCGCTATTTGTGGAGCTATAAAGAGTACATTTAAAAGTTACGATTTTCTCGAATACAAAAACTGAAATTTGTTATGGTTATGATGTCACAGCTGTTGCTGTTGAAATGGAAAAATCGACAAATTTGTGAGTGTTATCATGAAATGCAAAAAAATCATATCACCTTTTTTGATTGCAGTAGGATTTTAAAAATGTAATCAAAAAATTTATCAAATATTTTTCCTCTCCTGATTTAAAATTGATAAAAACATAGGGATATCATTTAATATTATTATTAAAATATCTCTCAATATTTTTAAACAGCTCTTGTTCTTCATCATGACTTGAAGTTATTTGCTGAAATAACGTATTCATCTGTCCTTTTCGCCGTTCATTATTAAATACAACCCGATAATCCACATTTTTAGCAATTCCTAAAAATGTTGCTGTTTTATCATGTGAACACTTCAATGTGTTCACTGTGAAAATCATTTTTTAGCTTCGCAAGTAACTTTGGCTGATAAATGCATAAAACCATAGACTTTTCTTTAATATTCTTCCTTTGTGGTTGTTTGTAACAGATCACCATTTTTCTAATAATCTCAACAACCAATATGTCTTTCCACAACCTGATTTTCAAGTTAATATTAATGTAAATTAATTTTTTAATGATACGTCTATTACTGCTGCCTTGTGTAAAATCTTATTCACCAATACGTCATATCGTTCCAATGAGATACTGTTTGCTAATTCTTGATCATTGAGATAAACATCACTCGAATCTTTGTGTAACGGTTTCACCTTGAAAAAGTACACCATAGTCTTCATCATCATCAAAATAATCATCATCATCACAATATATTTCATAATCTATTTTACGTTTCTTGAGATCTATTTTTTCCATTACACGTTTTTTGTAAGAAACATGGCTCAGGGCCTAGTAGTAAACATTTCTTAATTTTTATCCACATTTTAGTTCTACAAGCTTCTTAATTTAATGAATAAAGTTGCAGTGAAATTGAAGAAAATTATATTATAATTATAACAAAGAAAAATTGTTAATATGAAAAATCGTCATGTGGAGAAGACACACATAGAACATCATTACTGTAGCTGACATTTGTTGAATCCATAAAGAAAAACGTGTTTCCGAAATTTCAAATGTTTCTTAAAGGGCTTATGCAGACAAAAATGAACTATCGTTTTTTTGGCTAAAATGGAGAGAAAAAGATCCGAGTATCACTATGAACGTATTTTGAGTGTTTTCTGACGAGTATATGTATATTTTATTTAGGCTTGAACCCACCCATGTCTGTAGAAACTGATGACGTCAGAATGAGAATTGAGTTCCCATGGGGTTTGCATCGGATAATTGGACCTCAAATTTTCCAACCCATTCTCTCGCCAATTACATGGACTAAGATGGTAAGCAAACAAGAGACACTCATCGATGTAGTTGGGCTTTGCAGGTTTTGTCAAGGTATTTACATGAAGTACTATATTGAATTCACAGTTCCTTCGTGGCAACGAAATTTTAATAGTGTTTTTAGTTTTTGTTTTGACTAGTTGATTAGTTGTATTTGCGTTGTTTACTGCTGGACCTTCGAAGATAATTTGAAGAAAATTGAAGAGTGGGCTTTGTCCCTTGAATCAAAACAGCCTGTTGCTAGGTCTAGGCCCAGAAAGACACCCCAGCAAGAAAAACCCAGTTTCGTTGAATTGGTAAAGGATGCTGAAACGGGTGCTTACCAGTGGAAGAATCTTGGGGCATATTTTGCAATGCCCACACATCACACCAACACTTGGAACACATTCCTTTGCCAAAATTAAAACAAAGTGGGGCATCAGGAAACAAGCATTGGATGAAAACTGGGCATCAATACGACAGGATCCTTTCCACCACTCTTTGGCAAAGGAATGTGTTCCAAGTGTTGGTGTGATGTGTGGGCATTGCAGAATAACTAATGCCTGTATTAGGCTTATATCCTGCTTACAGCTGTTGTGCGCAGAATTTGACAGTGAAATACATGCAAATTTGGCATTTCATGACAGGGAGTGCTGGATCAATGGGTTTTTTAGAGGCCTGGGGAATAAGGAAGCTATTCAAGCAAACAACATTTTAAAGAACTGAAACCGCCTCCATATAGAAGCCTCCTGAAGCTTCATGAGTTGGGCTTCCATGTAAGCAAATGAAATATGAACAACATGAAATATAAGTATCCGATGAAAGCAGCTCTTATTCTCACTTTTTAGATCGACCATTGCCTGCATTTCCTCTTTCTCAATGCCCAGAATGTCAGGAGAATTCACAGTTTGTTGCAGAATGCACTAGTAGACTGATAACCATTGTCACTTCAAAAGGTTTGTTTATTCTCCCCAATAAGGGTGTTTTGAATATTAAATAATAAATAAATTACTCATGGTTTGGAGCAGACATCAGATGTTTTCCAGCTATTTTTTAAGATAACCTCTTCTGATAGTCACTGGACTATTGGCATTGATATAATAGCAAATTGTGCTGAAATTGTTTTTGTCTTTTCTGGGTCAAAGCCATTAACAATTGCTAAATTTTTATAAGCCATTATTGAAGCACCTTGATAGATTTTAGAACAATGAGTAGTGAAGACGTTGCGAAAGGGTAAATGAATAGGATGCTGGAATGCTGCTGATAGTATAGCTTCACTGATGAGCCCTGACATTGGGCGAAACCATGATGACTAAAATCTTTACTTCTACATCTTCACCATTTTAAAAAATTACTTTTTTTGGTATAATTTAGAGCACTTTGAAGAGAATCACGACATAATGTAAACCTTTTTTAACACAGGACGGTTTGGATTTAATGACACTACCTCTTGCTGCACACACTGTTCTGCCGATATTCCTGCTACTTTCCGCTTTTTTAATAATGCTATCAGGGTATTGGCTGGGAAGTCCCCAAAGCATGGAAACACTTTGCTCGATTGATCTTCTGAAGCTATGGGACGCCATCAGCAACAATTCACCTGTAACATCATTAGCATCATTTGTGAAAAGTGTTGAATCAATCTCTAGTGCTTCTTGGCGAGTATGTAGCAGCTTTTTACAACAGAATCTACAATAAATAGCAGAGAAATTTGAATGACAGTCACTTTATATTTCTTCGAATTTTTATCATCTAGGTTGGAATAATAAATGCTACTTCTTTTGCGAGATCGTACAGGGAGTGGAAATATCTCGAAAGCTCTTTGTTAGCCACAAAAGGAGAAGATAGATTTTTGTGCCCTGTTTGCTCCTCTACCTGTCATTCTATCCATATTGAAGGTCATAGAAAAACGTATAGATTTAAAAAAGTCCCACGGCAAGATTCTCCCACCTGACTTTTTGAAGACGTCCACTAAACACACGGTCACCTTCTTACGGTTTCATATAAACTTCGTTCGAGTCTACGCGGAAAGAACTTCTAAGCTCCACATGTTAAATATTGTGCTTAAATTTGCTGCAATTCTCATTTTGCATTGAGGTGTTTTTATCCTGAGATTTAAATCTATCCAAAAATAGCAATCTAAAACTAGCGATATTCTACCTTTTCTAAACTAGAACGAAATGGCAATATTTGTCCGTAAAGTCACCTTGTTAATCACGTAATTTCTGTGTATTTTCGAATCTGTTAAGAAAACTAGGGTTAACTTATATCTAAGATGCTTACAGCGCAATGTCATGCTTATAACAATTTACGCTTATTAGTTTTTATCATTTCTTTTTTTATTGGATATCTCTATTAATGTAGAATTATTCTGATGACAAAATGTGTGGAGGCTCCTACTGGCAGGCAGCAAGATCTCAATCTAAAAAGAGTTTCACTACGCTTCATGAGACTGAGTGGTTGCTGGCTGCCGTCATGTAATCGCATTGAAGGCAGTTAACATGCTTGCCGGAGAACAATATGGATATACCTTGTTTTTACATAATCAGCTAGCGAATGAAATGAAAATGAAGTTTTTATTGCTGGATATTATGTGTAAGTATTGGCCATGGTTGCAACGAGTTGTTAAAAAAGTTTCCAAATATGGCTTGCCTGTTGGAAATGAACAAAGCTCTTTCGGTTATGCACTCTAAAGTGCAGGCTCCTGATTGTCAGGTGAGTTGAGTAATGTAGAGTATTATTCCTATATTACACTGGGCTTCCAAAAGTATTGCATTGCCTGATAAAAAAAAATGCGTCTAAAAGTGGCCCGAGGCCTAAGCAAGAAAATTTACATAACAATATATAAATACCAAACAGGTTTCAATAGCGAATTTCTTTAGCAGAAATATACTCAGAATTTCATAAATTTTCAACTTAAAACATAATTTAAACTATATCATATTGTTTTATAATAATATTTAAAGAAAACTGCGAAGCATTCTCTTTTAAATGAGAGAGAATTTGCGTGGCTTTGAGTGAAAGAAATTATAATTATTGGCGTTTTAATTACTCCACTTCGATAAATTTTCGCAAACATTTTTTAAGGGACCTTTTCACAGTTTTCTTTAAATAATATTATAAAACAATATGATATAGTTTAAATTATGTTTTCACTTGAAAATTTATGAAATTTTGAGTATATTTCTGCTGAAGAAATTTGCTATTGAAACCCATTTGGTATTTATATATTGCTATTTAAACTTTGTTGCTTGGGCCTTGGGTCACTTTTAGACGCCATTTTTATCAGGCGTTGCAATACTTTTGGAACCCAAGTCTACAATATGAAGAGCTTGCCACATGCCATAAATTCTTGAAAAAGCTTCCACACCTGAATGACCCCTTTCCAAATTGGCTCGCTTGAACAATTATCTTTGCAAGTATACCCCAGGGACGTAACTAAGGACTTACGGTACAACAAGACGTCATGAAGATGAATTTTCTTCAGATGGTATGGGGAGGAACTTACCAAGAGGCTGCAGCATTATCCACCGGTGAAAGTATGGAGCAGTTTTTTCATACTTGGCGAAATGTGGCATCACAACAAAAAATATGAATGCAGCAGGTACAATGTCAGCAAATTTAGATCGTTGAAACAATCATAGCTCTTCTTGTTGATTTGTTAATTTATTATTTTTAAACTTTGCCTCAAATGCAGCTCGAAATGATACTTTACCAGAGCGTACTGGATTCTGGAAAAAGCGGAAAATTAACAATCTTGCAAATTCGCTGTTTGTTCATTGCACAAATGTAATATTTCTTTCCTGAAAGGATTTATTTCTATTCTGAACGTGATCATCATCATATTGACTCGAATAAATTAGACATCCTTAAATACTTCTTTGTTTCAGACTCAGAAGAAGTTAGTGAAAGTTTCTGAAGAAACGTCTGCTCTCTTAAATGAAATCAATGCAAATGTAACTGATCTGATGATAGAGAAATGGGATGCCGACTTAAAGCAAAAAGCTTCATGTAATAACCCCTTTTTGTGTCCAAAATTTTAAATTCATGAAATACATTACCTCACTTTGATAATCAATAATTTTTGAAGATCCTCAAAATTGATGTATTCCAGGCTCTCTGCAAAGAAGTAATACAGCTGTGATTACAAATCAGATCGAAAAGTATTTTAAACTAACACAAGAAATTCAAACAGCTAAATCTCTCACAAATGTTGCAGAAACTACTGACAAAGCATGCAGTACAGTAATTGGTAATATATTTTCCTGCGTTGTTTCTATAATTCCTATGGAGCATGCTAATCTTTTTCACACAGCTATACACTCTTTATGTAACATAATAGGACAGGAAGACGTATTTGAAATGGTTTCAACCAAGCGAAAAGATTTGGAAACAAAGCAAAAAAAGGTGTCATTCTAAAAAAAGTCATTCACAAGACAACCTGTTATGCCGCAGTAAAGTAGCTGAGTATATGTATAAATAATGATCGAGTTCTGGTCTAATATTGCTGCAAAAATAAAATAAGAACACTTTTAAGAACATTTGAACCTCAAATTATGAAAAAATTAAGAACATTGAGCCTCTGCAAAAATTATCTGGTTCTTATAAAAAAAGGAGAGTACTCATTTTGCCCTCTCCCTCCATCAAAGCCCGAACAGGGGCACAAGCGGCTGCCCTTTGCCCATTTCTTGAGGTTTCTAGGAACCGAAGAGTGCTTTCTTTAATTATTAACATTTTTATTCTACAACAATGCACATTGTGTTGTTAGGGAAAAACTGAAAGCAATGGATTAGATCAGGGGCGAAAATTATCGGGATGGGGGGGGGTTGAGGTTTGAAATCTCAGAGCGGTCATGCATACACCCCTCAGTCAAACAGTCAAATAGAGGTTTGTTTTATAAGAATTGGTTCTTCTGTGATCCTTGAAGGGACAGAGAATTTCGTTTGAATTAGATCTTCGAATTACACGAGTACGAGCTATGCAGATTTGACTTTAGAACCATTTTGCTAATTAAATTCCAGCATTGTGTTCTGTATAACGTTATAATTTTGTTTATTTTATCACATAAACGTAATACAGGAGTGTTGCTTAGCATTTTACAATATAATAGTGCTATGTTTTAATGCTGCACCCAAGAGTCTTTCTTGTACCCTGGTGTGTTTCTGGTATCTCTACCTCCCCACACTCCCCCTTTGTAAGGGAAGCAACAATATTAATTTTGATCATGGATATCAAGTATGAGCATTTTCTTCAAGATACTTCAAAGAAGAGAATTCAGCTGCGCAAGACAATGACCTGACATAAATCGTCACTTGGAGTCACCATCGAGAAGTACAATGTTGTAGCAAGATTGCAGGAAGTGTAACACAAAGATCTTATTATGGAAGATGTGCTCTGCGGCAAGTTTCAACGGAACAAGGACCCAGGATGGTTTTTTAATTCTCCCAATGCATTTAATTTTTATAATTTTCTAAATATACATTTAGTAAGGCACTAAATACTTTCTGAATTTATCAGCCCAACCACGTATTCCTGAATGGCAGAAAAAAACATCATTGACAAGCATGCTTTGGTCAAGCACAGTAAAGAAGAAGTTGTTGTGTGCGTTGAGGAAATGCGAGCCTATTGTGCATTTTAAAAGCACAAAATTGTTATTTTGCAAGAAGATATCGACAAACTGAAGAATCAAATAAGAGGTTTGCAGGTTTAAAATATTAGCTGCATTGTTACTTTGCTCGGGCTTAATATTTGTTGGAAATCCCTGTTTTCTATTATGAATTTAGTTCTTAATATGCCAAATTGCAGGTATGAATGAACAAAATGAAAGGTGCTTTGATGAAATAAGCAATGAAAATCAACCAGAAGAAGTAAGTGAAAATTTTGCAACAGAAATGTTCATTGCGTTAAGATCTAGGGTTAAGGGTGGGATGAAATCTAGCAGTCTTTCCATAAAGGTGGGAGAAACACATATTTGAGTTTTGTGGGAGTTTATGCTAAAGGCAGGTTTTCCATGTATTGTGTCTGAAGAAATACTGCTTGAAACAAAAAGTATTCCCGAACCACTTGGCTGGCATTATTGCGCTAAAGTTTCAAGCAATTGCAGAATGCAAAGAAAGAGTTTCTGAAGGTGTGTTCCTGTTTAAGAATGTTCTTGGCAATTCTGAAATTTTTAATGACCAAGATGAAATTGAAGATAATGAGTTTGAAGACAAGGGTGGAAGCGAAGAAGAAGAAGAAAATAAAAATGAAAGTTTTGACAAGTTACTATCGGGTAATATCTGGCAATATTTCTAACAATGCTTTTTTATGCCTATACCCTATAATGGGTGTGAATTATCAAAATATACATGGTCAATGACATAAAGATATATGGACTTGTTTTCTTTAATATGCCATATGTATTTCTTCCAGACCAAATTTGATAATTTTTGATGCTACTGGAAGCAGAGTGAAGTATGGCACTTTTCATTCATAATGAGATTTTCAGGAAGACGTTACTGTTTATAACTTCTCTAATCCCCATCCATTGGTTGTCCATGACTATCTCGCTTGCCCACCGTTTGAAATTAAATTAAAAATTATAGTGCTGCATTTATTAGTTATTGAGAATATTATTGGCTAACCATTATTCTCTTTTCACCAGGTGAGAGTTGAGCAACTGAAGTAAAAGCGGGGTTGCTATGACAAGACTTGAGAATGTGCACAAAGAAATTTTCTGCAAGACTGCACTTTGTTATTTTGCAAAATGAAAGCAAAAGTTGACCCGTTTGTTGTCTCATTATTTGTTTACAAAGCCCAAAGCTACGTTTGGATTTCTTTTCAGAAGAGATGGTATGATGGTTTGATTTCAGTTTTTAATTATGCTCAATAATATATCTTTTGAACTACTGGCGTAGGAGCCCCGTCCCCTTACTTTTTGCAAATGCATGATGAATGCTCTTTTATGGATTGAAGGAACGGTCTTTAACGGTCGTTAAACGTGTCATTTTGCATGGCCTTTTTATTTCAGTGCCCCCCCCCACTTTTTAGGACGCCCCTACACCCCTGTTTGTATAACTAAATATAGCATGTCCACTCTCTCGCCTTTAATATAATTTTTAGCTATTGGTCTTAAACTAATTTCTCGTTAATTATGTAGTTTCAATAGTGTGGGAAATATTGCATCTACATATTTTGCAGCAGCTGTAATTTATTCTGAAAACACGCATAAACTGTGCACAAACATTTTATCCGAGTGGCAGAGTCGAGAATTACACAAAACGACAATTGTAATTTATTTCATTTGAAGGACAGCATTGAAGAATAAATATTACCAAAATTGCATTCTTATATAATTTGGCTTTATAGTAACACAAATGTTATAGTATATATTATACTAGGGGTCATCACTCGCTTCGCTCGTTCGCCCCAGCCTGTCAAGTAAAAGAAGCTTAATCTGGTTGGCGCACTTCGTGCGCTGCATTTGCTTCGCTCATGCATCTTTTAACCCCACGTACAATGGGTTAGCTCGCTGCGCTCGCCTGTCTATCTATTATCAAGAAACATTGTCTGATAGGGCGCACTTCGTGCGCTGCATTCGCTTCGCTCATGCCTCTTTCAACCCCACGTACAATGCGTTAGCTCACTGCGCTCGCCTGTCTATCTATTATCAAGAAACACTGTCTGTTAGGGCGCACTTCGTGCGCTGCATTCGCTTCGCTCATGCCTCTTTCAACCCCACGTACAATGGGTTAGCTCATTACGCTCGCCTGTCTATCTATTATCAAGAAACATTGACTGATAGGGCGCACTTCGTGCGCTGCATTCGCTTACGATCATGCCCCTGCCAACCCCTCTTACAATGGGTTTGCTCGCTGCGCTTGCATGTCTATCTATTATCAAGAAACATTGATTAATAGGGCGCACTTCGTGTGCTGCATTCGCTTCGCTCATGCCTCTTTCAACCCCACGTACAATGGGTTAACTCGCTGCGCTCGCCTGTCTATCTATTATCAAGAAACATTGCCTGATAGGGGGCACTTCGTGTGCTGCATTCGCTTCGCTCATGCCTCTTTCAGCCCCATGTACAGTGGGTTAGCTCGCTGCGCTCGCCTGTCTATCTATTATCAAGAAACATCGAGTGGTAGGACGCGCTTCGTGCGCTGCATTCGCTTCGCTCATGCCTCTTTCAACCTCACGTACAATGGGTTAGCTCCCTGCGCTCGCCTGTCTATCTATTATCAAAAAACATTGAGAGATAGGGCGCACTTCATGCGCTGCATTCGCTTCGCTCATGCCTCTTTCAACCTCACGTACAATGGGTTAGCTAGCTGCACTCGCCTGTCTATCTATTATCAAAAAACTTTGACTGATAGGGCGCACTTAGTGCGCTGCATTCGCTTCGCTCATGCCTCTTTCAACCCCACATACAATGGATTAGCTCGCTGCGCTCGCCTGTCTATCTTTTATCAAGAAATATTGACTGATAGGGTGCACTTCGTGCACTGCATTCGCTTCGCTCATGCCTCTGCCTACTCCTCTTGCAACAGTTTGGCTCGCTTCGCTCGCCTGATAACCCCTTATCATAATTTGTTTGTTAAAACTTTGGGCTTGTCTACATTGGCCCTAAGCGTCGCAAGCATGCCGAAGCAACAATGGCGGTCGTACAAAAACTAAAACTATCTCACTCAAAAAACAAAACAAAGCTATCACCTGTGTTCTCAATTGTCTCCTGTAATTTTCCAGAGGTCTCTCAAACAATTAGCAAGGCTTTACAAACATAATTCAGGTCGTAAAACATTTTGAAAGGCGCCCATTTATCCTTTGTGTTGAAAACAAACACACGCGTCTTCTCTAAAAGTACCTGCTGTTCAACCCGAGGGCTAATTTGCATGATAACGAAAAACGCGTGACTTTTCACGTGAAGCCACGAAAGAGCCAATTAAATTGCAGGAAAAGGTGCAACGGGTCACGTGAAGAGCGAACACTCTGTTCGAAAATAGAGTTCGCGACGCGAATTTGGAAGTTTCGCCAGCGTAAATCGTCGTTTTTTCGTGATAGCACAATTAGTGGAGCAATTAATGGAATAACTCAAAAATTCCTTTAAAACAGGCTTGCAAAAATAGATAACTTTTGCCTACTCCAGAAACCGAGCCTTTCCATGCAAGTGTCAACCTTTTGAAAACCCATTGAAAAAAGCGTTATTGATCACGGATTCACCGTTTCGTCCCATTGTTTTGAGGCGTTCGACCTATTGTTTCGGGTCGAATCTATTGTTTTAGGCAGAGTTTCGCCACTGTCACGTGACTCCGTAGAATATATATATTAGACTAGGGGTCTTCACTCGCTTCGCTCGTTCGCCCCAGCCCGTCAAGTAAAAAAAGCTTAATCTGGTTTGTGCGCTTCGCGCGCTGCAATTCGCTCCCGCTCATGCCCATACATACATACATACATACATACCTACATACATACATACATACATACATACATACATACATACATACCTACATACATACATACATACATACATACATACATACATACATACATACATACAAACATGAGCCGGGTTCGGTCGCTTCGCTCCCTCCCCGGAGCCCGTCAAGTAGAAAATGCTTAATCTGGTTGGCGCGCTTCGCGCGCTGCATTCACTTACGCTCATGCCCATACATACATACATACATACATACATACATACATACTACATACATACCCTACAATACATACCCTACAATACATACCCTACATACATACCCTACAATACATACCCCAAAATAAATACCCTACATACATACCCTACAATACATACCCTACAATATTTACCCCACAATACATACCCTACAATACATACCCTACAATACATACAATACAACACATACCCTATAATACATACCCCAAAATACATACCCTACAATACATACCCTACAATACAAACCCTACAATACATACCCTACAATACATGCCCTATAATACATACCCTACAATACATACCCTACAATACATACCCTACAATACATGCCCTACAATACATACCCTACAATACATACCATACAATACATACCCTACAATACATACCCTACAATACATACCCTACAATACATACCCTACAATACATACCCTACTATACAAACCCTACAATACATACCCTACAATACATACCCTACAATACATACCCTACAATACATGCCCTACAATACATACCCTACAATACATACCATACAATACATACCCTACAATACATACCCTACAATACATACCCTACAATACATACCCTACATACATACCCTACAATACATACCCCAAAATAAATACCCTACATACATACCCTACAATACATACCCTACAAAACATACCCCACAATACATACCCTACAATACATACCCTACAATACATACAATACAACACATACCCTATAATACATACCCCAAAATACATACCCTACAATACATACCCTACAAAACATACCCCACAATACATACCCTACAATACATACCCTACAATACATACAATACAACACATACCCTATAATACATACCCCAAAATACATACCCTACAATACATACCCTACAATACAAACCCTACAATACATACCCTACAATACATGCCCTATAATACATACCCTACAATACATACCCTACAATACATACCCTACAATACATGCCCTACAATACATACCCTACAATACATACCATACAATACATACCCTACAATACATACCCTACAATACATACCCTACAATACATACCCTACAATACATACCCTACTATACAAACCCTACAATACATACCCTACAATACATACCCTACAATACATACCCTACAATACATACTCTACAATACAAACCCTACAATACATACCCTACAATACATACCCTACAATACATACCATACAATACATATTACGACGCAACATTTCTAAAGAAAGTAAAGGTGGGAGGTCGAATCTTCCCCCCTGCCAAGCGACCGCCCCGCGCCCACGCTGCCCCCCTGAAAGCTGTTTCTGAAAGTTGATAGCTTCAGTGTGAAGTTTGAAAAAAAAGGTGCTTTCAAAAATTTAATCCATCCTGGAAAATTTAAACTCAATCTGTAATAAAAATTATATCAAACTGTAGCTAAGGAAACAGCGAACACGTTGCAAATAGTCTCATCTCTTAAATAAGTAATACTGAATTCTTAGAGACCATTTGGTGGAAGTGGTTTGAGTGAAATTTCGGAGCCGTGCAAAAAGCAAAACCTTTGAACACACTTTAGCAAGTAAAAATAGTATTTACCGTGGCAAATAGTGACCCAGTGGAACTCAAAAAACACCAACATGAAGGTAATATGTTGGGGAACAATTATCGAAAATGTTTGGGTAAAAAATAATCAATTGTGGCAGGCTAAAATTGAATTTTCGCAAATGCCAAAACAACGCGTGTTGCGTGAAAAATTGCTCCTTCCCGAGTGAAAAGCAACTTTGTTGGAAATCGTAAAAAAACAAAAAAAAATACAAAAAAAACAACACATTATTTTAGTTGTGTTATCAGACAACACTTGTCAAAAATTTAAATGGGGAAAATCGTGCAAATAGGGCCGGAAAAATTCAAACTTTGACCATGGCCTAAAAGTTGTTAGCATGCCGAAGCAACAATGGCGGTCGCCTACTACAAAACCCACAACTATTTCATTCAAAAAACAAAACAAAGCTATCACCTGTGTTCTCTATTGTTTCCTGCAACTCTCCAGGGGTCTTTCAAACAATTAAGAGCTCTTTACAAAGATAATTCAGCTGGTAAAACACTTTGAAAGGCGCCCACCTCACTTTTTGTGTACAAAACAAAAACACGCGTCTTCTCCAAAAGTACCTGCTGCCTGCCGAGGGCAAATTTACATGATAACGAAAAACGCGTCACTGTTCACGTGAAGTTGCGAAAGAGCCAATCAAATTGCAGGAAAAGGCGAAACGCGTCACGTGAAGAGCGAATATTCTTTTCGAAAATGGAGTCGGGGACGCGAATTTGGAAGTTTCGCCAGCGTAAACCGTCGTTTTTTCGTGATAGCACAATTAGTGGAGTAATTAATAGAATAACTCAAAAATTCTTTTAAAATAGGCTTCCAAAAATAGATAACTTTTGCCTACTCCAGAAACGGAGCCTTTCCATGCAAGTGTCAACCTTTTGCGACTTCATTGAAAAAAGCCTTATTGATCACCGATTCGCCGTTTCGGCCCATTGTTTTTGGGCGTTCGACCTATTGTTTCGGCTCGAATCTATTGTTTTGGCCAGAGTTTCGCCATCGTCACGTGACATCATAGAATATATATATTAGATTACCATTCTAGTAACTACATTGGGCTGATGTCGCTAAGTATTTGATATTGCTGAACTATATACGGAACAAGGTAAAACAGAACAATTCAACTTAAAAGTACCGTGTATAAAACATAAATGCGTTATTGTTAAAAATAACTTCAAATAACAACAATTGTTTGTTCAAAATACATTGTTCAAAGAAAGTTAACGTTTAAAAAACGCTATATCTGTGACATAAAGACGTCAATTCTGCAACTGTAAATTGTGGAGCATATATAATTTCCCATCCTTTTTTACGCACATCTTTCCACCTTGTAAAATCAACAATGAGATTTGATTGCCAGCAAAAGAGGTGTCAACAACAGAAGAAGCAGATATCATAGCAGAAGAAATAACACTGGAAGGTGACGAATCAGAAGAGACAGTACCAGTTGATAACAATGAAGCAATAGACACAGTAGCAACAACAGACGAAGAAGCAATAGATACAGAAGAAGTAGCACAAGTTGACAAACGTACACAAAGATAAAGGGGAAGAAGATACAGAAGAAGTAGCAACAGGAGATAAGAAAGCAAATGACTGAGATGTGGCACTAGAAGAGGAATAAGAAGTAGACATGGAAGGATCAGCAACATGAGATAAAGGAACAGAAGGAACAGAAGAAGTAGCAACAGGAGAAGAAGCAGCAACAGGAGAAGAAGAGCCTGAGAAGAAGAATCAGAATTGGTCACAAGTGTATTTTCAACTGCATCTGTTGCTCTGTTCATCGTGTCGTCATTAATCTCCTTACAATCATCTCCTGAAAAACTCACACTTGAGATTAATAGTCAAGAAAAAAGATAAATTTTTAAATACAGCGAATAAAAATTCAATATTATTCAAAAACTACCTGCCATGAACTTTCTCATTGCTGACATGAATATCCCTTTGCTGGCATTCAGCAATTTTTCCCCTTTACCACGAGTACCATAAGCATGCGAAAATATACGCTTTGGCTTATCCCTTGCTCCCTTAACTTCATGAAAAAGAAAAGTGATTGCTGTCCAGCCACTTTTTGTATAGAGCTGGTCCATCTTTAATAACAAAAAAAAGAATTGCTGATTTTCAAGTATTGCTTAAAAGTCATAGAGGATGGTTTACAAATAAAGTTGATATGATCAAGTTACTTTCTGTCCTACTAGGACACATTTTACTCACTCTCTCATAAATCTATTCTTTAATGTAAGAATCTTTCATGCTCTTTGCATGTAGTGATATCTTTTCCCAGTCCTTTTTCTTAGTGGCAAAAGGATTTTGACAAAGGCAACAGCTTTTGGCCCTAAGACCATTTGTTTTCGTACCATCTCTCTATATAATATCAAATAAAAACAAAAGCAGTTGTCATTATTTCTTAAGAAAATGATATTCGATTTCAAAGTAAATCTATCAATTCAATTTACCAATTTATTTTTGCCTTCTTTGCTTCAGAGACAGAAAATCGAAAATCGATAGAAAATCGAATATACTCATAAATAAGGATTCTTCAAAAAATAATAAGCTTGAGCAAATGATACTATCGTATCCTGTCCTGGTTGGGGCTACCAGGCGGAGCGATGGGCCTAGGTCAAGATGATACTGATAGCAAAACATCGCAACACTGTGCTACGTTATCACACTACTGTTGCACTTACCAATTACCAATTACCAATAGCTTCAAATTCTAATATTACTATTCTGCGATGTCACGTGACGGTGGCGAAACTCTGCCTAAAACAATAGATTCGACCCGAAACAATAGGTCGAACGCCTCAAAACAATGGGACGAAACGGCGAATCGGTGATCAATAAGGCTTTTTTCAATGGGGTCGCAAAAGGTTGACACTTGCATGGAAAGGCTCCGTTTCTGGAGTAGGCAAAAGTTATTTATTTTTGCAAGCCTATTTTAAAAGAATTTTTGAGTTATTCCATTAATTGCTCCACTAATTGTGCTATCACGAAAAAACGACGGTTTACGCTGGCGAAACTTCCAAATTCGCGTCCCCGACTCCATTTTCGAAAAGAGTATTCGCTCTTCACGTGACCCGTTTCGCCTTTTCCTGCAATTTGATTGGCTCTTTCGCAACTTCACGTGAACAGTGACGCGTTTTTCGTTATCATGCAAATTTGCCCTCGGCAGGCAGCAGGTACTTTTGGAGAAGACGCGTGTTTTTGTTTTGTACACAAAAAGTGAGGTGGGCGCCTTTCAAAGTGTTTTACCAGCTGAATTATCTTTGTAAAGAGCTCTTAATTGTTTGAAAGACCCCTGGAGAGTTGCAGGAAACAATAGAGAACACAGGTGATAGCTTTGTTTTGTTTTTTGAATGAAATAGTTGTGGGTTTTGTAGTAGGCGACCGCCATTGTTGCTTCGGCATGCTAACAACGTTTAGGCCATGGTCAAAGTTTTGAATTTTTCCGGCCCTATTTGCACGATTTTCCCCATTTAAATTTTTGACAAGTGTTGTCTGATAACACAACTAAAATAATGTGTTGTTTTTTTTGTTTTTTTTTGTTTTTTTACGATTTCCAACAAAGTTGCTTTTCACTCGGGAAGGAGCAATTTTTCACGCAGCACGCGTTGTTTTTGCATTTGCTAAAATTCAATTTTAGCCTGCCACAATTGATTATTTTTTACCCAAACACTTTCGATAATTGTTCCCCAACATATTACTTTCATGTTGGTGTTTTTTGAGTTCAACTGGGTCACTATTTGCCACGGTAAATACTATTTTTACTTGCTAAAGTGTGTTCAAAGGTTTTGCTTTTTGCACGGCTCCGAAATTTAATTCAAACCACTTCCACCAAATGGTCTCTAAGAATTCAGTATTACTTATTTAAGAGATGAGACTATTTGCAACGTGCTCGCTGTTTCCTTAGCTACAGTTTGATATAATTTTTATTACAGATTGAGTTTAAATTTTCCAGGATGGATTAAATTTTTGAAAGCACCTTTTTTTTTAAACTTCACACTGAAGCTATCAACTTTCAGAAACAGCTTTCAGGGGGGCAGCGTGGGCGTGGGGCGGTCGCTTGGCAGGGGGGAAGATTCGCCATCCCACCTTTACTTTCTTTAGAATGTTGCGTCGTAATATGTATTGTAGGGTATGTATAGTAGGGTATGTATTGTAGGGTATGTATTGTAGGGCATGTATTGTAGGGTATGTATTGTAGGGTATGTATTGTAGGGTATGTATTGTAGGGTATATATAGTAGGATATGTATTGTAGGGTATGTATTGTAGGGTATGTATTGTATGGTATGTATTGTAGGGTATGTATTGTAGGGCATGTATTGTAGGGTATGTACTGTAGGGTATGTATTGTAGGGTATGTATTGTAGGGTATATATAGTAGGGTATGTATTGTAGGGTATGTATTGTAGGGTTTGTATTGTAGGGTATGTATTGTAGGGTATGTATTGTAGGGTTTGTATAGTAGGGTATGTATTGTAGGGTATGTATTGTAGGGTATGTATTGTAGGGTATGTATTGTAGGGTATGTATTGTATGGTATGTATTGTAGGGTATATATAGTAGGATATGTATTGTAGGGTATGTATTGTAGGGTATATATAGTAGGGTATGTATTGTAGGGTATGTATTGTAGGGTTTGTATTGTAGGGTATGTATTGTAGGGTATGTATTGTAGGGTTTGTATAGTAGGGTATGTATTGTAGGGTATGTATTGTAGGGTATGTATTGTAGGGTATGTATTGTATGGTATGTATTGTAGGATATGTATTGTAGGGTATGTATTGTAGGGTATGTATTGTAGGGTTTGTATTGTAGGCTATGTATTGTAGGGTATGTATTGTAGGGTATGTATAGTAGGGTATGTATTGTAGGGTATGTTATGTAGGATATGTATTGTAGGGTATGTATTGTAGGGTATGTTATGTAGGGTATGTATTGTAGGGTATGTATTGTAGGGTATGTATTGTAGGGTATGTATTGTAGGGTATGTATGTAGGGTATGTATTTTAGGGTATGTATTGTAGGGTATGTATGTAGGGTATGTATTGTAGGATATGTATTGTAGGGTATGTATGTAGTATGTATGTATGTATGTATGTATGTATGTATGTATGTATGGGCATGAGCGTAAGTGAATGCAGCGCGCGAAGCGCGCCAACCAGATTAAGCATTTTTTACTTGACGGGCTCCGGGGAGGGAGCGAAGCGACCGAACCCGGCTCATGTTTGTATGTATGTTTGTATGTATGTATGTATGTATGTATGTATGTATGGGCATGAGCGGGAGCGAATGCAGCGCGCGAAGCGCGCCAACCAGATTAAGCTTTTTTTACTTGACGGGCTGGGGCGAACAAGCGAAGCGAGTGATGACCCCTAGTCTTCACTGATTCGGCTCGTCTTTGCCATAATGCCAGAAAAAAACATAACACTATTATAATATTATGGATTGAAAATTGATTAATACCAGATATGGAGAATTCCACGTGAATAAAATGTAACAAAAATGCTCCCGCCAATAATACCTGTCGTTGTGATGGCCTGGAACACAGGCTATTACACTGCTAGTGCTACATTTATTTAACATGAGCCAAGACCCAATTGTACAAACAGTCAATGTAAATAATAAAAGGTTACCTATATTGATAGTGTATGTAAATAAGTGGAAGCCATGTTGAATTTTCCATGACAATATTTTTAATAACTTGAGATAGCGGAAGGCAATTTTGATTCTCTAACCAGTGGCCAAAATCCTTATGTTTTCTCATGTTATGAGCTGATTTCCTTTGCTTTTAATCAAATTTGGGACTTCTAACAAATTTTTGAAAAAAATAAAATTGTTGTGATTTTTGTTTTCAATGGCGTCACATTGAACCAAGTTATTGTTCTCTGCACAGGAGGCGCAGATGTGAGAAACAGTATGAGACTGGAAGTGAAACTTGTCATTTATTTCCAAATGTCAGATAGCTGTGATTATACCAGTTCTAGCTCGGACAACAAACCAAACAAAACAAGAAATGGTCCCAATAGCAGAGACAGACCTGGAGTCCACTTTGGCGATGAAGGTTGTGCATGTGACGGCCTATCCTTTCAAGGGATTGATGTCCCCTTTGAAAATAGCAGTTCTCTTGAGGAATAGTTAGTGTATATTGTCATTTACCAAGAGAGCACCGCACCGCTGTTGCTGAGAAATTGCTGAAGCATTAGGGTTTGTTGTTGACTGCTGTTCGCAGAGGCGTCTGAGATCACACATCGCTGTGATGTCACAGTTTCTACAAAAAGTTGTCCAAAATGCTTACTTTGGCAATGAATAACTCAAAAACTGCAAAATATTTTCAAATTCTATTTGCGGCATGATTCTAAGCACATTAAATTCGCTCCATTTCAGCAAAAAAATGATATGTCACTTTTGGATGCATAAGCCCTTTAAATATTCTCTTGCATTTCTCAGTTATTCATCAATGTAATGCAACATATATGGACTATCAAATAAGAATTGAAATACCATTACCTGTTATCAGCCAGCAAGTCGCAACATCCATGTTGCTTCCAATGACATCTCCAACATGAACTCCTTATCTTTCCAGAAACATTGCAGTAAAAGCATATGCAAAATTAATATAACTAATAAATCTCAGCCTCTTGATTATTTATATTGATATATATATATATATATATTTATTTACGAAGTCTGTATATCGGTTACCCGTGAAATTGCTCAATACATTTAAGTAGAGCTAGACATACGTGGAAGAGAAAAGAGTCAATAGACCAAACTCTGCATGTTTCATGGTTTCCCACTCATTAGGATACTTATATATTTATTGCTGACGATATATTCGTCAGCAATAAATATATTCTCAGTCAGCGGTATATTCTTTGTGTTTATCGAGATTTGATAGGAATTTGAGATGTTTTACGTGAACATTTTTGTGGCTTATATGAAGTAAAGGTTCAGCCAATCATAATTGAGTACAGTTATGAAGAAGGTAACATGAACCAATCAAAAAGAAATTCCTTTCGTGGGTGTATAGGCGTGCGAGACAGGCAAGCAAAGCAACGCAATTCCTGCAAGCTATTCCTTCGAGATTTCAGCAAAAAGTTTATGAGGTTTGTTTTTTTCTTTTTATGTTATTGAAAATTAAATTTAAGAATGGGTATTTCTTTATATGTTAATGGAAGTATTCATCAAGGTGATGGACGGTTCAGCGTTCAGTCAAGGGGCAGACAATGCAGTTTCATGGCTCTCACGGCTCTCTTTTATAATGAAGTACAAGAAGCCATTGAGCTTTGGACGCAAGAAACAGTGGACACAATCCTAATTATTGCTGACAAGCAATATTCTCTTGCACTCTCGAAGAAGTCGATACCTGATGCAACACAACTGTCTGTGGAAAATTTGCCTACTGCACTGGAGTGCAAATTGTCTGGCCTAAATTTTCTTCACGGATTTTCACATGGCAGCACGACACATGGCGATGGCGTGAGTCCAAACCCAGAAAGCAAACATTCACATACTGTGATTAATAGTTGTCCGCCAAGTGTGGTGGAGCCCCCAGAGGCAATTGTTAAGAATCATTCAACGAATAATATTGAAGTAATCAAAGATGTAAACACATCTTTTTCATCTGACAATCAATTTCATGAAACTGAACCCACCAATTCTGCTGCTGGGACATCCACTGTTGTGGGTCAATACGGCCTATACCACATTCATTTCGGTGAAATTTTTCAGGGTAATATTTTTACATTTGGCATTGATTCTCATGAAACTGCACCTTTCCATAGCCTTCCTTTCACAATGATGAATGCTTTCACAAACACAAATTCTGTTTTGCTGATATTAGATGGCTACATGTTAAATGTCATAAAAAGAAATTTGAATTATTATGTATTTGATTCACATAGTAGAAATATCTTTGGGTTTCCTACTAAAAATGGATTTGCTGTTGTCATGAAAGCTGAAAATATTACTGACTTGATACAATATATTATAGAATTGTCTTTGGCTTTGAATGTTTCTTATTTTGAAATTGTGCCTGTTTGTTTTGTGTTTTGCCATCAAACCCAAATTTTTGGTGCAACAGCGCAAACAACATCCCATCAAACACAAACTCTCTCACGATTAAATGAGAGCACAGAAGCAAAAAATAAGAGATTAAAAAGGGCATCAGATTATAAGAAAAGAAAGTCTGGTAGTTCTAAAAATTTTGTACCTGTCAAAATGTTGAAGGTAAATAATGCAATACAAAAACATGATTATTTGACTAAATTTGATAACGCTTATGGCCAGATACATCAACAAACGTGGGCCATCCAAAATATCAATAAATTTCATAAAAGTAATGAATTTCTCATGAATCATTGACCAGTTTGTTTTGAAGCTTGGCCTGTTAAGTCATCAAATAGCACATTTGATAAGATATGCATCAGATGCTCTCGAGACAAAAAGGATATTAAGAAATTTTCTTCTTTAAATTTCATGATACCATCACCAATTCCAAAACAGTTGCAAGATTTACATCAGTTGAAGAAATGCTAATAGCTAGGGCATTGCCTATTATGCGAGTTTATATCAAACCAGGTGGACAAAGGGGATATGCAGGCCATTGTATAAATTTACCACAAAATGTTGTTAAGTTAGCAGAGGTATTACCAAGATATCCAAAAGACATTATGGTAATAATTGTGCAAGTTCATGGCAAAAATGATACATTCAAAGATGTGTCTGTCAGAAGGGAAAAGGTCTTAACTGCCCTTCAATGGCTTATTGAAAATAATCCTGTATATAAAAATATCAAAGTTGACATGGCAGCTGTTCAGAATCTTCCTGAAAATGGTGTGCCTGAAGACATAAAAAAAATGAATTTGAATGAAAATATTGATCCCCTGCTATTACAGCCACAGAATGATACTGTTTATGATGAAGATCAATCAACAGTAATAAACTCCTTTTTACCAGTAAATGAAGTTCAACAAAAAGAACATGTACTGTTGGCTAATGAACTTCTTGGAACTGATGTTATGCAGTGGCCATTGTCAAGTGATGCCCCTTTAAATGAATATCAAACACCATTTTTGGCAACCATGGCTTTTCCCACATTATTTCCAGATGGAAAAGGTGATCCAACAAATGAAGAAGTCATCAGAGATATTTCTTTCTCAGAGAAAATAAAACACCTTATGAAATTTGCTGAAAAAAAAGATGGAAAGATGTATTATCGATTTGCCACTCATCCCAGATTTCCATATTGGTGCTTGAACATGATTCAAAGACAAAGGGTCCTCCAACAAACTGGTATTTTCCTTAAACAGCATCCAGGTGAAGCACATCTTACATTTGAGGAGCTACATGAAATGGTTAATACAACTAGTGCAAGTGAATTAATGTCCAAATTATCACGATATGTTGGCAACATTACAGGAACCAATGCTTATTGGCACAAAAGAAAAGAGGATCTTAAATCTATTATAATTGCAAAAAGTGCTCCAACAATTTTTTTTACTTTTTCTTCAGCCGATATGCATTGGCCTGAGTTACATTCACTTATGGCAGTTGCGAATCAATCATTAACATCCACACAGCGAAGAGAAAATGTCATAGACAACCCCCATATTGTAGATTGGTTTTTTACTCAAAGAATCGAGAACTTTGTAAAACATTGGTTATATAATACACTTGGTGCAACATGGCATTGGTACAGATTTGAATACCAGCATAGAGGGAGTATTCACTGTCATGGTACAGCAAAGCTAAATAATGACCCTGGGCTTTGCAATCTTGCAGTTATTGCATTAAATGGTTTTCTTGCAGAAAAAGAAAAGGATGCATCCCTGCAACAAGGTTCTTATGCTGGAGAACTTGACGAAATTATTCGTGAAGGTAGTGAAGCATCTGTCACTATTTGCAATTATGTTGATTGGTTATTAACCACTGTTAATCCATTGTGTGAAGATGAATTATTTGTTAAGCCTACCATTCATCCTTGCCAGAAATACCATAAAGATGTTGCACAAAATGACAAAGACAGTGACTATTGTGATCTTGTTAATGTTGTTCAAAGACATACTAATTGTAGCCCAAGTTACTGTTTAAGAAAGAAAGGCACATCAGAACTAAAATGCAGGTTTAATTTTCCTTTCCAACATTGCAAAGCTACAAAACTGGAGTTTGAACAGGTTCATTTGAAGAATGGAGGCTCTACATACAAAGCAAAGATTTGCACCAGACGCAATGACTCTAGGCTGAACAACAATCAACGCTGTCAACTACAGGGATGGAAAGCTAACTGTGATATACAAGTAACATAGACCATTATGCCTGTGTTGAGTATGTTGCAAAATATGCCTGTAAGGGTGAGCCAAGGTCTCCATTGTTGCAATCATTGTTTAGTGCTGTAATTGCAAGACGTAACAATCATACTGATGCTTCTAAAATAATTAAGAAATTGGCTATGAAAACTATGGGAGAACGGGATTATGCAGCACAAGAAACAATGCATCATTTGTTGTCATTGAAACTTTACAGCTCAACTTTTAGAATAGTTCCTGTCAGTCTTACTGGCTCAAGACGAGTTAAAAATCAGAATGATCTCAACCTAGATGATGATGCATCAGATGTGGATGAGACACAAGATTTATCCACTGACAATTCTATACTAGATGCTTATGCAAACCGATTACACACCGGCTCAGAGAATATGGAAAATATGAATTTATTCCAATTTTCAAATCAATATACTATTTACAGAAATAAACTTACTAAAATATCAACCAATGTAGTTTCCAGTTTACTCTGCAAATCCACAGGGAAAGAACTATCATCTATATTGTAAATTTCAACTTATACTTTATAAACCATGGCAGAACTGCACAACCGAAATTATAAATAGTAAAGAATCTGTAGAAAATTACATTCATGCATGGAACGAGTTTTTGCAAACACCATTTGCTGAAAGCAATGTTCCGGATTGGTATAACAGATTGCAAGATGTGATACAACATGAAAATGCTGAGCAAAATTGTAATGTGCAGCAAACAGAAAATTGTGAACAAGAGGAGTGGATGATTATTTCTGATCTCCATTCTGCATTTCAAGAAACAATTAATGAGAATAATTTGACAACCTGGCATGAAACCAGGGAACATTATAGCACTGAACAACTGGGTGAATTGACAACTTGGGTAACAACAAATCGACACCAGTTTACAAACAATATTCATCATTATGATGAAGTTGACTTGTCAACATTAAATTATTTACAGAAATCTGCTTACAATACCATTATTAACCACCATTGTAATGAAAACAGAGCAAAAGAGCCTCTTTGTTTAATTATTATCGGAGAAGCTGGTACTGGTAAAAGTTACTTAATTAATGCAATAAAAAATACATTACGAGAAAAATTTGCCATAACAGCAACTACAGGAAAAGCAGCATTTAACATAAAAGGGATCACCATTCATTCCCTCCTAAAGCTTCCAGTAGGAATAAAAGGGCACAAACAACTTGCAGGGGAAAGTCTTGCAAGATTGCAGGATTCCCTAAAGAACACTGATTATATCATTGTCGATGAGTACTCAATGCTTGGCCAAAAAACATTTGGCTGGATTGACAGGCGTTGCCGACAAGCAACTGCTGTGCATGATACAATATTTGGAGGCAAATCTCTTATTTTAGTTGGAGATCCAGCATAATTGCCTCCTGTTGCAGATAAGCCATTATATTACCACAAACCATCGTCTGAAATAGGTGAACAAGGCTATCTTGCATTTATGATGTTTAATAAAGTTATAAAGCTTGATGTTAACCAAAGAGTTCAAGGTAATACAACAGACAGTATTGGGTTTCGCAGCTTGTTAATGCGATTAAGAAAAGGACAAACAAGCAGGCAGGACTGGCAAACTATCTTCACACGGCAACCATCAGCAGTACCAAACTTATCTTACTTTCATGATGCAGTGAGATTGTTCTATAGTAATGAAGATGTTGCAAATTATAATCACAACAGTTTATTAGCCTTAGATACACCTATTGCTCATATTGAAGCAAATCACTCACCAATTTCAGCCAAAACTGTGAACTCAGTAGAATTCTCTGGATTGCAACCTGAACTCCATCTTGCAAAAAATGCTAGATTCATGTTGACCATGAATTTATGGCCTTCAGTTGGGCTTTGTAATGGGGCAATTGGACAAATACATGACATAATATATGATATTGGAATACAACCACCCAAATTACCAACAGCAGTTATTGTGAGATTTGATGAATACACAGGACCATCTCGGATGCACGAACACCCACATTGTGTACCAATATCACCAGTTACACTTACTTGTATAGACTCGAAATCTAACATTTTAGAAAGACAACAACTGCCATTACGGCTTGCATGGTCATTCACCATTCATAAAAGCCAGGGTTTGACACTACCCAAAGCTTGGGTAAATATTGGCAAATCTGAAAAGTCGCCAGGAATTTCATATGTTGCACTCAGTAGAGTAAAAACTCTTTCACCCATTGTTATTGAACCAATGTCATATGAAAGGCTCACAACATTCTCAAACTCTTCATCATTTACACTGAGATTGAGAGAGGAAAAACGACTAGATGATTTAGCCCAAACAACTGCACAACCCATAAATCAAGTAAACTTTTAGTTCACAATTTCCATTTTTATGTAATATATATAACACAGAATAAACTCAACAAATCAAATAAATATTTCACTACAAAATATCATCACTTATGCATTGAAAGTCCTCACAGTTTATTTTATTCAATATTTTAGATTCAAAGTTCAAAAAAAAAATGGATAATGGTGAGTGTCATATATGTTCTTATCTTCGCTTTCTATTCTTGAACAACATTCTTCTCTTCTCTTTTTATTATAACCTCTTTACCTATAATGCTACAAAATCTCGCACAAAAAAGCAAACCATTTTTATATTTTATCCAAATTTATGCCGAGTCTCCTAAAAAAGGCTACCGCCACAAGCTGGAGTATTTGCCACCAAAGTCACATTTTGAAACCAGAATTTCCAAAAGAGTGTGTAACAGAGCTTTCAATAAATTTCCTGTGATCATTTCCATTCTATTTGCAGGTGATGAGATCCACTGTTATGTCCATGATGTCACTCAACATAACCAAAATGGGAAGGTACATTATTCAATGTGCAAGTTGCAAACGGGTGAGAATGAAATGCAAAAGGCTATATGTTTCTCGCCGCAAAAAGTCAACCCATTAAAGAGAGCTATGGATGCACACAGTCCAGTGAAGATCACTAAGTATGACTACAATGAGAGGTACAACAACATTGTCATCAAGAACTCCACCATTGTCAAGCAGTTAAACAATGAACTTGATTTTGAAATGATGAAAGCAGACAATGAACAGCTCACTCAGATCACACGAATCAAAGGTCTTGCACCACAGCAACTTGTTTCCTTTAAGGCCACTGTGAAGAATTTGTCCGCCATAAAAACATTTTCAACAGATAAAGGCTCTTTCAAGAAAACATCTGCATCACTTGTGGACCCAACTGGAAGCATAAATGCTGTATTTTGGGAAGAGTGGGTCTCTCTTGTAGAGGAAGGCCAAACATACATCTTCAGAAATTTCAGAGTACGAAAAGATAAGTATACTGATGAAGTTTTCGTCAACACAGCAAAATCCGGTTTCAGTCTGGATGAAACTGAAAATTTCCAACAGGAGCTGCCTGAAGTAGAACCATCTGTTAGTGAAATGGCCACTAATCACGCCCTTGTGTCTGTAATTGGTGTGAAGCAATTCAGCAAATTCTTTTCCTGCACATCTTGTTCTCACAAACTAGTGGGACAAGGAGAATTGATGAAATGTGATGAGTGCAAACTAATCCAAAAATGCGATGCTTCAAAAATCAGTTACTTTGCACGGCTTTTCATCAAGGATGAAGACAAAAGTGATAGCAAGTTCTTTGTCAACATCTTCCACCCACAGATTATGAGCATTCTGAACAAAAGCGAGGATTGTCCTGATGACCTGACAGAGATGCAATTCACAGAATTGATGCTCCAGCAAGAACCATTTGAAGTTGCATACAATTCTGCAGATTCCAAAGTGACAGACATTTATTGACATTTTAACTGCACTTAATTCTGCAGATTTGAAAGTGACAGACATTGATTGACGTATCAACTCCACTTAAATTTCTTTTGTTTTGCAATATATTCGTTTTGTTCACTGGTATTATGCAACAGGATTGCATATATACCTATATATTGTTAGTAACATGCCAGTGACACCAATCAATTAAGTTCTAACAAACACCATTTTGATCACCCAGTTGCAAAAAATCCATTTTATTGCTGTATCTGTGTGCACCAAAAACCTCTTTCTGCAATTCATCCAAATACATACCATTATGTTGAAAGTCTACTTTTTCACTGGCAAGTTCTTATATATTATATCCTATATCTTTAAGTACCTTTCATATTCATGAAATTCAGAAATTAAATTCTCCACTCTCTAACTTCAACATTGATATATACAAAGTTTATTGATTTACAAAAATTATTAATAGATTATCTAAAATAATATAATATATCACTCCATTAACTTTCAATTTTTTTTTTCTGAAAACCAGAGGTTTGCATTTTACAAAGTTTTACAATTATATTTGGTTACCTTTTATCATGTTATTATCCAATGATTATTATTAATACTGTTTTGTTACTGTTTTACTGTGTACATTTTTTGAAGAACGCTCTCTGACGGCTTTCTCCACACAACAAATACAGCAGCCACGGATTGTGGAATATTTCCAAAGAAATAGGCATTACTATAATGCTTTCATTAATATTTTTGTCAAAATACTGCAATGACTGCATCTCTATAACACGGACATTTCCTTTCACTGCAGTATCTAACACTTCAGTATCTAAATTATTATCGCCGATTCTTCTGGACTCGGCAGCACCAGCTTCCATTATGGGATTCCTAGTTTACATATATATTTATATGTATATCCAATTTTTCTATCTCATCAAAATAGGTACATCCAAATACAATACACTAAAATTCTAAAAACATACACAATACAATTACAGTTAGTTATACCAAAAAAGATAACGAGTTTATTCAAAGCTTCTTATTGAGTGAGAAAACTGGCTATTAACGTTTGTTCAGTACCAGGGTACAAGTTGATAAAAATGAAAGGCTACGAGGGGAACTGCAAGGCTGTGCTAAAGTGCAGTAGGACTCATGTTCGAAGATATGATAATTCATCCAATTCATTCAGTCAAATGACAAGCATTGTGATTTAGATGTCAGAACCTTCAGTCTGCGTTGAAAATAAATATTGCTTGCGTGCTTGCCGTTATGACCGTAAGATAGCTAGATAGGCAACAATAAAACATGACAAGGAAAGGCAAATGATGGGCGTTCAGCCAGAACAAGATCGAAGATACGATATTTCAAATCACTTGACAAGATTTGAACAACCCAAGCAACCCAAGTTACTTTGTAACAAAAACTAAAGTTGAACAAGTGATAACTTTGGGTCAGCACGAGAAGAAACACCGAGTTGTGTTTGATGGAGCAGTAGCTGGCATTGGGAAATCTCTTCCATCAAAAAGAGTTGTCTTTCACTGGTTGTGCTGTGCATTCAAAAAAGAATAGAAGATATGACCATCTACTTTGCTACAAATAGAACAGCTTTGCTGAACAAATATGAATATAACCAGAACCAGATTACACTGTAAACAAATGATATGAGGTTGGGGATACAATATTTGTTCGATATATAGCTGGTTTGATAAAGGTGTCTTAGCAAAGAGCATTATTTATTCCCAAAATAGCCGCGGTTCGAAAAAATAACGGAATATTGCAAGGTGTATGCGTGAGTTCTATTTTCCATTCTACATTCCATTCTATATTCAATAAACCCATTCATTTGAGCACCGTTTGGCCTAAATATGGGGACATGATTGATATAGGGCATTTAAATGAGTTTTGAACAATCCTCATTTGTACCATTCTTAGTTTCGCAAGCATTTTAATGTTCATTTGGTTGAAAATACAGAAAAGAACATAAAGGTATACAGCGCAAGGTTGATTTGAGACAACCGCGTGAAGAACGTGAAAAGTGTAAATTACCATGAACATACATTGATATGGCATGTGATGGTACATAAGAACATTGTCTCTTTTATGTTGATTTACCAAAAACTGGAATTTCAGTACTGGAAATTCTGAAATACTAGAAAAATATGTCACCAGACAGTCGGTTTCTTTATGTCTGCAGTTTTATGCTCGAAACACAAAATCATGCTGAGAATACCGGATGGAATAAAATCAAAACGTTTTAATTTTATTCCATCGAATATTTTCAGCTTCTTTTGCTTATTTTGAGAGGGTGTTAATTCGATCCCCCCCCCACCCCCCACGGACTATTTTTGGGATGTCTGGAGAATAAATAATGCAAAATAGCTAGGTGTATTCGGGCCTTTACACATCATCATCATCCTTCATTCTTGTTATCATCTGCCACAAATTGTTTTGTTAAGGCCGGGTTACACGATCACTTTTTGCCATCACTTTTTTTGATATTGGACCAACGTGATAAAAAGTGACTGTGTAACATGCAAAAATGATGGATTTTCGCAGCAGATTTTAATGGGCTTACGAGATGTTAATCCGCCATCATTGAAAATTTTACTCTGAACGAAAGCAGAGTAAAATCAAGTCCATCACTTTTTTTCAAAGACGCCGACAAATTCTTACTGTTTCTTTTGGGTCTTCTTGGCAACAGATGGAGTAATGTAATAGCGTTGCCTTATCTTTTTAATATGTACTATTAAATTGACATATACAGAACTATCTCGATATTCCGAGGATAAAAATTAACTTATTTCGCATTACTCTATTCTACGAAATTTGATTTTTTGAGATTTTTTTGCACTTCAAATTTTTTCCTGACCATTATTAATATTCTTTTTCGTGCAAATAATCATGCTTCTAAGCACAATTTCAAGTTGTATACTTCTTTTCTCAAAACTCTAGGCCGTTTCCTTTTCACCAAAACACTACATGACGTAAGAATTTGTCGGCGTCATTGAGAAAAAGTGATGGACTCGATTTTACTCTGCTTTCATTCAGAGTAAAATTTTCAATGATGGCGGATTAACACCTCGTAAGGCCATTAAAATCTGCTGCGAAAATCCATCATTTTTGCATGTTACACGGTCACTTTTTATCACGTTGGTCCAATATCAAAAAAAGTGATGGCAAAAAGTGATTGTGTAACCCGGCCTTTATACCTTTTGCGAATCTGCAAGGTCGTTTTCGGTTATTCATTTTTTTTATTATCAATCCTGATAGCTTACCTTGCACAACTTGCAGATTTTTTTGCACTTCAAATTTTTTCCTGACCATGACGGTCACTTTTTATCACGTTGGTCCAATATCAAAAAAAGTGATGGCAAAAAGTGATTGTGTAACCCGGCCTTTATACCTTTTGCGAATCTGCAAGGTCGTTTTCGGTTATTCATTTTTTTTATTATCAATCCTGATAGCTTACCTTGCACAACTTGCAGATTTTTTTGCACTTCAAATTTTTTCCTGACCATTATTAATATTATTATTATTATTATTATTATCATTATTATTATCAATCCTGATATTATTATTATTATTATCATTATTATTATCAATCCTGATAGCTTACCTTGCACAACTTGCAGATTATCCCCATTTAACGATGGATAGATCGCTATTGTCTTTTGAACAATCGACGTTCGACCAAAAAATGGGATCAAAAGAGCAGGGCTTGATAACATAAAGGCTTCCTTTGGGGTGTGAATAAGTGGCTAATTGGTATAGAAATGATCGCTGCATTGCGCTGATGAAAGTAAACTATATGGCTAATTTCTAACCCAAGCGGTTCGGGAGTTATGGCCCATTTTGTGTTCCCATTTTCTAGAAATTTCCGCTGACAGAGTTAATGAGATGGAAAACAAGCCCGGAGAAACACTTTTTTTAATGCAACAGGCCACAAGTTGTTCTGGTTTAAGAATGAATATGTGCCGGAAATCAATTGTAAAAACATGTCAATTGTTGTCAGGACCTGTGAAGAGAATCTGGGAAAAAATTGGGACAAGGTATTTCTTTTCTTCGTTTGTTTTTGGGTGGAAATAGCACGATTTTATTTGTTTCACCTCACATTTTTCTTTTGAGCCAAGGGCCTAACGAAAACACGATGACAATTATGATAATCTTGGGTCGTTCTGGGCCGAATTTGTCCAATTAAACTTTCGATAACTGTTTAATTTTACGAAAAATAAAGTTACCTGGGGTTGTTTTTTTGTTTACGAAAAATAAAGTTATCTGGGGTTGTTTCTTTGTTTTCTTGATTTTCCTCTGTTTTTGGACAGTTTTAACGGAGTTTGGGCTTTACTGGAAAACACGAAATTTTCACGCAACACGCCTGTGTTTTGCATTGGCTAAAATTCAATCTTAGCTTGCCAAAACTTAGTTTTTTTCACCCAAATACTTTCGACAAATTTTCTACTAGCTGTTAGCTTCATGTTGATATTTTGTTGGTGTGTATAGGACCAAAATTGGCCACGCTAATTGAGTTTGAAAGTTAGTGAATCATGTTAAAAATGCTATTTTTGCACGGGTTTGATTTCATGGCTATTTTTTATCAACAAAATCATGTCTTGAGCTCCAAAAATACCCAACTAAATTTGTGAAGAGCATTTCATATGTACCCAAGTACTTTCGATACTTATTCGCCCAGGTATTAGCTTCATGTTGGTGTATTTGAGTTAAAATGGACAAATTTTGACCAAGTTAGGGGAAGTTTAGTGTCTGTAAAGTAGCCTGGTGGGTTTATTTTTTCATGGCTTTTGTGTTTGGCTGCAGCAAACAGTCCCTGAAAATTCAAAACAACACTGTTAAGAAATGTTAATATTTTAATCGGATTCGCTGTTTCCTTAGCTACAGTTTGATATAATTTTATTACAGATTGAATTCAAACTTTACAGTAGGGATTAGGTTTTTGAAGGCAACTAATTTTTTTCAAACTTGACAGTGAAGTAATCTGCAAGGGTTTGACTACTAGGCTAAATTTCATTAAAACCACTTCCACTAAGTTGTCGCTAATAATTCAGTATTACTTATTTAAGAGATGAGACTATTTGCACCGTGTTTGCTGTATCCTGAGTTACGTATTGATATAAATTTTAATGGAGATGGAGTTGGAATTTTTGAGGATGGATTGATTTTTCTGTGGCAACTCTTTTTCTGCAAACTTTACACTGAAAATATCAATTTTCGAGAAGGGTTTTCAGGGGTGCAGGGAGGGAGCTGGGCAGTCGCTTGCCAGGGGGACATTCGACCTCCCACCTTTACGCTTTTTAGAAATGTTACATCATAGTATGTATTGTAGGGTATGTATGTATTTAGTAGGGTATGTATATGTATGTATAGTATCTATGTTTGTAGACTTGCTATTGTAGGATTAGTATGCTTGTATAGTACGTATAGCACGTTTTCACAGTAGGTATAGTAGGCATATTATGTTTGTATAGTAAGTATGGTATGTATAGTATCTATGTATAGTAGGTATAGTATGTATAGTATGTTTGTGTAGTACGTATAGTAGGTATAGTATGTTAGTATAGTAGGCATAGTATGTATAGTATGTTTTTATAGTAGGTATAGTAGGTATTGTATGTTTTTATAATAGGTATAGTAGGCATAGTATGCTTTTATAGTAGGTATAGTATGTTTTTAAAGTAGGCATAGTAGGTATAGTGTGTCTGTATAGCAGGTATAGGAGGCATAGGATGTTTGTATAGTAGGTATAGTAAATTGTTACAGTAGATAAAATATGTGTGTATACAAGGTACAGTATATTTTTATAGTAGGCATAGTAGGTATAGTATGTTGGTATAGTAGATATAGTATGTTTGTATAGTAGGTATAGTATATAAAGTATGTTTTGTATAGCAGGTATACTATGTATAGTATTTTGCTATGTATGTATGTATGTATGTATGTATGTATGTATGTATGTATGTATGTATGTATGTAGGTATGTAGAATAGAATAATATTCAGTGAGAAAGACGCATAATTCGCTGCAACTCTGCGTTTCTTGCTTAGGCACTCATCAGGCAGATTTAATGAAGAACAACCTATCAGCTGGTATATATTCAAAATAAGAGGAGCAATAGAAGAAGCGGGGCTCTAATTACAAAAGGTTGTGAAGGCGGGTCTATTGTGAGTTCAAAACAAAGGATGTGAGAACTGTTTAACTAAAAGTGTGAGAGCATAAAGCAATAGATATAGACACTAGATATTTTCTGTTAAACATAAATCGCATCGTTTATTGGAGTTACTGTAGGGCGGGCTCTTGCAATGATAGACCATTTCGTTGTAAAGTGGGTGTTGTTTTCTTTTAGTTTCCAGATGTATTTTGATAGTATGTATGTATGTATGTATGGGCATGAGCGGGAGCCAATACATCAAAAACAATATCCATTACTTTTGTCTACTCAGTAAACAGCGCTCTCTATGGAAATCACAATGCCAAAAGCCCGCATACAATTACGTTTTTGTGATTACCCGGTTTTAAGAAAGAAACTAATTTGGCAAAAATTTTCCCTTGTGAGAAACATTATTGGCGGGAAGATATCGAAAATGCAAGTAAGTAACAAGAATATGCCTATTTCAGTATTTCATTGTACATATTTGCTGGAAAAAAATAAGAAGGATTAGACTTAGACTTATCCTCTCGCAGTCGAAATGAAAATCTTCAAAACATCGTTTTTGTCCCAACGTCTTTATTTTCATACAAAAAAAAATTTTTTTGTTGTTTTTCAGACACTGGTAAGAAAACTCTCAGATTTGGAGCTTTACCCACAATCAATCTTGCTATAAAGTCACATCCTACACAAATTGCACCAGAGAGAAGAACATTGTTTTGTTTCAGTTGTGTGGTGAAGAGCCATACGTCATTCTGAGATTTGATGTTATTATAGAAAAGTTTTTTGAATTCAATGTGTGGCATTTGGTTGCCTACTTCCTGATGACTATAGAGTATATTGTGAATTCAACTATAAAGTCAGACTATAAAGTATATTGCACAAAGTCCAGCAATTTCAGCTGTGTCAGGGATTGACAAAAGCAGACGAGGAGTTACTTGACCATACTATTCCATGTAAAGTAATTGCTGGAAATGAGAATACCTCAGCTTTCCAAACATTCCGCTTCAGTTCGCTCTCGTGGTGATCAGCAATCGCAAGCTGCATTACGTCTTCCTTCGCTCACACTCCCAGAATTTACCGGTGGTGAACTTCAAATCGATCGCTTTTGTGAACAGTTATCACAGGTATTATCCTCTTCTACCATACATGCAAAGTTTTGGTTGCCGTATTTGAAGCAACAATGTCAGAAAGACTCGCGTGCCTTTGACTCTTTTGAGCTTTCAACTGCTTCCCACATCTCACACAAAACATCGAGTGATGAGTTCTTGTCCCTATACGATGAATGCCTCCAGCTATTACGCTTACAACGTGGTATTCCGGAAGAACAACAGATTCGCAACCTTTTGGCCACGTATTACTCTTTGCACCAAAATCCAGACAAATCAGTCTCGAACTTCGCTCATTGCTTCATGGAGACGCAGCATTCGTTACAAAAACTCGTGCCGGGAATTCACTGTTCTCCAGATGGTTCGCAAGTTGAGCTGATCCAGGCCTTCTCGATAAAGCTGCTTCCCGATATTGGCAAATACCTCATCACTCGTGAACAGCCATTTACCACGACATGAATCGATGATGTCATCTGCCCCAACGAAGCTCCCCCACACCAACATCCCTTACACCGCTCCACCCACTGCTCATCCACGACGTACACCGAAAACTGATGCCCACACTCAACCAGGTATGAATTTAAAAACTGAAATTTGCAAAAACTTTAATCGTTTCTCGCCCAGTCGATGTGAGCTTGATTCTACAACATGTAAGAATGGTTATATCCATAAATGCTCTATTTGTTATACATTTAATTGTAAAGCCCTTAATCATGAGGTTCGTGCTTCTAATGATGCTAATAATACTAATCCCCACCCTGGTAATCAAGCTCGTCGTACATTTTCTGGTTCACACTATTCCTCTAACAATTCTACTTCAAATAATGCTCCTCGTCCTTATCGCTCATCTAATAATCGTTTTTCACGTGATCCTATATCGTCTGCTGTTTCTGCGCACGTGGCAGATTCCACCGATTTTGTCACCTTAGATTCGGTTAAAGCTATTGTCTCGGACTGCATGAGTAGTTTAAAACATGATCTAACAACTAATATTCTTGCTGAAGTAGAAAAATCTCTTCCAACCTCTCCTCAACCAACCCCATCTGCCCCAGCTAGGCCAAGTTCTTCGTCCGATCACATTATGGTATGCCAGCCGTCACGCCTTCTAACCCTGTTTCGTCAGTTTCAGCACTTGACCTTCGTAATCGCAATATTTTGTGGACTAAAATCGTTTCTGCGGGTGTTTCCCTACCACTTCCCCTAGACAGCTGTTGCTCTGTTTCTCTGGTCAGTCAAAATCATGCAGAAATTGTTGCAAAATCTAGACCTGACCTACAATTTGTCAAACTCGCCCAACATGTCCCTGTTTCGGTCGCAGGCCCATCGTCCAACCTACGGGCAGTTGGCACTATGCAAGTCCCTATCGTTTGGGAAAATGGCCGTCTGACCCATTTACCATGCTTGTTGTGCCTCAGTTATCGGGGCCTATTTTAGTTGGTCAGAATCATTTGCGTATGACAGACGCACACATTCAGTCCAAAGCCCTGAAGGTATTTTTCGCCGCACCCGATATGAACTTTTCCATAACATGCCATGATTCTAATCCTCTAGCCGCCTTTCCTACCCACGGCCCGGTGACCACTCGTCCTCCCAGGGTTCTGTGGCCAATGTCACCTGTTTATTGACCCCTTTGCCTTCCCAATTTTCAGAGGTTTCTGATCAAAACAACATTACGTTATCTCGAGGGTTTAACATCATCCCTGTATGCCTTTTCGTAGCCAGCTCTCTGATAAGCACGCCTCTATTGTCCGACACTTTGTGGCTTGAAGGCACTGTTTTTCCCCCTGGCCTAAAAACCCTGAGTGGTCCTATCGATTTCGCGTCAATCCGACAAACCACATGTTTGGGGCCCTCACATTATCCTTTCCCCGCCCAGTTTTCGTATTCCAAGTGCCGCCCTAGTCGCCCTCTCCCCCCATCAGAACGTGTGTGCTCGGCACACAGGTTTCTGAAGGCGATACTTGCCAAAATTCAACGATTGAACGTGTTTTTTTCACTAACGTGATAATTCATTCGGTCAAAGGGTCAGCTCACTTACCTCACAATGTGTCCCTTGGGCAAATTCGTACGCAACAACACAGTGATATCTCCGATTTCGAAGAGGCCGCAACGCATACAGCCCATCATCTCTCTGAGTCATGGCATCGTCACCTTCCCTCCCCTTCCGCTCCAACCGATTCAATATCTTTTAATTCCCTTGTTTCATTGCCACCAGACGTCACTACCACCCAATCCTCTGATATTTTGTCTCCATTCTTAGACCAAAATACCTCGGGCCTAGACAAACATGACCAATCTTTTCCTGCAACACCGGATAAACCTCTTCCTTATACCTCCCCAGAATATTCACAACTTCTCTTTCAGGCCTTAGAGCTTGACACGCCGACTTACGCACATGTTCCGCCACACATTCTTGCTGCATTCAAACAATTAATCAAACGCTACTCGCTAGTCTTTCATTTGCCTAACTCTCCATTATCCACAGTTCATGGCTTTCATCGCAATCTTGATACCGGGTGACGTTTCCCCAGTTTCTCGACCTCCTTATCGTTAGAGCGCCGCAGAGCTCCAACTTATGTCATGTCATGTCACTAAACCCTGACATGTTCTCTAAACACTTTTCTCCCTTGACTTAATTTACTCGCTTTTGCTGCTGTTAACTAACACTAACACACACACAAAAAAAATTTTATTATCATATATATCGTACCCAATAGCCAATTTATAATCTTTATATTATAATCTTTATATCGCTCCCCTGTCTATCTATTATCAAGAAACATTGACTGATTGGGCGCACTTCGTGTGCTGCATTCGCTTCACTCATGCCTCTGCCTACTCCTCTTGCAACAGTTTGGCTCGCTTCGCTCGCTTGATGCATTCGCTGCGCTCATGCCTCTTTAAACCCCACGTTCAATGGGTTAGCTCGCATGTCTATCTATTATCAATAAACATTGACTGATAGGGCGCACTTCGTGCGCTGCATTCGCTTCGCTCATGCCTCTTTCAACCCCACGTACAATGGATTAGCTCGCTGCGCTCGCCTGTCTATGTTTTATCAAGAAACATTGACTGATAGGGCGCACTTCGTGCGCTACATTTGCTTCGCTCATGCCTCTTTCAAACCCACGTACAATGGGTTAGCTCGCTACGCTCGCCTGTCTATCTATTATCAAGAAACATTGACTGATAGGGCGCACTTCGTGCGCTGCATTCGCTTCCGCTCATGCCCCTTTCGGACTCCACTTACAATGGGATAGCTCACTGCGCTCGCCTGTCTATCTATTATCAAGAAACATTGACTGATTGGGCGCACTTCGTGCGCTGCATTCGCTTCACTCATGCCTCTGCCTACTCCTCTTGCAACAGTTTGGCTCGCTTCGCTCCCTTGATGCATTCGCTGCGCTCATGCCTCTTTAAACCCCACGTACAATGGGTTAGCTTGCATGTCTATCTATTATCAATAAACATTGACTGCTAGGGCGCACTTCGTGCGCTGCATTCGCTTCGCTCATGCCTCTTTCAACCCCACGTACAATGGGTTAGCTCGCTGCGCTCGCCTGTCTATGTTTTATCAAGAAACATTGACTGATAGGGCGCACTTCGTGCGCTACATTTGCTTCGCTCATGCCTCTTTCAAACCCACGTACAATGGGTTAGCTCGCTACGCTCGCCTGTCTATCTATTATCAAGAAACATTGACTGATAGGGCGCACTTCGTGCGCTGCATTCGCTTCCGCTCATGCCCCTTTCGGACTCCACTTACAATGGGATAGCTCACTGCGCTCGCCTGTCTATCTATTATCAAGAAACATTGACTGATTGGGCGCACTTCGTGCGCTGCATTCGCTTCACTCATGCCTCTGCCTACTCCTCTTGCAACAGTTTGGCTCGCTTCGCTCCCTTGATGCATTCGCTGCGCTCATGCCTCTTTAAACCCCACGTACAATGGGTTAGCTTGCATGTCTATCTATTATCAATAAACATTGACTGCTAGGGCGCACTTCATGCGCTGCATTCGCTTCGCTCATGCCTCTTTCAACCCCACGTACAATGGATTAGCTCGCTGCGCTCGCCTGTCTATGTTTTATCAAGAAACATTGACTGATAGGGTGCACTTCGTGCGCTGCATTCGCTTCGCTCATGCCTCTTTCAACCCCAAGTACAATGGGGTAGCTCGCTGCGCTCGCCTGTCTATGTTTTATCAAGAAACATTGACTGATAGGGCGCACTTTGTGCGCTGCATTTGCTTCGCTCATGCCTCTTTCAAACCCACGTACAATGGGTTAGCTCGCTACGCTCGCCTGTCTATCTATTATCAAGACACATTGACTGATAGGGCGCACTTCGTGCGCTGCATTCGCTTCCACTCATGCCCCTTTCGACCCCACTTACAATGGGGCTATCACCTGTGTTCTCAATTGTCTCCTGTAATTTTCCAGAGGTCTCTCAAAAAATTAGCAAGTCTTTACAAAGATAATTATTCAGGTCGTAGAACACTTTGAAAGGCGCCCAGTTATCCTTTGTGTGCACAACAAAAACACGCGTCTTCTCCAAAAGTACCTGCTGTTCAACCCGAGGGCAAATTTGCATGATAACGAAAAACGTGTGACTGTTCACGTGAAGTCGCGAAAGAGCCAATCAAATTACAGCAAAAGGCGAAACGGGTCACGTGAAGAGCGAATACTCTGTTCGAAAATGGAGGTCGGGAGGCGAATTTGGAAGTTTCGCCACCGTAAACCGTAGTTTTTTCGTGATAGCACAATTAGCAGAATAATTAATGGAATAATTCAATAATTAGAGAGAAAATCGAAAAACAAAATCCATTACCCTGGTTAAATTAATAAACTAAACATTCAGTGTGAATTTCATTGCCATATAACCACATACAAAAAAGCGTTTGTGATCACCGTTCGCAGTTTCGGCCCATTGTTTTTGGGCGTTCGACCTATTGTTTCGGGTTGAATCCATTGTTTTTGGCAAGAAAGTGCATCATCACGTGACCTCCGCAGAATAGTAATATTAGATGCATATTGACGTCACAAAACTCATTCTTTTCGGACTGAGTGGTAAAATGAGTGGCAAAATGGCGGCCGCGAAAAAGGCGCCGAAGAAGAACGCCCCTTTTGGAGCTTGTCACTCGCCTTCTGGACATTACTCTGGTCTCACCTCTGAGCTAAAATTGTGGAGGAACATGGTATCTCCAAACAGCCACGCAAACTCTTAATAGGATCGTATTTTGGCAAACAGATTGGCATTAATACAGCATTATTACGTTGGTATTTGCAACATGGATTAGTTGTGACTCGCATCTATCGCTTTATTCAGTATCGAGGGGAAGAAATTTTTAAAACATTTGTCAATGATATTTCACAAGACAGAGTGAATGGAGATTCAAACCCGGATACCCAAGTTAAAGCTGAAACATCAAAGCTGGTTGGTAATAGTGCCTTCGGAGTCACTATTATTAACAAAAGCAAACAACGATTGGTATCGTATTTAGGGCATAAAGCTTATTTGCCAAAACACGTGAATATTGGGACTATTTTAGATGCGCAAATGTTGATGGATAATGTTGTCGAAATTCTTACTCCAAAGCAGAAGATTATCGAGAATCATGCGCGATACGTTGGGTGGAATGTGTTTAATTATGCGAAATTACGCATGTTACAATGCTACTATGATTTCTTTCAAGTCGTGCTACAAAAGGATTCATTTATTTTATGTGAAATAGACACTGACAGTTTGTATATATGTTTCCCAAATGGTAAAAAATTTGAAGAGAACATTCGTCCTGAATTGAAAGGAACGACAAAATATCGCGAATTGGAAAAAGAATTCTTTGTTACTGACACAAATGCCTGTCCCTTTGGAAAAAGAACTCCGGGAAAATTCAAGATTGAATTCGAAGGTAGGATAATAATAATAATAATAAAACCGACTTCTATTTGCTAATGACATTCATTTTCCAATTGTTCATATTCAATTATTATTATTTTGTAGGAACGAAAATGATTGGATTAAACAGTAAAACCTATGTGGTAGAAAATAAAGACAATCACTTGTATAAATTCTCCATGAAAGGAATTCAAAAAGGACAATTTCAGCAGAATCCGATGCGATTGTATGAGCATACTCTGCGAAGCAATGAAAATTATATGGCGACAAATAGAGGTCTCAAACGTAAATTTGCAACTGTCTGTCAATACGAACAGGAAAAAAGGGCATTGACTTCGTTTTATTGTAAACGAAAAGTGCTAGAGGATGGAATTAGTACGATTCCGTTGGACATATGAGTGACAGGTGATTGACAGGTACGCTGGTATATATATATTACTTCATTATTTCACATTTCTCACATTAGTTCACGATGAATGCATTAACAGGTGTGTCTTTGCCAGCTCTTTCTGCTGATGTTGATGATGATGAAGTGGAAATATATTATGGGCAAGAAGAAGATGAAGAACAACTAGCAACGAATGAATCACTTCTTCTAGCTAAGTTACAACTGATAGAATCAGCATTGAAAGAAAATAGTAATTACTGCGTTCCTTCTCAAGATGTTCGATTAAAGGTTCCTTTTACTATGGCTTTTGCCGGTCCAGACGAAACACGGGTGTACGTGTGTATCCTTGCACTTTTACATAAATGGCGGAGTATTACCTCTGATACATCTGGCGAGTTGTTGAAGAATGTTGTTTGGTGTTTCATGCAGAATACAAGTAGACGTACTATAGCACGATTATACAACACTGTTGGAGAAGATTGTGCCCATATCAAGACAAACGTTCCCGTAAATCTTAATTTAGTTTCAAATACTATAGTAGTTTTCGATAAGTTATTCCAGCATGAACAGGATCAAGGTGAATTTATTGTTCTTCGAGCTATTACAGAGCCGGAAGAAGTATTATCTGATGACATTATTAACGATTTACAGTTTCTTTAATATTTTATTGTTTATTTGAGTGTATTGATTTATGGGTACGTTACGTATTAGAATGATCGAGGTTGTTCTGTTGGAAGTTCTTGATTATGAATACGAGGCTAAACGTTATTATCTAATGTGTTAACAAAATGGCCGGCCTAACTAAGTTGAAACTACAATTCAAACAAGACAAGATGAAGACACAAAGAAAGACACGTCAGGATTGGGTATGATTCAATTTTATTTCCATTACTATATTGCTTTTGGAATAATAGATTTTACACCTTTATAGTTATAATTGTTTTCTACCCAGTCTTTTACAAATTGATCATTAACGTAGAATTGTGCATAATTACCAAAGTTATCTCGTCTGCTAGCATGTGGTCCTTTAGTTATTACTTTTGGAAATGACTCATCTAAAACATACTGTGCTTGCTCTGGATGTTTACATGTACTTATCACATGCAAAAAATAAATACAATATTCTCCACATATATTTGTATCACGTGCTTGAATCTCTTTGCATACATTATTTATTGTATACTTCTGCCGAATTTTTGGAAATAAATGTTGTGCAATAGACATCATATTGATACAAAAGTGTTGAAAGCCAATGCGTGGTTTAAATCCATAAGAATCGAAAAAAAAACAATGACCTGTAACATCAAAATATACAGCTTGCCAATGTCCAGCAGTAGTCCCCGCCGAGTCTTGATCTCTTCTATTGTGATCTTGTGAAAATAGTATAAACGACATAGGAAAATCACAATGTAGTACATTTTGAAACCAATCATAAAATAATTTTCTATCGGAGATAAATACATCTACTTCCTTTTCAGTTAAAATTGCCTTAAAACTCTCCTTTATATCAGGATCCTTTTTACAAATGTTATATATATCTTCTCCATTCATGATGATGATTAGTTATGATATGCTCCCCTGTTATTTGAAAGTGGTTAATTATAAATTGATTTCTGTTCCTTTTTTTTCTTTATGGAATATAATCTAATACAACCATTGCATCTTTATTAATTCCCACATGGTTGCTGCAATACATCATACCAAATGCAACCAATTTTTTCTTCAGTGTTTTAGGGACTTTCATTTCCATTGTTACTTGTGACTCTTTTACATCCACTACTTTAATTTGGTTTTCTATTCTTGTATTTGTTAAATTAAACGCATAAAATGCGTATCCTTGGGTTAACCTTCCCATATCAGCATCAAATTGCAGGCAAGGAATGTCTAATACCCTATACATCCCACTCAATGATTCGGTGGCATTTGTATACTTCTCAATATACAATTCAGAATTGTAATTGGTGCGAATTGTCAATTCAAAAACACTATCATTTTGTTGAGGGAGATGCTGAAAGTTAAATGGATTTTTTTGGGTATTGCCCGCCCAGATTTCATAATCAACAAAGCCCAATATCAACACATCTGGCACTGTCCCACGAAGTAATTCAACAGTAAATCTCGCCATGTCATCTTGCAAGGTCCACGAGTTGATCAAAAGTCTCTCTATCCCGTAATTTACCGTAGGAGACACTTGTAATCGACTTATATATTCCGTATACCGTGGACCTGTGAGAGTTATTGTTTTCAAAAATAACTCCATATGTTGAATATCCCAATCAAACGAGTCTTTTTCAGCTTCTGGACATAGGACTGCATGTTTTTGATCCACTCGTTGAAAGATTAACTTTAATGGGAAATCTGCATTTGTGTAATGTGTTGATTTAAACAAATTCAATTTTGGAGTAAATTCAAACTGTTGGACTTGACTTGTATTAAATAATCTATTTCGTTTTACTCCTTGCAAATTCGAATTTTTGATTTTTGTTTTTTGTTCATCCCAATATGTTATCTCATATTCATCTAATACGTTGGCATCCCATGTTGGACTTAACTGTCCGTTTTCCAATAGAGTAATATTATTATCTAAATAATACCCATCTTCAGCTTCCAAGCGACTTTTTACAGCCGTTATCGGTTGTTCAAATAAATTAGCTGCGTAGGCTTGTTGAGGGTAATGCCCATTTTGTGATTCAATAACGGCTTGATTAATTTGTAAAATAATATTTTTAAACATTGAATGAGGAGTATTATTTAGTGGAATAAACCTATCCCTTTTTGCCGCCGCGATAGGTGCGCCTGTTGCAGCATTAACCAATCTCACACTCATTTTTACATCACTATTACCTAAAATCCTAGCGGTGACGGAAGCTGCGGCCAAAGGCCCCCGCTACGCCACCTCTCGGACTCAACTCCTCCAATTACCCTCCCCTGTTCTTTTCGAAAATCATTCACATGTGTTCCCACTAACCTGTATATTTGCAATATGGATTTTGTTTTTCGAAATTCCCTTTCTTTTTCCACATATTTTCACTTTTCTACTTCGAAAATTCTTCCGCCCTTTGTTTTCGTTTGAAGTCTGCTTTGTGTCCTCTGTCAGATACTGCCGTGCACGCTGCTCTCCACGGCTTTTGTTTTGCGTGCCGGGGGACGTGTCGAACGCTTTCACGCGTACTGAGGCCTTTCTCTTTTTTTTATAACAATGCTTAATTTTTTGCTGAGCCTCAATGTTCCTAATTTTTTCTATTTTGAGCCTCGGAATATTCTTAAATTATTCTCAGCGCCGCACAAAATACGGATCAGGCAATGCACTGCTATTATCAATGCCAAAAACGCATAACTATTACAACGGCTAACAGAATAACTCCTTATTTCCTGTGGCACAGATTTTCTCGACACTTTCATCGAAATTTGGCTGAGTGCATTTAAGACCATTGCCTGTGAAAAGCACGCCAATTCAAAAATAAAAAACGCCTGCTAAAAATAATAGTTTCACAACATCGTGAGCCTGACAATATTCTTAAAACTTTCTTAAATTTCACAAATTTTCAGCCTCATCACTCTTATAAAGTTTATTCTTATAAAAAAGAGTGTAGTCGAACAAAACCTGTTATGCTCAGCGACCCCCCTGGCCAAACGAATGCGAAATGATGTCATGCTTCTGGAAAGATCGATTCGTGCGTTGTTTTGCTTTGCTGAGCCTTTTCGAAACAAAGAAACCCTGTTGCGTTTCGCAATAATCCGTTCGCGTTTACTCTGGCCTTTGATTGACGAGGAAGTTGCTTCCTTCCTTTATTGTGCAGTCGAGTTTTGATTTTCCAATTTGGGATGGGCAAGTAAATCGAGTGAATTCGGGAAAAACGTCGACCTCCGACAAATTTGGAATGGTAATGGGGGATCTCGAACAGCACGAACCTCATCCTCACGGAATCGATAGAGGTCTGAAAATTTAACCAATTTCGTATGATAACAATTGATTGCATTAGCTCCCTGCCAAACCGTAGTACCTATTTTGTTGGTATGTTTTTTATGCATGTACAGTACAGTATGTCAGTGTGTATGTTATGTGTGTTCTATGTATGTATTTTATGTATGCATTGTATGTTGGCATCTATGTTTTTGTGTATGTATCGTATGTTGGTATGTATGCTATGTATCTTTTTATGTATGTATCGTATGTTGGTATGTATGTATGTTATGTATATTTTTATGTATGTATTTTATGTATGTATCGTATGTTGGTATGTATGTATGTTATGTATGTTTTTATGTATGTATCGTATGTAGATATGTATTTTCTGTATGTTTTTATGTATGTATCGTATGTTGGTATGTATGTTATGTATATTTTTATGTATGTATCGTATGTAGGTATGTATGTTATGTATGTTTTTATGTATGTATCGTATGTAGGTATGTATGTTATGTATGTTTTTATGTATGTATCGTATGTAGGTATGTATTTTATGTATGTTTTTATGTATGTATCGTATGTAGGTATGTATGTTATGTATGTTATGTATGTTTTTATGTATGTATCGTATGTAGGTATGTATGTTATGTATGTTTTTATGTATGTATCGTATGTAGGTATGTATTTTATGTATGTTTTTATGTATGTATCGTATGTAGGTATGTATGTTATGTATGTTATGTATGTTTTTATGTATGTATCGTATGTAGGTATGTATGTTATGTATGTTTTTATGTATGTATCGTATGTTGGTATGTATGTTATGTATGTTTTTATGTATGTATCGTATGTAGGTATGTATGTTATGTATGTTATGTATGTTTTTATGTATGTATCGTATGTAGGTATGTATGTTATGTATGTTTTTATGTATGTATCGTATGTAGGTATGTATTTCATGTATGTTTTTATGTATGTATCGTATGTAGGTATGTATGTTATGTATGTTATGTATGTTTTTATGTATGTATCGTATGTAGGTATGTATGTTATGTATGTTTTTATGTATGTATCGTATGTTGGTATGTATGTTATGTATGTTTTTATGTATGTATCGTATGTAGGTATGTATGTATGTTTTTATGTATGTATCGTATGTAGGTATGTATGTAGGTATGTATGTAGGTATGTATGTATGGTATGTATGTATTTAACCGTAGTGTATGTATGTAGATCGGGTATGTATGTAGTTAATAACTTTTACTAAAATCATAAAACATTCCTGTTTGACGAGTGATCGAAAATATAATATCTGAATGACTTCTGCCCGGTTGATCGTTCATCGGTGTTATTCGGTGATAATTTTGTGATTGAATATCGGTATTGATATATTCTTTCGTATCAAATGCCAACTTTTCATCCACGCCATCCTCTTCCGCCCCTCTAATAACTTCACTCACTCCTTCTGCTTCATTGTTCGACGCCATTCTGCCGTATAGTTTCAGTTTATTTAACTCTTAAAATTTATATAGAATCTTTCTCATCTAAATTTCAAAAAAACTATTTAAAATTTATAATTCAATAGATTATTGCGATTTAAAAACTTATGTGCTGTATTGTACATTCCCTGATAGCGTTTCAGAATTTTACTTATTTTCTTTTTGTGTGATTTCTTTAATTGTTTCTTTGGTAGTTTTAATAATTTATTCACTTTTGAATGAACTTTTGCAATATTCTGCTTTCTAGGTGATATTTTTACATTTTTTGGTTTTAACGCGTGTTTTACATGCGTTATGGCTTTTGGAAGAGAAATTTGTGTTTTTTTTTCTTCTGGTGCTGGTTGTTGAATTATTTTATTTAATTCACGCGTTGTTATGTATGGCTTCTTTGGTGGGCGAGATGACTTTGAATGCGAGCGTTTTCTTTTTTTTCCAACAGTCTCCAACTCATCTATTGCCTTCTTTTTTGCTTCCTTTACTAAATTAGTTAAACCTTTTCTAGCATGTTGAATAGTTTTTTGTTTTGCTTTCGTTAATAAAGCCTTACCTGCTCCACTTATTATACCTTTTGCTTTTTTCCGAAGTGTTTTTGCTACACTCGATAAAACTCCCCTTCCTTGCAATTTATTTAGAACTCCGCCATTATACCAATCCAAACCTGACTCGTTTGATGGAAGCGGACCTGTTAGACCAGGGATTTTTGGACGAGAATAAATACCCGGTGATACAATTCCTCCAGAATACATTTTTTTTCATACAATATTCTTTCTTACAAGATTCAATACAATTTATATTCATTTATTAATGTTTTTTTTCTTTTTATAAGTTATATTAAACGAAATAATAAGTCTACATATGCTTTTACGACAATTTTTTCACCTTTTGAATCTAATATTGTAAAATGAAAATGACTAATTTGCTGATCTTTTAACTCACAAAATTGGAATGTTTCTGGTTCATATGATACATAGTCATTTCTAATGTTTGTCGTTAAACGAATACCAGGAATTATATCTAATAATGGAACTAAATCATCTCCTACAAACTGACCGTGCACATTATTACTATATATAAAATAATGATTAGCATGTACTACACTATCGTTTTTTGCATGGCACGTCAGTAGCTTTGAGTAGGGATCTCCTGTTTTCATGGAACAACCTTCTGGTAACCAACTTAATTGATCCACTTTATTTATTTCTTTGGAATTTCATTAAAACATGCTTGTTCATATCGTTTCCAAATTATTGCTTTCTTTTCATCCAATGACACATCTAAAACATCAAATCCGACAAAAGGAAGCAGTTGTGATCCAATCGCAATATGAATACAATACGGAGGAATATTGCTGATTTGAACACGTTCCGTTCTTTCTTTGTAATCCATCTTAATTGACCAGTTTACTGCGAAATTCTGTTTCCACAAATGATCCGGAAAATATGTTGATAACAATTTTTTCGATTGAACGTCTGGAAACTGTTTAAATGCAAATTTTATAGCATCTGTAAATGAACATTTCATTCCTGTCGATTGTTCTTTGCATGTTTTATATTCATTATAATCTCGAATTTCATTCAGGAGATTCTGTATGGTAATTGTTTTTCCTTCTCCGAATCTCATTTGTAAATTTTTTGCTATATCAATTCGCATTATAGGTGCCATCGGTTGCGCAAAATTCATTTTGTATTTGGGATACTTTGCAACATCTATATTAGTAACCGCATTGTAGTAATTTTGCACATAACTTGCATCATTTGCTGCTCTCGTTTCATACATCACCTCTTCTCGCGTTACATTTGACAACGGATCATTGTTATAACACTTCCATGCTCCAAGATATATTTCCACCATCCAATTTTCTAAATTATAATTATCTCCAATTGGGACACGGAGACTTTTCAATTCTTGCTCATCTTTAAAATCGAATATAATTTTTTTTAATGCGACCTGCCATCCGTCAAAGACATCAATGTCTAACTCATTATTACCACTTTGCACATGCTCATTAAATGTAAGATTTGAATTTTGATTTTCACTATTATAATATCCTTGCAAAATAAATCTATTTTCACTTGCAAGAGACATTGTGTTTACTTCCAATCAAATAACCGAATCTATAAATGTACTGGGGTCGTCTGAAAATATAAGCTCTATTGCAAAACATTTAGGTTCAAATATAATATTATTAGCAATATCTCTTAAATAGATAGTACATTTAATTTCATCGACAAAGTTACATTTTTTAAACTCTAAATGAGTTGGTTGATATACATATACACTTCTGTCATCACCGAATGTATGAACATAATCACAATGATTAAAATGAATATTCGTTAACATTGACATTAAATTTACTTCTTGTTTCCCATTAATCAGACAATTAGACCACTCCCACGGAAAATATATTACATTTCATGAAAGTAAATCTTTGCTTGAAATATCTAATACTTTATTAAAACAATCTCTCGAAAAATATATTTTTTCCATGGCAACTTTCAATTTCCCGTTATAATTATGTGTAAATATAACCTCATCATTCATATTGCATAATTTAATTTGTTGATTTATTGTTTGAATCAATCGTCGTTCAAACATTATACTTCACTTGTAATATATAAACAAATAATACTAGTCCCGTCTGGTTTTCTACGATTATGAGAAATAATTATCTTTTCTGATTCGTCTTGTTGTTCATCTGCTCGATTCGGGCCTATTCCTAACCAAAATGTCTGGAATTCACGTAATTGAACTAATGAAAATGCCAATTGCTTAAATTCAAATAGTTGATTTTTATACGTTGTTTTATTATTCGCTTTAAATTCAATAAATATATTTGCTAAGGAACGAGCTGATATACCAGCTGCATAATTATATGCAATTAAATCACAATTTAGTGAACACGGTTCTGCATGTTTTAAGAGTAAATGCGAGGGAGCACTAACTGGGATTCCACGTGTCCGACCTTTATATGCTGGAGCTGGATATCCTTCATTATACAGATCTATACTATTTTCATTATGTTTCAAATTCGTCCAAAACAAGATATCTAGATAATCTTTTTCGAAATTTATATCATCTCCTTTTCTATAATTTCGATTTAATACATAATACGCATATCGCGTATTTGGAGCATGTTGTGTTATATACTTTAGAAAATCATGTGGTGTGTTTCCATAGATGGAAGCAAATTTGTCGTGATATTCCTGAATCACTTCGGGAAAATAATCTGTTTTCCAATTATCAATTCCTAATATTTCCACTAACATTCTACTCATTCTACATGTCATGAATTGCTGTTTAGAATTAAATCCCATTCCATTTTCAATATTCATTCCTTTAAACCCAAAATCAAATAGTGCTGTTCCGGGAATTGCCTGAAGATAAATTATCGATTCTTGTGCCCATACACCTTTTCCATTTTTCCAACTAACAAAATCAAAATTTATATTTATTGATCTATTTAGAAATGTATTCATCGTTTCAAATGACCAATTCGTTCCTTGATTATTCCATTCTAATGCTTTATCTCTTTCAATGTGAATGCGTGGAAGTTGATTACCGATCCAACCATTTCCAGTCCCATCTCTATTAAACACAAGATTATACTTATGCTTATTCCTAAGTATATCCACATCAAAGTTATTCTTAAATACATCACTTGTTGATTGAAATGGCGGGCTTATTCGCTGCAACCAAATATGGCGAGGGTAATTGACTTGTTCATACCCTGGAAGTATACATTTAATGCAACATATTTTCCAATCCTTTGTTGCATCTAATGAAATTTTTTTATTTAACGATACACGAAATTTAAAATTCTTATCATTAGCTGACGCAGCTGCTGATGAGATTGCAACTATTTTTTGAGGATTACTCGAACTCATTATTTCTCGATTTCGTCCCTATCTCGTGCTAATTCTACTTTTTCTTTTCTTTCTTTCTCGTTTATTCTATTTTCTTCTTTTAAACTATCTAAAAAAAAATTTTTTGATATAAAATCACTATTTTGTAACATGTTCAATTTATTAACCTTTGAATGGTGAATATCTTTCGTTAACACCCACACTGCCTTCCAATATATAGGTATTGAAACTAATGACCATTGTTTTTCTTTTTTAACTATATCATCTATTTTCACAATTTCTGGAAATGTAACCTCTTGCAATTGATCTGTAAAAAATTTACCATCTACCGGTAAACCACCTAAATCCATCAATGAATATGCAAATGGAGTGTATGTCAAATCTACTTTATCGATAATAAATATTTCATCTGTCCATTGCTTATGAAACCCTCTTTTGAACACTTTTTTCCTTTGAGCTATTCGGACATAGTCCCCTTCTTTATATTTTGATGTTACTCGTTTTCTTTTTAACCCGTTTCTTTCCTTTCCCTCTACTTTTAATGGTAATGGTTTACGCGAGTCTGGTATTTTGTCTTCTTGGTATTTCCAATACTTTTGTGAATTATTCCTCACTTCCTCGTAATTATTTACATTTACTTCATTAGGTGCCATCCCGATTATTCTATGATATGAATTATTCAAACTTTCTACAATTTCATCCAACACACCTAAATAATTTTTTGAATTATTTGCTTGCATATATCGTACTAATTTCAACTTTAATGTTCTGTTATATCTTTCTACTATAGCACATTTCGGATCATCATTCGCAAATATTAATTTCACATTATTCTTTTTCATTAATGCTTTAAAGGAGGTGTTAATAAATTCAGAACCTCTGTCGGCTCTTATCATTTTCGGTCTCCTTTCTGTCGCATCAAATATACTTTGCTTAGCTAATACACTAGACGGGCCGGACTTATTAACCATTGACCTCACCCACGCGTGTTTATCAAATTGATCTACACAACAAAATAAATATTTGATTCCTTTATTAAAGTCCCGATGAAATATAACATCACTTTGAACATCCATTAAATCTATTTCCCAACAATAATCCTGTCGACCTGACTTTATAGGTGGATGAACAAATTTCTTCTTGGATGGTAATCCCCGTGTGTAATATTTGACTTTGACCATTCTATTACTTGAGCTTTTGTTAATTTCGGTATTTCCTTCTTTGCATACATATAAAATTTATTCAAACCAGAATATGATCCAGGAAAACTCGGTGTGTTATAGAATTCAGATAATTTTTCATTCAATATTCTCTGATCATTAATTTTATTCATTTTTATCTTCTGATTTTTTATACTCATTAAATAACTGTTCAATATCACTGATCATTTTCTCTTGTGCTTTCTTAAATCTTCTTAATCCTCCTTTCTTTTCGGCTTTTAACATTAATTTGAGAGCTTTTATTCCAAAACATTCACTTTTTTCGTCAGCACTCTCTTCTGGTTCTTCTTCTTCTGATTCACTTTCACTGCTTGTGCCTGTTTCATCATCACTACTACTTTCCACCACTCGTCTCCTCTTTTTTCTTGTGGCTTTCTTTTTATATGTTTTATTCAACTCTCTGGCAACTCTCTGTGCAATACTCTTTTCATCAATCAACACTTTCGGTTCCCTTTCCATTAATCTCGGTCTTTTTGCTGCTGACATTCTAGACATTCGATTACTTTCTCTATCTCTTAGACGACTTGGTTCATCATCATCGTCATCTTCAAAACCTGAATCATTCGCATATGCTGATGCTGCTAGATATCTATCTCTCGATAATAATTTTTTCAATGAATGTTCTACTTGTCGATCTACCATTTTGGAAATATTACTATACCCTCGTCCCTGCAAATCTTTATCTAACTGTCTTTTTAACCGTCCTTGACGTCTTGTACGTGTGGCAACAGGTGAATAATATGGTCCTTCTGTTTCACTATCCGAATCACTTTCTCCCCTTTGTTTAGAAGCACGATTAATCTTCTCTCTTATTTCCTTACTTAATCTCGATCTCCTCTCTGATCGCGTTTTCAGAAGTGAAGCTGGAGTTATAGGCTCTTCCTTTACTGTTTTAGGACCAACTAATCCTGACGGTCCCGCTACTACCTTTTCTATATTTTCTTGTTTTATCTGTTTTTTGCTTTCTACTGCAATTCTTCTTTGCAGTTCATGAGGTAATATATTTATATTCAATCCTTCTGATACTAATTTTTTTGCAATTGAAATTAAACCGACTGGAATATTCATAAATTTATGCGGGTTATTAATATATTCAATAAATTTCTCTGTTTTACCCACACCAGGAATAAACTCATCTCCTATATGCAGTGTATCCTCCTCTTTATCAAATTTTATATCTTTACTATTTCTCAATGCTTTCACAAATTGTAATGTTCCAGGTTTTAAATTACTTACTGCATTTAAATTTACATCTGTTACATCTTCGCCATTCAAAATTTGCTTCAAATGCTGTTCTTTTTTTTCTTTAAATACCGTTCTTAATACATTAACTTGTTGAATAAGCTTTTTAATTTTTTCTGCCTTTTCCACTGATGTTATTTTCTTACTATTACTTATTTCTTTTATTCGCTGATTTAATTCATCAATTCTTTAATTTTGCACATTCGCTTCTATCTTTTCATTCTTCTGTCTTCCTGCGCTTTGAGTTTCTAATCCTGATTCGATATATACTGATTTCAACACTTCTTCTAATTGTATGGCTTTATTTAACAAAGCTACTCTTTCAACTGGATTTTCAGTTGTTAACGCTTTTTCTCGTAATTCTTTAATTTTTTGTTCATAATTATTCGGAACATCTAACGCTTTAATTTCCTGTAATCTTTTATAATCCCGTAATGGAATCAATACATGTTTATTATTATTCACCGACTCTGATCCTTTTTCTTGATTTTCTACTTCATTCTCTTTATGATGAGCCAGCAACGGTTTATTCTCTTTACTTTCCATTTATGTTACAATTATTCCGCCAATCACTAATCTACCTGGAATAGTAGCTGGTATCACTACCAACTTATTTCTACTCTTCTTTTTATACCTTAAAATCACCTTTAAATAATTTTTCATAAATTTTTTTCGTAACTCCTCTTTAGTCACATTGCTCTTTAGATCAAGTCGTCTTATCGCAAAATCTTGTCTATTCATTGAATACCTATCTCTCAATAACATATCATAGGTAGCTTGATTAGAAAGAAACATAGATTTCTTCGCGCCTGTCTTAAATTTCGCCATTCTGACTTTTTACCAATATACTTTGTTTTTACTACTTTTAAATGATATATTCATCATTAATTACAAAAACATACATTCACTACTCTTATTTTATTCATGTTCATTTTCTTCTTTCATTTCTAGTACATTCACTAGTCTTATTTTATTCATGTTCATTTCCTCTCTTTCATCCAGTTCTTTTCGTTTAACTTTTTTCTCACGTTTTAAATTCGTTGCTAACGACATTCGTTTTCTACCTGCGATTGGTAGAAATACTGGAATCCATTCTTCATCTAAATCTGATTTAACCCCATGACTTTCAAAAATTAGTTTTGACATTTTCTCCAATTTTCCACATGCAAATTCTTTTCCATATTGCATCCATTCCAATTCCTTTTTTCCCACATCACCTTCAGTTTTCACATGTACTCTTGATTTTATCAGAACTTCATACATACCTACTTTCGCTCCAACAAATAAATTCTGTTTTACAATATCAGCTTCTGGTAGATTTTTCAAATATTCATATAACTTCAAAACTGCTTCATTACACGTAGCCGAACAAATAAAATCATATATATATTCTACACCCATCTTTGAATCAATATTATCACACAATGACTTTACACTTTCTCTTTGCTACTTAAATACACTTTTTATTTTACAACTTTAATAAAAAATCTATCATTTTTCCAACAGCTTCGATTACACTCCAACCTCCTTTATCAAATTTATTCATAAAGAATTCCCAATCTTGGTCTTCTTTACGCATATAATCCGCCAAGCAATCTCTAACCATATCTCTCTCATCCCATCTCTCTAATATTTCAAAACACAACACAAATACTGCAATAACCCTTCCCCAATTTCTCTTGCCATCTACATTTATTTCATTTATAATCGCATTTATCGATATCTTATCTATCATTTTTAACGATTCTAACCTATTATACATTGATCTTACTAATTGTCCATGTCTTTCGTACATCTCATCCACCAATCTCAAAACAACTTTTGTTTTCTTGTCCGCTTTTTCTCTTTTCATGTCATGTCTTTTACATAAAATAAACTCATCTATTACTATTAACGATTCCGTAGACAACATCTATCTGCTTGCATTAATTTCTCTCACTTCGTCTACAAATTTCTCCGCCAACTCGTGCAATTCTTGCGCTGATTCTTCCACTTCCAAAATTTCAATTCGTGCACTATTCTGTCGCACTATCTCTGCACATTCACCATCAAGTCTATTCAATTCCTCTATCAATTGTCCATTTCGAATCTGAATCTTCATCAATTCATTATTCAATCTTTGCAACTCTACCACTCGCTTTAAACTTCTATTATTCATCTCTTGTCCTTCCATTTTACTTTTATTCTATCTCACGTCTCATTATATCATCCAAATCACTTCATTTATTTTATTTTTACTCAATTCCGCTCACATTTTCAATCCACAATCCTTTTACTCATCTTTTTCTTCTACATCACACGCATTTACTTCTTTCAATTGCTTATCAAAATATTTCCTCGTTTCTACTACCATCATCATCTCATACTTGTGCTCTTTTAAATACTGAACTTCTGCAATCTCCCTTTCTATTTCTTCTATCCTACCTCTTCTGTAATCAGGTACATTCATCAACTTTATTAATTCAGCACGTTCTCTATATCTTAAAAACGCAAGTTTCAAATCGCATTCCAAAATATCAACCCAATCCATTCTCATTAAATCTTCATAATCTCTTTCCATTTTTTCTTGCGACTCACTTGTCTTATTCTCTTCATCATCACTTTTTACACTTTCAACATCACTTAATTCCCTCTCCATCTTAAACCTTCAACTTTTAAATTCCTTCTACAATTTTCATCCTTTTATCTTTTTATTACAACTCTTTTTTTTAATTTAATCACAAATCCACTATCTTACACTATCCATAATCCTTAAACACTTAACGTCCAATCCGTAATCCTTAAACATTTAACCTTTGAATCCTTAAACATTTAACCTTTGAATCCTTAAACATTAAAAAAAAGCGGCTGCTCGTTAGCATATATATACTACTCTCGTGGCCTGAATAACGATCGAATTATCCAAATATGCATGGATCATTGTTTGATAACAATAGCAAAAGTTACTTTTTTGCGACAAATCAACAAAGGCTTCCTCTTCTTGAACTATGATTGGTTTAAATTATTGCGCAATAGTTATTGTTTAGGTCACGTGGTTTGAGTTAATATAATCATCATAACTCAAATCAAGTCCCTCCAAGATTAGAGATGGCTGCTTCGCAGCAATAAGAAACATTATAATGTTTGAAATATTATGTTATATTCATTTTACTGAATATTTACGGTTGGTTAAACAATATTAATATTCTTTCAAAAATATATTATCGTTCAATTGGGCAAGTTGATAGACTGACTTCGAGGCTGGAGACCACAGGGTTTCGATGCATCAAGTGACCAATAAAAAGTGGCCGATAGCATCTTGAGTGTAAGCCTCGTTAGCACTGAAGATCTCTCAGTGGTTGCGTCATGGGGCAGGCACGTGTGCACGTTTCGTCTGTCCCTGCAAGAAGAAGACAAAGGAAAAGAAGAGAGGCATATGAAACAAAGGAAATGTTGTAACAATCTCTCACGTGCCAGACAAAAGTTATTCGCGAAATTATTATTATTATATTGTAAAGTGAATTTGAAAAGAAGCCTCGGCCTCGGCAGATAGCGTTGACGATGAAGAGAGCCGATCAAATCGGAGGAATAAGATAAATGGTAATAAGATAATTTGATCTTTGTAAATCTTTCCAATCAAACACTATTAAGCAAACTATAATGAGTTATGGTGTGTTTAACTTTAATTGTTATCTATCAATCATAGAATTTAGACATACTGGAAGAGAATATGCATCCTTTCATTAAAAATAGTCAACAGGCATGGCAGGCCTGGGTAAGTTTGTTAAATACATTAATAAATATATTAATGTATTTAATATAATTACTTTGGTTTCTTTTCCAAGGGTTATGACAATTTGATTGTCCTTTGGCTTTGCATTTGCCATGTTGAAATGTTCTTAAAATGAAATGTTGAAATGCATGCAAAATTAGTATAGGTATAAGGTTAATTGAAAATGCCGGTAAAGGAGAAATACGAAAGAATTCGAAAATGTTGTATATCTCAATTAACAATATTCTGATAATATTGTCGGAATTTGCGGGAATTAATATATGAAGAGCAATGATTGAAAATGGTAATAATAGGAAAGATACTCACAAATCTTTGATTTGGGTGCGTAAGACAAAAGTAAGGAATGCTGAAGTAAACAAAGGTAAGTAGTGTCAAAAATTTGTACACAATAACTGTAAACATTTTATTAATAACTATGGATACATTTAAGGCTCTTTTAGTTAATCTGCGTTTGTTTTCTTTAATGTTAAAACTTGCAAAAATTATTTAGAAAAATTTTCCCCTTTAAATTTGTACGATCGAGATCTGAAAGGTTTTTCGCACGCTCAAGTCAAAGCTATTGTCTTTGGAAACTATAGCAACAATATCAAGATGGCTCCACAGAAAAGAATGAGATCGAGGTCTCCCGGACATATGCAATCAATTTGGTGTTGGGTCAATTGTGATATTGCAATAATTCTGCATAGCCAAAGTAAGAATGCCAAGGACTATAGAATAGAGTGAACTACGAATATAGAGGGTGTGTTAAGTTGAGTAATAGTAACGAATGGCATAAGTGGCCACAAATTGGGATAAATTTACAGTTGACTCCCACACTAAATAATGCTATGATGATTCAGTAAACTTCTTTCATTTTCCTACAAATCGCTATCAAATTACAACACTATTTAGTATCAAAATTTACATGCTAGAAGTTATAATATATTTCTGACCTTAATATATATTATTTATTGTTTGATGGATTGTTATTTGATTGTCTTTCTTTATTATGTAAACAAAATACAATATTTTCTCAATCACTCTTTTGAATGTGGCAGTTTTCTGCAAGGTATATAACTTGTCTGTTCTCTACTGTACCATGCTATAAATTTCATTATGTTATACATTACTATAAATTAATATATATACTACTATACTATACTATACATTACTATATATAATATACATTACCATACCTACTATGAAAAGATATTATACCCACTATACCTACTATACAAACATACTATACCTACTCTACCTATTATGAAAACATACTATACCTACCATAAAATTATACTATACCTACTATGCCTACTGTAAAAACATACTATACCTACGATACCTACTATAAAAATATACTATACCTACTATACAAACATACTATACCTGCTCTACCTACTATAAAAACATACTATACCCACTATACCTACTATAAAAACATACCATACCTACTATGCCTACTATACAAACATACTCTACCTACTATAAAAACATACCACACCTGCTATAAAAATATACTATACCTACTATGCCTACTATGAAAACATATACTATACCTACATACATAAATACATACCTACATACCTACATACATACCTACATACCTACATACATACATGCATACATACCTACATACATACATACATACATACGTACATACATACTTACAATACATGAGCCGGGTTCGGTTGCTTCACTCCCTCCCCGGAACACATGAAGTAAGAGAAGCTTAATGTGGTTGGCGTGCTTCGCGCGCTGCATTCGCTTCTGCTCATGCCCATATATAAATACATACATACATACATACTATACCTACATACTATACCAACATACTTTACCTACATACTATACCAACATACTATGCCTACTATACCTACATAGTATACCTATTATACCTACATACTATCCTTACATACTATGCCTACATACTATACCTACTATGCAAACATACTATACCTACTATAAAATCATACTATACCTACATACTATACCTACTATAAAATCATACTATACCTACATACTATACCAACATACTATACCTACTATAAAAACATACTATACCTACTATGCCTACTATACCTACTATACCTACTATAAAAACATACATAACTACTATAAAAACATACAAACACTTGTCGAAAGTTTAAATGAGGAAAATCGTGCAAATAGCGCCTGAAAAATTCATAACTTTGACTTTGTTTTCATTGGGCCTAAGCGTTGGAAGCATGCCGAAGCAACCCCTACTACAAAAACTATAACTATTTCAACTCAAAATACAAAACAAAGCTCTCACCTGTGTTCCCAATTGTTTCCTGCAACTCTCCAGCGGTCTTCGAAGCAATTAGCAGCTCTTTACAAAAATTATTCAGCTTGTAAAACAGTTTGAAAGGCACCCCTGCAAAAGTACCTGCTGCAACAGAGGACGAATAACGAAAAACGACCAAAAATGCACGTGCGTTGCCTGCCAGCCGAGGGCGAATAACGAAAAACGATCGACAACCCACGTGGGTTGCGCGAAAAGAGCCAATCAAATTGCAGGAAATGGCGAACTGGGTCACGTGAAGAGCGAATACTTTGTTTGGTCTTTGGTTTTTTCGTGATAGTCAATTAAGCGAATATAAACAAAGAACTTCCTAACCTTTTAGTCGAAACTGTGAGCTCTCATATAAATAACTTTTTGGTTCAGCCGGCAAAGATTAACTCACTTAAAAATAGGGCAGATTGAGGGCCTCAAAAAAAGCCTTTATGGATACCTCGTTCGCCGTTTCGGCCAATTGTTTAGGGGTGTTTGACCTATTGTTTCGGCTCGAATCTATTGTTTCAGCGTAGTCTCGAGCCCTTGGCACGTGACATCACAGAATATATACATTAGACATATACACAAACTCTGTTTGACAACACAATGGGTTACACATTGGTCTATTGGGTAGCTTTGAAAAAAGCTGTTTAAAGGGTGACAAATTCAGTGCTGCTGTTTCATTTCAGAGGAACAACAGACTCACAGAGGTTGCAAGGAGCTGAACATACAACCAAGATATCATTGAGAATGCTATCTTCTTCTGTAGTTTTTCTCATGACCAACTCGATGGGGATGATGCTCTGCAACATTGTAAACTTATTTCAAAGCAGTCCACTTACTCTTTCCACATGGATTCGCACGTGGAATATTGCATTTATTATCATGACATATTGCATTTATTAATCGTGAAAATTTAGAAAGCCATTCCAAGTGTATAATATTTGAAAATTTTGATTTCAGCCAAAATAAATTAGAGTCACATAGTATGGCAGCAAGGCATTATTAAGTTTTTAACAGCAGTTTTGTATTTATGGAACTCAACAAAATTCAAAGCAAAAAACAAGAATGAATAAAACATTCAAAATATTCAAGCTCCTGAGATAGATAATAATGATTTTTAATATATTGGCATTTCATGCTATCATTTGCAAGCATGGGTCTCTTGGAGCGAGAGGTCCAAAAGACACCCATGCTTTGGAAATTTGGTCCTCAGTTCAGTGTAGATTTGTGCATTAGGTAATGTTAATCAATGATCACAGCACACTTATGAATGCCCTCTGAATGCTGTAGGCATGGTCTTGCAAAGAACTTCCCTTTCAGGCCAAAGAATAAGGGCAGATAGACATTTTGACAAAACAACAATCCACTTGTAGGAAATTCTGCAAACATTACTGAATTCCAAAACGATAAGCCAAGTATTGCTCTAAAAAATCAAGACGTAGCCGCATTAGTGCAAGAAGAAGTTCTTGAAAATTAGAGAGCTTTCTGTTGTGATGGGAATGCATGTAAGGTTCGACAAAACCAAGAATTTTCATAAGGGGCCTATTATTGTCATGTTCCAAAGTACATTGCTCAAAAGATAACAATGCCAAATCAGTCCTCAGTTGGAAAACCTCTGACCTCATCAATATGTTGTCTTCCTTGAAGTTCTGACTATGTTCTCATTTTTCTGACCTAAACATTAAGGAGACATATGTATCTATTTAGTTATAAACGTGTAAAACAGATAATTATAATCTCACATCCCTGAGAGCAATCCGTAGGGGAAAAATGGCGAATAAATACAAATATGTTATGGCCTACCTGAAACAAAGTGAATTCCGCAAACCCAGGCATGGTCAATATTACTATCTGGGTTTATTGAGTGCTGTTTGAAGCCCTCAGGTGTTAGTAATTAAAAAATTTGCCTGAGTGCTGTTTGAAACCCAGAGGTCTTGTGTGTGAGTGCTGTTCGAAGCCCGCAGGTGTTAGTAAGTATAGATAGATAAATTTTAGAGGATTTTAGACAATGTTTTTTGTTTTGTTATTGCTTGGTGTGAATACCTTGAGTCCGGAGAATGATTTGGCTCTAGATATTGCAACATAGAGTTGTCCGTGAGCAAAAACTGGATGTGGCAAGTAAATACCCACGTGTTTCAAGGATTGTCTTGTGCTTTGTTGATGGTGAGACAGTAAGCAAGTCTGACTGGAAATTGTTTTCTTGTCATGGAAATTGGCGATGATGAATCTTGGCAGGTCATAGTAATGCATGGAAGCATAACGTACTGGCCTTTGTTCTGTGTTGTGATCATCTCTGCGATTATGATGTGTCGTTTGAGATCTCTCACTATTAATCGTGTTCCGTTGTGTAGTCCTTTTGCCAGGTTGATGTTTTTCAGTAAAATGATTGTAGCTCCTAGCAGTAAGAGATTGAGATTGAGTGAGGTTGGAGAGTAAGCAAGGGAAATTTAAAGGGGCTGTTGAAATATAGTGTGGATACCTTCAATTGTAGTCAGTGAAGAGGCATTCCACCAGGAGTTTGTGCATTGAGAAGTTCCATAGGATATGCTGCGGCTTCTTCTGGATCATCTGTTTGAACTGTGTCAACACTGAGGTACTGTTGCCATGGTGTTGGAAGTCTTTGCAGAATGAGTTAGTTGATGTGATGTGAGAACTCGTTTTTTGGTGTCAAGCAACAACGGTCAGACATGGTGTTGGGATCCAGTAAGAGCTGTGCATCTGCTGATTCAGGTTGAGGATAGATTGAGTTCATGAGATCTTCAAGAGATTTGATGCAGATTTGTTGTGGAAGGTTGATCTGATGTTGCTCATGGTGATGTTCTACTCCGTTGCCTATTCAGAGAAGCCAGTCTGAGAATGCTTGGCAAGTCTCGTCGTGAACAGCTCTCATGTTTGTAATGAGTCTGAATTGTTGGAAATGAGACCACAGATCCTCAACTTTTTGTGACTTGAGGCATTCTTACACCACTCGTTCTCTGCCTGCTTTCTTGATGACTGGCAGTACTTGTCTGAAGTCACCGCCGAGGACAAAGTACTTGCCGCCAAAAGGTTTGTGGACTTTTGTAATGTCTCTGAGCAGACCGTCAACTGCTTTGAGTGCTGTTGCTGGAATCATGGAAGCTTCATCCCAAACAAATAGTGTTGTGCCTCGCAGTTGTTGCGCTCGGAGACTTTGAGCTTTGACATTGCAAGTGGAATTGTCGAGCAGAGGAATTGGTATTTGAAATGTTGAGTGTGCTGTTCTACCGTGAATGAGTAATGTTGCTGCAATGCCGGAGTATGCTACGCATTTGACTTTGTGTCCGGAAGCTTGGAGATTGTGTACCAATGTGTTGTACAGGAAGGTTTTGCCAGTTCCTGCTGGACCGTTGAGAAAGAAACAGTTGTCTGTTGAGTGTGTCTCGATGGCGTGGAAACTGTGTTGAGTGTGTGCAGTTGTTCTGGGTTGAGTTGCTCGAGCATTTGTTGTGCTTGCTGTCGTTCTTGTTCGACATTGATTTCGTCATCTGCTTGTGGTGACGGAGCATAGTTGGCAGGTAGCTGCGACATTTCAGGGAAATCCTGGAGGGATTTTCCATGAATGTGCAGGTTGTTCTGGATATCTGCCAGGCATATGTGGATGTGTTGCTGCTGGAATGTTGTGTTGCAATTCTGCAGCTGATCGTGTCTGACATAATCGTCTGCCATGTCTTCTTGGAATTCTGTGAAGAGAGCGTTGATGTCGCTGGGAGTTTGAAACAGGATGAGTGTTGCAAACAATTGTCTCATGTGTGCACGTATGTTTATGATAGCTGCATCTTGTAAGCAACGTCTGTGCTCTGCGTCGTCTTCCAAGAGTGACATTGCTCTTGCTGCATTTTTGAACGCGTCATGAGTGACTCCATCAACTGTTCGTCGAAAGAGGCTGCTCTTTTCTGTGCAGCAATATCAATCTGAGGGCAAATCGTTCAGCATCTGATGGTAGAATGTTGTATATTTTGCCAATAACACCTTTGTGTAGTTGGCGCTTGCGTTGCTGCCACTGCTTGGTGAATTTGTTGAAAGTATAGTGCTCTGGTATGTCTTGCTATAAGTACTGGTGAGCATTCTGTTCCGTCTGGTTGAGGGTGAAGTAAGCCATGAGCATGCTGTCATTGTTTCTGTATGCAGCCTGGTCTGGGTCTGTGAAGTTAACGCTGTGTTGGTCTGCCAGGTGAATTGCAAGCCGGAGGATTGTGTGACTCTTGTTGACCATCTTGTATTGCATGAGTTTGTACATGGCTTGGTGTGGGCCGACGTATCTGAAGTTAAAGGCCTACTGCAATCAAAAAAAGTGATATGATTTTTTTGGATTTCATGGTAAACCTATTCGAACTGATCATAAAACCGTTTTCAGAATGAAAATTTATCCAATAGAATCGTTTTTACAAGCCCGTAAAGTCGTCGATTTTGCCATTTCAACTGCGACAAACGTGACGTAATAACTAGGACCCATTTCAAGTTTTTGTATTGAAGTGTATTGTAGCTTTTTGCTCCACTCCGTCTAGCTCAATAAATAACTAATTAAATAAAAATCGCATCCCACGGCATAAATATTAAAGTGTTTTCACAAATTTTAAAATTTTTTCCATAATTTTAGAAAGCGATTTGGGGGGAGTAATTGGAGTCTGCATTGGGGCAGTTTTGGTCGTGACGTCAAATTGGGGGAGGGCGATCAGCCGCGGCGGAAGCAAACAACGGGGATTATCATTATCAGTGTCGAGATGAAATATACTTTTGCATTTGACTTTACTGAGTCGCATATGATGTATTTATGAGAGAATGCAGAGATGTTTTCAGAATCTACATGGACTATTTACGCTCAGAGTTGGCTTTTTAAGATATATCTGATGCTGATAAGTTGTTGTCAGTCCAGTCTTATCAAAACGAATTACTTTTATATCGCGTCTGGCTGGAACGCCAAGTTGCTACAGTGTTTTCATCGGGGTAGAAGTTGGAGAAATAAAATAGAACTAATCGCAATATTCTGCATAGCAATTTATTATCATAGTCAGATGTGTTACAAAATTCCAAAATTCCAAATGGACAAAAAATGAAACTGGTGGTTCCGTAGCAGCTTTATGTTTTTAATTTCTGTCTGGCCTATGGGTATTGTGAGCAAAACGCACGCCTTCAGCTCTCCTTATCTGTTTCATTTCAAATTTGTTTTGAAAACGGCCGCTTGAAAATACCATTTGTTAATTAACTTAACTGCTGTAACAGCTTACTTTGCCTGGTCCTCTAACAACCTCGGCCATCGTGTTTATTACTAGTTTTATTTACACAGCTCCGCCATCCATGATTTCTGACAAACTTTCTTTCTGTTGTGAATGCTTCCAGCTGCTTGGAAATCAGACCGCGCGGAATAAGATGTCTTTTGACTGACCGCGCGGTTTGTAGTACCCTTTTTCAAAACGCCGCTACAGCGTTACCGTTAGTTCGATTCAATTCAGTTTTGTACCCTGGGAAGCGACTTTTTAATAAGGGCCGGAGCTACGCATAGTGCAGATTTGAAAACTTTTCCCGATACTCCCCCGTTATAAAATTCGATTTGTGTCCTAGTTATGACGTCATACCATGTCGCAGTCAGTGTCCCATTTCAAAGCCAAATTTAGTATACTTATCGTGATTGAATAAAAATAAAACAGGCACGAAAGTAATCAGTAAAGATTGAAATTTCATTTTATGAAAAAAAAACGGGAAAATGATTTTTGATTGCAGTAGGCCTTTAAGGTACTGACGTATCTCATCATGGACAATGTCATGGTGTGCGTCCGGTTCTTGGTGACCTTCTCTGATTTCAACGTGTGCCATGTCATTGCCTTTGTGGATGTACTTGAAAATGTACTTGGCAGTTTTGATAGTTGTGCATACTTCCGCGTTGATGTGACAGTCCAATTTCAGAGTTTGATGTTGTGTGGCACAACCCAAGAGTCATTAACTCTGTGCTGTTGGAGTTGAGCAGTTGTTTTGCCTGCGAGAAAGGGTGTGGTCATTGTTTGCATTTCATTGAAAATGTAACTTATAAGTGTGAAGTGCAAGAAATGTTGACATACCTCGTCTTCTGTACAGTGGGTAGCCATTGACATTGAGTTCTGTTTGCTGTGCGAGGTCTTTTGGGAATTTCTTTGTGCATTTCCCATCTTGCATGCAAATGCATGACGGATTGAGAATTCCACACGGCCCGTGCATCATGTGTTTCTTGACGATGTGGTGCTCAAGGGTGTGGGATATGTGAGTGGGTTGGCTACTGGATTGGTTGCTTTGATGTCAGTCAGGTAGCAGTCATGTCTCTGGATGTGGATGATTCTGTCATTTGGATTTGGTGCGGCACCGTCCTTTGTGCTGTAGATTGCTGCTATTTCTGCTGCTGCTGGACTGTGGTACCTGTGATCCTGGTGAACTCTGGACGTGATGATCATGTCGAATGTAGGAATAGGCGCGTTTGCTGCAGTTGCCTGTTGCTGTTGTTGTTGCAGTATGTTGCCTATGTTCTTGTATTCTTGAGCATATGGGTTGACTGCAGGAAGTTCGTCTTGGAGCTTTTTGATGGTGTCTTTGTTCAGTTCCCTGTTGGTGGGGTTGTTGGCTCTGTGCTCGAGAGCTTCAGCTGTATCCATGATGTAGAGCTCTGCGTATTTCGGTTGCTGTCCTTTCAACTGATGAAGGTGGGCTGAAGGGAAAAGCGATGCAATTGATAAAAACCGTTCATGCAATATTGAGATGTTGAAAAATCTATATCTTATTGTGTAAAGAGGACAATAAGTAACAGAAGTGGGAACAGAATGAACAAATACCTGTTCTGTGATATGCACTGCCTTGTATTGTTATCACGGATGGCCCCCTGCCATGAAGTTGCATTATGTTTGCTGTCCAGGATGCCATTGCCAGGATGCCAAATTTGGAAAGAAAATCTTTTGACTCTCTTTGTGTTCCTTGCATATCACCAAGGAAGAGAGACATCAATGCTGCAGGTGGAGGCTGTATTTGGGGTAGTGTGACAGCTCCCTCGTGACAGCACTTTGTTTACTTGTTTCTGGTGTTCTGCTCCTCCTTTAAATACTTTGCACCACAATGTGGACAGGTGTTGTTCATCGGTGCGATGTGGTGAAGATCAGTGTTGTTTGCTGCAGGATTTGCGTGCGGGAGGAATTGTACAGGTTGCATCTGTTGCAGCTGTGGCTGGAATGGAAAAGGATGAATCTGCTGTATGTGCTGCAGGCATTCAGGTGCGAACTGGAATGGCTGCAACTGTTGGACTTGTTACTGTAGCAGAGGTGCCATCCTAGTTTGCAATGCTTCACCCCCTGCTGGGAAGGGTACGGGCAAAAACTGAGCGCCTTGTTGCGGTTGCAATGCTGGAATTGCTTGTTGCTGAGCCTGTTGGTGCTGTAACTCCAATTGGAGCATCTCGTGGAGGGCAACAACAACTGGTTGTTCTGTTGGACCAGTTCGACCGGTTTCAGGTGGTTGTTGTTGGCGAGCCCTTTCGTAGGCCTTGTTTGCTTGCCTTCGTCCTTGGCCCGTGATGTTTGTTCGTGGCATTTTTTGCAGTGATAAAAAAGAAAGGATATATATAAAAAAGGATAAGATTATATACATTAAATTTGTTAAATATAGTAAGCAAAGGGAACGATATAAATGCTTATATACAAAATCGAGTGTATGTGCAAAAAGTAGAAAATTACGTAAGGAAAATGACGTGGAAATTCGGGAAAAGAAAAGCAAGATTTAGTCAGTAAATAACGAGGAGAAAGTTCTTTAAAATGCACTTACCAGATCTTGCAGCCAAACAGTAATAGTCCGGTAGCTGAAAGGGGGGTAGTACCACCAGACGAGGTAATTTATGAGACCAAGTGATTTTGGTCAATATTGGGGCGCAGAATCCGAATTTCGATGTTCTTTTAATGGGGGAGGGGCCGTTTCAGAGATATGGGGGCAAATGCCCCCAAATTCAACAAAAGCATGTTATGGTTAAAACTGTGACTATACCTCTTAAATGTTTGGTTTCTGATTGTAAGGCATTGATTATGGCCTGATCAACCTCATTTGAGGTTTTTTAGGTTTCAGGCCAGGGTATAGAAATTCTGGGGTAACCGTGCCCCCAAATGGGGGCAACAAGGTAATTTGATCAAAAAGTAATCAAAAACATCTCTTCCTATGAATTTGAAGGCGTGGAATCTGTGAACGAGGCAAGGAAAGAAATATTTTGGTAGAGATTGGAAGAGGATGGAAAGGTCATCGACCTGTCTCTCCTTCCACCATGCCAGACCAGCCTGGAGTTACATTGCAAGTGAGCAAGTTTTGTGGCAAGGATGTGGCGAAATGCATCAAATCCTATTCTAGCGTTGGATGATCCATGCAATCATGGTTGGCTACCAAACATGACAATAAATTGGACAGTGGAAGCGTATCCACAGGAGATAGCTGAGCTCCTGATAGAAGATCGTAACGGTGATGATATGGAATAGGAAGTCTTAAACGATATGCTGAGTTCGGATGAAGAGAGTAGTGATAGTGACAGCGATGATGACTAAATTATATTCTTGCATGAAAACTCAGGTAATTACTGAGTTCTATCATAGTTCAATTCAATAAGTTGCCAAAAATAAGCCGTCGAAATTGTATGCGCAATTTCGATGCCAAAATATCGAAATTGTATGCGCAATTTATTCCTCTAAGTTGTGCTTACCCTTGCGTATATCTACAGAGAATAAAATTTCTGATGATGAGATTAATTCTGAATTTGGATAGTGTTATTGTGGAATAAACGTCAAGATCAACACAATGTTGGCACAACAGATTGTGTAAAAAGAAATTCTGAGGAAACCATGTCACAACATTTATGAAACTTGCCCTACAAAGTGTGGAGATAAGTGATGATTTATCTCCACACGATTCCTGTCTTTAATTTCATTTTGTTACAGAATTGCAGACGGGAGTTTGTCCTATTTCAATTCCGTACAATACAATTGAAGCAATATGTTGGAAGACAAAAAATGGCATTAGTCATGGATGTAAAAAAACTATATAGCTGATATTAATTGATATGCATTTATAACTGGTATAAAACGCAAGGAAACAGTGACTCCCTGTCATAGGATACTTCCGGCAGAAGTATCCCGAGGGTGGTGATTTCAATAAAATTAAAATGCAAGTATATTTCATCCCTTTTGATATCATGGAAAACAAAAGAGAACCAACTGTAAATATTTAGAATGTGTTCTTGTCTTATGATTACAGTAAAATCTCAGCTGCAGCATGAAATGCATTGTCAGAAAACATCTTTGGAGGTCTCCCTCGCACAGCAATGATCTCTTTAAGCTTGCTAAAAACTCTTCACAATTCATAGATCTTAAGAACTCGAGGTGGAGACCACCGGTAAGACTGCAGGTGTACAAGATTATGTAACCTTTTCTCTGTTTTTCATTGTCCTCTGTAAAGAATTGGTCTGGCAAAGTCCAATCCCGTAACTTGAAAGGGTATATCTCCTTCTGTTCTTTCGATTGGAAGATTCCCATGTGGAGGAGTTGCTATGGCAGATACTTCTTACAGCCATAGCATCCTCTTCGCACCTTCTTTGTTAAGCTTTTGAGCTTGGGAATTTCTGACGTGTTTTATGACATGACATCTCAGCATAACTCACTCGCTCAAGTCTAGAAATGGTTAGCTCCTATTTTGATAGCCTCGATTTCGACACCAGTAAACCTTGATTGGTGTTATCCCCTTGCATCACAACTGCAAACATGACAGCACAAGATCAGAGTATGCTAGCATCTGCAAACCCGTGAAGGTCAAACAACGTAATTTGCTCTCTTCTAACTGCGATTGATCTTGGCACTTTGACCTCATCTGGCAAAGTTTTCAGCAATCTTTCCCATCGTCTCAACAGATCATTTGGCAGAGGAACATGCCAAGGTACTTTTTGCTCACAAAATCTGGACTGGGACTTAATCCAAAAAGAAATCTTCTGACTCTGTAGATAGTTTGTTTCCTGCCCCCAGGTCATCAATCCAAATGAACCTCAATGAATCACCTTCAGACTCCCTAATGATGATTTGCAAGAACGCTTTTTGGATGTCCCCAGCTAACAATATTGGTTGTAGTCTGATTCTAGTGAGTATGTCTAAGATTTTCCGTTGCAGAGGTGGTCCCACTTCCAGACAATCATTCAAGGATGGAGAATCTTTGTCCCTCTTTGATGACGCATTGTAAACTATCCTTATTTTTGTCAATTCAGCATTTTCCCTCACAACTGGCTTGTGAGGAATGTAATGCTCGGGACCTTCAACAAAACTCTTTGCTTTCTCTACAATCTCCTCTTTTAGTTGAATTTGAATGATGTTATCATAGGCTTTCAACATTTCTTGTTGTTTCTCCAATCATCAGCGAGTTGAATCTAGCTTGTGCCACAGCTCGACTAGAAGGCAATTTTGGGTGTCCAGGGTTCCAAGGTAAAGAAGTTTCATACCGCCCATCTCTTTGTTGATGCAATTGCTCCATGAATTCTTTATATACAACACTTTGATCTCCTTCAGGTTTATCTTCAACTAGCCGGGGGCCGCTCGTGTTCGGTCGCTTCCCGGAGGGGGGCAAGTGAATAACACTTAATGTGGTTGGCGCACTTCGTGCACTGCATTCGCTTACACTTATGCCCCTCTCAACCCCATTTACAATGGGTTAGCTCGCTGCGCTCGCCTGTCTATATCTGTTATCAAGAAACATTGACTGATAGGGCGAACTTCGTGCGCTGCATCTAATATATATATTCTGCGGAGTCACGTGATGACGCACTTTCCTTGCCAAAAACAATAGATTCGACCCGAAACAATAGGCAGAACGCCTCAAAACAATGGGCCGAAACGGCAAACCGTGTGATCACAAAGGCTTTTTTGTATGTGGGTATATGGCAATGAAATTCACACTGAATGTTTAGTTTCCTAATTTAACCAGGGTAATGGATTTTGTTTTTCGATTTTCTCCTGAAATTTAGAATTATTCCATTAATTATTCTGCTAATTGTGCTATCACGAAAAAACTACGGTTTGCGCTGGCAAAACTTCCAACTTCGCGTTGCGAACTCCATTTATGAACAAAGTGTTCGCTCTTCATGTGACCCGACTTGCCTTTTGCTGTAATTTGATTGGCTCTTTTGCGACTTCACGTGAACTGTCACACGTATTTCGTTATCATGCAAATTTGCCCTCCGGTTGAACAGCAGGTACTTTTGGAGAAGATGCGTGTTTTTGTTTTGCACACAAAGGATAACTGGGCCCCTTTCAAAGTGTTTTACGACCTGAATTATCTTTGTAAAGACTTGCTAATTGTTTGAGAGACCTCTGGAAAATTACAGGAAACAATTGAGAACACAGGTTATAGCTTTGTTTTTTGAGTGAGACAGTTGTAGTTTCTACAACTATAGTTGTACTGATAGTGCGCCCTATCAGTCTATGTTTCTTGATAATAGATAGACAGGCGAGCGCAGCGAGCTAACCCACTGTATGTGGCATTGAAAGGGGCATGAGCGTAAACAAATGCAGCGCACGAAGTGCGCCCTATCAGTCAATGTTTCTTGATTTTAGATAGACAGGCAAGCGCAGCGAGCTAACCCATTGTAAGTGGGGTTGAAAGGGGCATGAGTGGAAGCGAATGCAGCGCACGAAGTGCGCCAACCAGATTAAGCTTTTTTTACTTGACTGGCTAATTAACCCGAGGGCTAATTTGCATGATAACGAAAAACGTGTGACTGTTCACATGAAGTTGCGAAAGAGCCAATCAAATTGCAGCAAAAGGCCAACCGCGTCACATCAACAGTGAATACTTCGTTCGAAAATGGAGTTCGTGATGATAGCCAATTGGGCGAATTTTAACAAAGAATTTCCTAACCTTTTAGTCGAAACTGTAAGCTCTCATATAGATAACGTTCTGGTTCAGCTGGCAAGGAACAGCTCACTTAAAAATAGGGCAGATTAAGGGCCTCAGAGAAAAGCCTTTATGGATACCTCGTTCACCGTTTCGGCCAAAGGAAAGTGCGTCGTCACGTGACTCCGCAGAATAGTAATATTAGACTAGGGGTCATCACTCGCTTCGCTCGTTCGATACTACGACGTAACATTTCTAAAGAAAGTAAAGGTGGGAGGTCAAATCTTCCCCCCTAGCAAGCGACAGCCCCGCGCCCACGCTGCTCCCTGAAAGCCGTTTCTGAAAGTTGATAATTTCAGTGTGAAGTTTAAGCAAACACGTGGCAAATAGTCTCATCTCTTAACTAAATAATACTGAATTCTTAGAGACCATTTAGTGGAAGTGGTTTGAATGAAATTTCGGAGGCGTGCAAAAAGCAAAACCTCTGAACACACTTTAGCAAGTAAAAATTGTATTTACCGTGGCAAATAGTGACCCAGTTGAACTAAAAAAAACCAACATGAAGGTAATATGTTGGGGAACAATTATCGAAAGTGTTTGGGTAAAACATAATCAATTGTGGCAGGCTAAAATTGAATTTTCGCAAATGCAAAAACAACGTGTGTTGCGTGAAAAAATGCTCCTTCCCGAGTGAAAAGCAACTTTGTTGGAAATCGTAAAAAACAACAAAACAACAAAAAAATACAACACATTATTTTAGTTGTGTTATCAGACAGCACTTGTCTAAAATTTAAATGGGGAAAATTGTGCAAATAGAGCCGGAAAAATTCAAAACTTTGACCATGGCCTAAACGTTGTTAGCATGTTAGCAGTTAGCAAGTTTAAGGAAACACGTGGCAAATAGTCTCATCTCTTAACTAAATAATACTGAATTCTTAGAGACCATTTAGTGGAAGTGGTTTGAATGAAATTTCGGAGGCGTGCAAAAAGCAAAACCTCTGAACACACTTTAGCAAGTAAAAATTGTATTTACCGTGGCAAATAGTGACCCAGTTGAACTAAAAAAAACCAACATGAAGGTAATATGTTGGGGAACAATTATCGAAAGTGTTTGGGTAAAACATAATCAATTGTGGCAGGCTAAAATTGAATTTTCGCAAATGCAAAAACAATGTGTGTTGCGTGAAAAAATGCTCCTTCCCGAGTGAAAAGCAACTTTGTTGGAAATCGTAAAAAACAACAAAACAACAAAAAAAAACAACACATTATTTTAGTTGTGTTATCAGACAGCACTTGTCTAAAATTTAAATGGGGAAAATTGTGCAAATAGAGCCGGAAAAATTCAAAACTTTGACCATGGCCTAAACGTTGCTAGCATGCCGAAGCAACAATGGCGGTCGCCTACTACAACAAAACCTACAACTATTTCATTAAAAAAAACCAAAGCTATCACCTGTGTTCTCCATTGTTTCTTGCAACTCTCCAGGGGTCTTTCAAACACTTAAAAGCTCTTTACAAAGATAATTCAGCTGGTAAAACACTTTGAAAGGCGCCCACCTCACTCTTTGTGTACAAAGCAAAAACACACGTCTTCTCCAAAAGTACCTGCTGCCTGCCGAGGGCAAATTTGCATGATAACGAAAAACGTGTCACTGTTCACGTTAAGTTGCGAAAGAGCCAATCAAATTGCAGTAAAAGGCGAAACGGGTCACGTGAAGAGCGAATACTCTTTTCGAAAATGGAGTCGGGACGCGAATTTGGAAGTTTCGCCAGCGTAAACCATGGTTTTTTCGTGATAGCCAATTAAGCGAATATAAACAAAGAATTGCCTAACCTTTTAGTCGAAACGGTGAGCTCTCATATAGATAACTTTTTGGTTCAGCCGACAAAGAACAACTCACTTAAAAGTAGGGCAGATTAAGGGCCTCAGAAAAAGCCTTTATGGATACCTCGTTCGCCGTTTCGGCCCATTGTTTTGGGGCATTCGACCTATTGTTTCGGGTTGAATCTATTGTTTCAGCGTAGCTTCGAACCCTTGGCACGTGACGACGCAGAATAGTAATATTAGATCCCTAGAATATCAAGTCTACACAGTTCCATGTAATCTTCAATTGCTCTTCTGGTGTACATGAGTGCTGATGAATTCTTATCTCCTTGGCCAGGTGACATGATGACCCACCCAAACTTAGTTTTGTCTGCAATTGGTTGTCCCATGCTTCCGATTCTAGTGGGCGTAGTTGTTTGATAAGGGCATATTCACTGGCTTCTAGTATAGCATGAATAGGAAACAGACTATGTTTCAAATGTGTTGAAACATAGTCTTTTGAAACTAAGGCTTGTATTGCACCAATCTGTCTCAATAAATTTGCAGTTCGACTGTCAGCTGCAAAACACAGGAATAGAGAGGGGAGAAGGTACACTTGAACAGGATTTGAGAATAAGTAAGTACAGAAATCTTTATAGATCTGCTGTTTAATATATTTCAGTGATGCATCCACAGCAATATATATCGAGCATCCGCAAACGTTTGCAGGTTCTTGTGCAGTATTTAATACAGAGATTTTACAGTCCTAATTCCTGGATGGCTCTGAAGAAACAGCGGAATTCCTTTACCTGCTTGTGCTTATAATTTAATAAGACAGGCATTCCCAGTTGCGACAGGCCAAGGCAGAGGAGGGGACCCCATAACAGAGAGGGGACCCAATGTACTATACGGACAAAGACTCAACAATAAGAGAAATCATCACGTGCTAGGATTATTTGTCAGAGTAACTGAAAAAAATAAATGAAACAATTTATGATATATGATGTAGCCTGAAAAAATATGTGTAGAACTGCTTAGGCCCAACCAAATTTATAACATTTTAATACTTTTGTATTGTTTCATACAAAGCACTATTCTTCACATTTTCAAATGTTGTGAACAGGGCAATAATGAAAGCACAGAGACAGTTATTATGTTAATGTTATCTTATTATTTTAAAAAGCATTTTATTGTTCAGTTAGAAAAGAATCAGTTTTGTTCATCAAGATCAAGAATTCTCTGATAATAGCCTTGTGATGCATTTGGTCTTTGTTGTGAATTTCTCCCTTTTGCATCATTTCTAAAAATTGATGTTGATCAGCTTGCTGATATTGTGTATGTGGTGATTTATAAAATAACTGTGGATGGGGCTGCATTGAACGGCTAAGGGAGTTACTTATCTGGACCATTGATGCACTAACTGTTTCAAGAGCACTACCAAATGAAGCAGCAGACGCTCTCATGGCTTCAGCCATTTCCCTTCTGAACTTCTTGTCTTCCTTGGCACCCTCCATGAGCATGTAATCTCTTTCTGCTGCAGAGAGAGCTCTCTCCATGTGTTTGCGTTTCCTGTCAATGAGTTTGGGCACAATTCAAGTTGGAGTGGCTTGTGCAGAAATTTCTGAGTTGTCCAAGGTGTCATTATCATCACCAGAATCATTTGAATGGTCATTTGTGTCTCCATTATCCTGCAGACTACTTGAACCTGTACTTGCAGTTGTATCCTGGATGTCAGCACTATCAATCCCACAGCTCAGAGGTTCAATGTTTGGGGAGCCTCCCCAAATTGATTTTAATGTTTCGTAATGTTTGTAAACCAATTTCCCAGATCCGCTTCTCGATCGTGAGATAACTGCCTTTGAAAATGACTGAAGCGTTTCTTTAACTTTTTGTTGTATCCTGCTATACCCAGTTTTTATCAACTGGCATTCCTCTTTGCATGGTTTTTCATAGGCTGTTTTTTCGTCAGCTGTCAGTTCAAGAACAGACTTGAAAGGAACAGTCTCTTCTGGTAGCTCAGGATGGATCTTTGCATTTTCTTTGCGTATATGCTGATACTGAGTTGTTTTATCGGCATCAAAATCTGTGTTGTTGTACGCACATATATTCTTGTAATTCAGTAAAATGTCGATGAGTTCTTTCATTAAAGCAGAACCCTATCGAAAAGACGGTTTTGCTTTCTTCTTTGAGCCAGATCTAACTTCTTGTTCCTCCGCCATTTTATTGTGATGGCCGCGTTTGCGCAGTATGTGCAATTTCATATCAGTTGAGTGAGGCTATTTCCAGCTTGTGTTTGTATGAGTCAAAAATAGTCTCAGCAAGCCGGTATCCCGGCTCATTCAGGTGAGATATCAGCAGTTGAAAATAGCCTCACCTGCGTGGGACTATTTGCAATTCTCATGTAAACATAAAATAAAACTACGCTAGTTTGAAACAATGCTGATATCCCAGCATGGAAAATAACCTCAGACAGCCGGGGATATTTTCTCCATATACACAGAGCCTAAATCTGAAATAGTTTGGAAGCAATACCAAGTGGAGAAACAAAATCTCATCAAGGCCGTGAGAGATTCAAAGACTCCTTCTTTCAAAAAACTCTTGCTGAATGCAAAAACAACCCCAGACAAATGTGGAACTGCATCAAGCAACTTGCTCCGACAAAAAAGCAAAGTAACCCTCTTCAACCTGAGTGGTTTAATAAAAATCAAGCAAATTAATTGAACACGTTTTTCTCTGAAATTGGTGTAAAGACCCAAAATAAATTACAGCCAAATAAACAGAGCTTTCCCTTTCTTTTGGACATAAGATCCAAGTTCTCTTTTAAAACTCTAACAAGTTCAGAGGTAGAAAATTTACTGCTGAAGATCCCATCTAATAAAGACACTGGCTCTGATCACATTGACATAAAATCTTAGAAAATGTGGCAGACATAGTGCCTCGTCCATTGCATCCATTCTGAACCTGAGCATTGCATGGGCACAGTTCCCTGCAATATGGAAATCGTCACTGAGAACACCCCTCTATAAAGCTGGAGCTAAAACTGCAATTATCGTCCAGTGTCTGTGCTACCGCTTCTCTCCAAACTGATGGAAAAGGTTGTAAACTCCCAAGTGACTAACTACCTGAAAGGTAACGATATTCTCACAAAATTTTACTCTGGATTTCGCAAGAATCATTCAACTCAAACTGCCCTCATAAGCATAACTGATAAAATTTTAGGTAATATGGATAAAGGTCTTGTCACACCCAAAATACTGATGGATCTAAGCAAAGCATTTGATACCATCGCCCATCCTTTAATGCTTCAAAAACTGGTTTTGACAAGGTATGGTTTTGACAACCACTCAATGTTTTGGTTCAACAGTTACCTCCAAAACACACTTCAATACGTCAAAGTTGGCAAAATTTTGTCAAATGCAGCAAAGGTCTCTTGTGGTGTACCACAAGGATCTGTCCTGGGACATACATTATTCAACCTCTACATAAACGAGATTCCGTCCATGCTTAACAAACTATCATCTCATGATTCAAATATACATGGGTATGCTGATGACCTACAACTATAGTCCTCTTGTAAATTTGAAAAGACATGCTATCGATGTTAAAGGATGACATTCATTTGATACTTGCGTGGTTCTCTGCAAACAAATTGAAGACCAATCCAGACAAGCTTCAGCTCATCATATTTGGAACAAATAAACAACTTGCGAAAATTCCACCATCATGTTTGAAAATTGATATTCAGGGCAATATAGTTGAAGCTGCAAAGTAGGTTAAACTACTTGGTATGCAGATTGATCAAACACTTTCATGGAACAGTCACATCTCTCAGCTAAAAATATTTTGTGTAAGGAAACTGATACAAATGAAGCAGATCAGAAACTGTATGACGCGTCACGACACTGCCTCGATTTCGAGTTCAACAAGAAGCAAACAAAACAACACACCCTTCCATTTCAAAAACAAATGAAATCAGTAGTCATGAAAGCATTATGCATGAAAGTTCTCATTCTGGGAAGCCTTCTGCACCCGCTTAATTGCCACGAAGACCTCGAACAGTTTTTATTTGGCTGCAGAGTGTCTTGGAAAAAATTGAAAGAGCTGTTGAATTTAGTGATATTAACACTGTAGAGTATGGGCACAGACACCTGGAAAGATATTTGCAAATTATATTGGCCATGGTCAGCCTATTGGCAGCAAATGGGCGCAACAATCTTGCTCAACTCTTGTAGAATCAAGAAGAAAATCTTACTTCATATTTTCATCCACTTGGCTGCATGCTTGCAACATGTTCAATGACAGACACTGATGGCAGTAATGTAGTTTGTCCGAAAGAAAATTTGACAGGTGGCCGGCCAAGATATAAGATTTGTCCAGAATTGATGTCTTCTTTGAAAGAATTAGGATTTTCATGGGTTGGCATGGCCAGGCTACTTGGAGTAAGTGAAAGCACAATCAGAAGAAGGCGTGATGAATTTGGAATAATATCAAGTTACTCAGACATCATTGATGAAAATCTGCATAATCAAATCAAAGATATCCAGAAATCAACTCCGAACTCTGGTGAAACCTTAGTTATTGGCAGTTTGAGAGGTAGAGGTATTAGGGTACAAAGAAACAGAGTATGTGAACGACTTAACATTTTAGATGGATTAGGAAGAGCTTTCAGGAAACGCTACAGAATTCATAGGAGAGTCCATAATTTTCAGGGCCCAAACTTTTTGTGGCATGTGGATTCAAATCATAAACGTATTAAATGGCGTCTGGTATTGCATGGTGCAGTATATGGTTTCAGCAGGACAGCTGTTTATTTGAGCTGTTGTAACAAAAACCAGGCACTAACAGCATTACATTGCTTCATGAGTGTAGTTCAAATTTTTGGAGTTCCCCTAAAAGTTCGAGCAGATAAAGGTGTGGAGAATTGGGATATTGCTAGGTTTATGGTGAACACAAGAGGGGTGGGCCAAGGCTCGTTCATTGCTGGCAAAAGGGTTACACAACCAGCGCATTGAGAGAATGTGGGGGGACACAGAGTGTAAACAGAGTCGTTGGTAAGCACTACAAGGATATATTTGAATACCTTGAGAACTGTGAGGTTCTTAATTGCTTAGCTGAGACCGACTTGCTGGCATTACATTTGATTTACATTTGATTGATTATGAGGGTCCTATGGTGAATGCAAATGAAGGTGATAATGAAGGAATAATAGTTCCTGACTTCGGTATTCAGTTGCATGATGACGTGTTGCACTTCATTGAAACAACTTTTGACCCATTATCAGATGATGGCAATCATGGTATTAACATGTATCTTGCAGTGCTTGAACACATAAATCAGTCTGTGTGATAAACAATACAGTTTATTTTATTTCTGATTGACTAAATTGTAAGCAGGTACACAGCAACAAAACAATGCAATGATCAAGAATAAAGTTACTTCAAATACCTTTATGAAGCAGTGATTATTAATGCCTGGTACAGCATAAATTTAGGGATATATGAAAAACTACTGAAAAAATGTTGAGTGAAATATAGAATATATATTCAATGTCAACATGAAATAAATCATGATTTCAAATGGGTGGAAAAACAGTAAGCAAAATCTAGTAACCATCAACCTTTCAACCTTCAAGTAAAAACAACAAGTTATTTGAAAATGCTTCAAAATCCAACAGAACATAACATAAGTATTTTAAAGTCAAAAAATCCCTTTAGGCACTTAGGGCATTCCAGAGCCTGGTGCACTGTGAATATCTTCAACAAAACTTGAGGAAAACATTTCACTTTCAATATAACGGCTGGTAAGTGGGAAAATAATCCCAGGACCACATGTGTTAACTCGCAACTTTTTGCCACTGGATCCATCTCGACAAAAGGAAATCTCGCCTTTAATTTCCTTCAGGCTACCAATAAACTTGGAACCAGTCAAAAACTGTAAAATATCTTCGATTTGTACCTTCATTTTTCTTAATCCTCCATCCTCTACTTGTTGTGCAGCAGCTTCATCCATGGATGGAGCTGTTTCAAAATCCAATATGTCTGCTTCAGCTGGATTCCTTTGCACAGTATCAAGGAAATTAGTGAAATTGTAAATAACATCCTCTTCCTTATCCTTGTCATTTTCATTTTCCGAGTACTTGATGTTGAACAAATTTAACAGTTCTGTTGATGACAAATGATCATATTTGTAGATAAATTCTTTCAGTGCATCCTCTTTGTATTGTCGAAGACATTTCAACATTCCACCCAGTTGCATACGTCTCATGCAACTCTGAATTTCTTCTAATTGCTTTGATATTACAAAATGCTTGCAGATATTCTGAATTAATGTTATCTCAAGAAATCGGGCGGTTAGCCAACTGGCCCGGATGGCTTGAGTAGGGATACGCTTTTACGGTCGGTGTCCCAATTTGCCGTGCAAATTGTCCGACCGGTAGACCTGGCGGTACTAACCGAATGGTGAAACCGCAAAATGATGACCGAAATCATAATGTAAATCAATAAACAATAAAAGAGGACAGGGAGGGTGGGAAGAACTGAATTGAACATGTGCGAAACACACTTGTAAAACAATGATTAACCCACCTATGGTTCATACAAATAAATACCTCAAAGGAGAGGAGATGAAAGACGTCGATTGAAAACGATATTGGAGATGCCAACCCCATGGGTATTTCACTGCAGGATCGGGGATCCGATTCTTATCAACCCGTCAGCACTTTGCCGTGTGCAATAACAAGGAATGGATAATTTCTTATCCTTACTAGCTTATATTCTCTTTCGGAGCCAGCAATTCCTCCTCCGAACCCTCCAAACAATAAGCCTGAAAAATGACAGGTCAGGAACATAAGCATAAAAATAAACGCAAAAACTCAAAAATTCATAATGAAGGCACCCAGCACGATCCACCGCGACTAATCGGCGGTAACCTTCTAAGTAACATATGTGTCGTAAAAAGTAGCAGGCAAAAGGCCACACTACCTAAAGGCTTGGCGATAATTGCAGTGTTTGTTTTGTTGTGTCCTCGCCGAGGACTATTTATACATTTAGTTGTGCCCTCGCGGAGGACTATGTATGTAGATATTTCGCTGTGTCCTCGCGGAGGACTATTTATGCATTTTGTTGTGTCCTCGTGGAGGACTATTGTTACAGGTATTTCGGTGTGTCCTCGCGGAGGACTATTTATACCCTTGCCAAGTTGCGGTGATTAAATTCGTGTGGCCATGTCGTTGCTTGACACTTTCACGTTGAAATCAGACATGAGGGTAGGTCGCAGGCGAGGTATCTGGGGGTACCATTGCATGGGTACTCCGTACTTTTCAGTTGGATATGCTGTCTGAATTAGAAATCCAGAATCAAAATGTTTATCCAAAGCGAGAATTCTCGATGGTATCTGTGTTTACAACACAAGTGGGTGTGGGTATGTGATTCCACATAGCCCCAATGACAGCACATTTATGCACATGTAATTCAATGCATGTCACAACCAGCAAACACGACCCCTAACACACCGTATGCGAAAATGTGTGTGAAGCCGAGAGTGGCCATATATAGGTTGGGGTAGCTTTATATAACTAGATAGGCCACCCTAGACCATTGGCCTTGGGCTTTGATCATATGATCCGGGACACCCAAAGAACGGGCCGTTGTTTAGTTACCAGACTTTATTTCAACTACTGGCCTAATTTAGACAAACTTCGAAAACTGTCCGCTGTTTTGGATATACTATTATTATGTTAACGAAGTAACCAAGCTGCATGAAGTTGAACTGAACTGAAATGCTAACCTGAAGTATATTTGTATTAAGCTATATGGAAGAGACACTGAACCAAACAGAGACTACTAAAATCAAATTATAACTGTTTATTAATAAGATTTGCTACTTAGGATGTCCCTAGAGGGAGTTCTACCTGAACCAGCCGTTGATGCCGGACCTACACGAAAAACTGTGCAAAATAAATGTGTGAGGTCGCCCACAAGGCTGTAATATGTGCTGTAATCTTCTTGTTTAAAGCTTCTGTTGTCCGGGGGCGGGGGCATTTGCCCAAAGCGACACATAAATGCTTGTAGCACTCCCCCCAAACGTTTGGCAGCAAAGACAAGCAATTTTAGCAGTGTTGCCATGCTCGACCTGTCGTTTCTCCCGACTGCGCAGCACAGGCATGTATCATTTCTGTTGCCAAAATTTCACTCACACACAGTGACAATTGACGTGTAAATTAATAATTTGATTGTGTGGGGCAAACACAATCAAGTTTTTCCTACAATTTCACAATTAATACCTACATTTCTTCGATCATCCCATAGGTTTTCCCTACGACCTATAAACTTCGGCAGGCCAGGGGGCCTCAAACCATTGAGAGTTGTGAATAGCTGTGATGCGAACCTGTACTGCCCGCCGCGTCTCAAGATACACTGACAGCCGGTGCCTCAGTTAAATTTAGATAATAGAATAGCCCGCACCCATTCCATTGCGACAACAGGATGACCCCCCATGTGATGTCATCGTGCTCCCATGCCGACAGATGAACAAGTTGATGGAACTCAGGGACCTAGTGGGCTCTGTCAACAAGTCGATGCAATAGTGGATGGGCCAATACAATAGCCTGACAGCAATGCTGCAAACTGCCAATTACCGAAAGAGTTTCGCAACATTTCAGCTTCTTGCTGCTATATTTCGATTGTTGGAAACAAATAGGGAACAAAGGTACCAAAAATTGTTCTTTTATTTGTACCTTGCCCAATTCCGTCGAAAAATGCGAGTGCAGTTGTTAGCCATAGAGGACTTTCCATCGCTTTATCAAAGTTGACATGCTCGGGTGTATTACAGACAAAATTGTGAATTTGCTAACTATTGCCATGAAAAATGTTTGTGAATAAGTAAGGATGCATTTAATCATCTGCGCAATGTCCTTCATGATAACACATTTACATGAAACGATCTCAATGCTAGATTTATGCCCATGCCCCTCGTGCCGTTTAACGTTGCTATGCGTGTGTGAGACATATATTGGAAAATGAACAAAGCATAGATTACTCTTGTATCCATGTTAACTACTTTATTATACACACAGTTGTATGTTATAAGCAATTGTTATTGAATAAAATGAAATTGAAATTGAAAACACAAGAACCCCGACAGTCGAAGACGACAGAACTATTATAACGAAAACGATTAACAAGGGAAATTCGAAAGTAGAGGAATTCAAGAAAATCGAGAAAACAGGCCAAAAAGGCCAAATTTAGCTGTCATACCAAAAGTTTGTCTGTGGCAAACAATCATGACGTCGTCAGAGGGGAGCCAGAGTATGGTGTGTTGGCCACCTTGCTCAAGGATCGATTGCAGGACATCGGCGAAGTGTGTGAGAAGTCTGTAGGACTGAGCGAAGGCCGGGCCAAGGGAACAAATAAAACCCTTGCGAAAACGTTCCCAAAACTGGTCGACCTTCAGGCCTGAACCTTCGAAATAGGACTTTCTAAGGTCATTAGGAGAGTTTGAATATCTTGGGCCTTGACTTCTGGGTTGTTCGCAGTTGCCATAAACATATCAACAGAAATAGCGTAAATAGAGAAAAGTAAAAAAAGGAACAATCTCACCAACTGATACAGTGTCCGATGAGGTCATCGTAAATCGGCAACTGTGAGTAAATAACCCAACGTTGGAAAATATGTGGTTCTGGTGGTTCGGCACCGCAAAAGTATTGGCCGAGTTGATTGCAACCAAGGTATATAAATTCAAGTAAACACCAAAGATAATCCGAAAATTGAATTGAACGTGTGCGAAGCACACTCGTAAAACAACGATTAACGCTCCTATGGTTCATACAAATAAATACCTCAAAGGAGAGGAGATGAAAGACGTCGATTGACAACGATATTGAAAATGCCAACCCCATGGGTATTTCACTGCAGGATCGGGGATCCGATTCTTATCAACCTGTCAGCACTTTGCCGTGTGCAATAACAAGGAATGGATGATTTCTTTGCACCTTAACTCTGATTAAATTCGAAATTTAATCACCATTAAAATCATCTTTTTGTTGGAAATCTATGTACATGCAGTTAAATCCTGCTTCAAATCTGGCATCAATGAGAAGATTGCAGTCAAGTACTTTGTTCATGCTTTCGACATCTTGTGCTGCAGAAAGTTCAAGCATCTTTGCCTTCACTTCTCCATCTGGGATTGCCTCAACATCATAATATATTCCAACATCATCTGGATCTAGAACATACTGGATAGGGTTTTGACACCAGTTATGTTGACCATCATAGCCATGTATAAATGCTAGTGGAGTGAGCTTTCCAAAGTTCTCAAACTCCTTTCTCTCTAGTTTATGTGCATCTCTTCTAAAGGTAAGGTTATTTTCTGCACCTGTGATAAGCTTGTCAGCAGATTTTTTAAATACTTTACAGAAAAATTCTCGCCGAAGACCACCACCATCTGCACCTTCCTCACCAATAAACTCAATCTCCATGGGAGTGATTGGAAGTGGATTGCTTTCCGAGATGTTGTAAAATAATTTCATTTTCTCAATGGCATCATCCCACAGTTTCCTTCTTCGAAATACAATCCTGTTCGCAGATGAAAGGGCTATATCAAATAAAGGAGTTTTAATGTGGTCCAAATAACTTCTCAAGTCAGCAAACTGCTTCTGGATGTCAGAATTAGGTTGAGTGGAGAGCACAGCATCATTTGTATTCACTCTTGCAAAGGATGGTGGCGGTTCATTTACAGCTAGTGGTAGTTCGTCAGCCAAAGAATCTGCCTGCGATAACATGTTGATGTGCATTTGGGGGCATAAGTTCCTCCTCTTCATAATCACAGGTGTCATCTGTGTCCTCGTCCTTTAGATTTCCTGTGATCTGAAAAAGGATGCGGCCTGGCAATATGTACAGTGTTTTTGCCTAAACAATCTATGAAGCAGTATGCCATCAAACTGTTGGCCTTTGTCTAGAGTTGGCTTAAGATTTTTGTGTGCACTGATGTTGCAATTGCAAATACATCATATTCATAAAGAATGCTGGAAAATAAAAATAGAATTTTCTGATGCACTTGTTCCACAGTCCACTCTTTGAAAAATGTTACCCCCTGGAAAACATGCCCTCTCTCCATAAGCTCAACTTTCGGCTCTTGCTTGGGAACAACTTTGTCATTTGGCCCCTGGAGTAAAACTAGATCAATAAAAAAAGGGTCTTTGTTACATTTTGTCGACTCTTGGCTGATTTTCTTGCTGCCCCTCTTTCCAAATTGATGCTGTGGTGCTGGTCTTCGGATCTGCCATCCTAGGGCAGCTGCGGGGAAGGTAACGGCTGATATTGGCGGACGGAACATGTGCCCTCAAATCGCTCTTGCTATTCCTAATCCTCCTTGACTGGGAAGTGATGTAGAACGAGCATGGACATTAGATGTTGTTGCAGAGCTTATTCTAATGGCAGCAATAGGCCTATCCATCTTCATTCTTGTTGGTCTCCCAAATATTGGTGACACTTCATCCTCAATGCTGGCATTCGAGTTTGTTTGAACCTCTTGGGAGGATGTGCTTGTGTTCTCGCTATTCAGTGCTTCTGGTAAAGCACTCACATTAGTTAAAATTATATTCAAAATACTGTGTGTGCGTGTTGACTCCATCATGAATACATGCACGCCATTGCCATGTGACATGAGAGGAGTTGAATTGAGCTCGAAATTGATATCGAGGCAGCGTTTGATCGCGTCACATTTGTGATATCAGAAATAAAGAATTGTGATATCAAAAATAAAGAATTGTGATATTAGAAATTTCAGCCAGTCAACTATGAATTCAGACAGTTAATTACATTTTCTGATAGCAATGAACATGTTCAGATGGTGGACATCATTTTGACCTACACAAAATAATTGTGTTTTTTTTTACGGGGTTGGTGTGCCATAGAAACAAAATGACAAATGTTCAGGGCACATGCAAATGAAAAGTCAAATATACAAAAGAATGCATTCATTTCTAACTTGCCTTTGCTGAAAAGAGGTGCGAAATATAAAAATTATTTAAAGTTTTTTTAATGTGTCCTTGGTATTGTTCCAAAAACTTTGGTCAAACTGAATTTTCTTTTTGAATGAGTTATGAGAGGTCCAAACAAAAAAGTAAAGGTGAAGTATTTATATCCTCACCTCACCAGTTGTAACTTTTGAAAGTAGTTTATTCACAATGGGCCAACAATTTTCAATTTACCTATCATCAGAACGTTCATTTTCATGATGTACATGTTGAAAATTTAATCAACCAGTAATTATTTATGAAATATTGAATTGTTTAGGTGTCATCTGAACTTGACACTGCACGAAGTACTTGTCACTTCTATTCAAATGGAGTGATTCGGTTGCTGGATCAATTACCAAATATGGCAGTTTTACATTTGGGTCATTAGGAGTAGTATGAGCAATTGAGAAAGGGTACTTTACCTCAAAACAGGATTTTCCACAACAGTCACAGCAAACTCTTCTATCTGGCCTACCAGCAATAAATGGTAATTGCTTGGAAAGAAACAAACAACACTCCTTTAATGTGGCATTTTTATGCTCATTGACAAATTTTTTGAAAAAGGCTTGGACATCATCATCTTCTGTAGCAAGGCCATATTTAAGTAAAGGGAGACTAGGGTCTACTGGCTTGCTTCTTGAAATTCTGGCAAAAATATTTCACAAATCAGTTGCAGCTGCTCCTTTACGTTTATATTTTTACATCCTTGTTTTAACTTTGCATGCCTTAGATGCTCTAATTATGTGTTTTCTCATTGAGAACCAAGACTCATTAATACTTTGACCTCCTGTTGCCAATTCAATTTCAGGAATGTTTCCTGACCAATAAGATAATTTTTCACCAAATTCATCTGCACTTGATGTGAAATTGAACAAATAAGATGGGGTTAAAGGGGAACTGAAATGAAATTTTTTTTTGGATTTATCATTGACTTATGAAAAAAGGTGAAATCATATTTTTTGACAATTTTGGAAACCCCCAAGTGTGAATAAATAGGCGTCAAAGTGCAAAAATTGGGCAATTTTTTTCAGCCAGTTTTGAGATTGCAGAAGTTGGTTGTGACGTTGAAAGATGTACAATCTGAATTCTGTTTTACTTGAGAACACTGCGTTGCGGCTGTGTGTGTCTCAGAAGTTTGGTTAAAGAGTAAGATAATAGTAGCTTTTTGGTATCCAAAAAATTATCATCTGAAAAAGGAAGTATGTCTATATGTTGGAGATGCAAAACCACATCAGTTTGAGTCTCTGGCAGACAGCTATGATACGAGTAGTGAAGAAGATGTTGTGAAAGATCACGATGGCCTAACTCCTTTTGTATTGCTGCGCTGCGAGTGCAAGATCGTTACAAACACACAGAAGTTAAATCATGGTGAGTTTACATGTGAAAAACATATATCTCATTCAATACTGCCCTATATACAAACGAAAACTTTTAACTGTATAATTATTTGTTCCTTTTTGCCTAGGTGTGTATGTAGCAAGCGCAAGTGTGTGCAGAGAGTCAAAAGGGACCTCTCTCCTGTTTTGCTCTCTCCTGAGTGCAGGATCCACATAAGTGGCTGAGTTAAAATTTAATCTTTTTTTCTTGGCAAAAGCAGTCCGCCTTTAGATTAATTTAGATTTTTTATAAAAAGGTGCATGCTAATTTCATATGTACGACTATCATTAATACATCTCTTATTACCCGGTGCCCCAGCCACAAAATTTAGACCATTGGGGGTTTTAGCCTTATACATGATTTCCAACCTTCAAATGGTCAACCTTTCTGCATTAAAAACTCAACTAAAACTACCCAATGTATTATTTTCATAGTATAAATACGTGTTTTTTATTTTGTAAGAAAGTTAAGCTTGGTTCTTCAAAACGTTTAGAAAGATCAGGGGTGGATCTTTAAATCCTAAGAAACTTTACAGATCTCTAGTTCAATAATTGTAGTTACTGTGATATTAATATCATGCCTATATATATATATATATTGAGATAATTTGTTGTCTTTCTGTTATGTTCTTCATACAGATGTTATTGTATTGAGGGTTTTTGGAGAAATATAGCAAGTCTGAAAGCTGGGCTGAAAGAAACTTTCTTATAAACAGTTATGTAGAATGTGACCAGAAAATAGATAAATGTGTGAATGTCATTGTATTGTACATGTTGATTTAGATGGATGCTGTTGTGAAAAATTGAGAAATATTTTTCAAAAATAGGTAATAGTGAAAAAATATTTCCAAAAAGGAATAACGCATAAGTAGCCTTATCTGGCAATTATCAGGTGAAGTTTTTATGATTTTAAATGTAATTTAAAAATGGTTAAGGTTGAAAGAAATTGCATCGCTCGCTAACAACCATATCCGTGTTACCGTCGCGACACGGATATAAATCCTTAGGCAAAGTTCATCAACACACCCTAAATATTGGGGCACTAGGGAGACCCTTATCCATGCGTTTAGCGGGGCACGTTTTGTAGGGATTAAATCCTTGGGGCATATAGGAGTACAGAGTGTAGCATTTCTAATCATTCTTCGTTGGAACTCAGAGAGCTAGCACAATTTCTTTATGTTGTGTTCTCTCAAATATGATAACTATGTTCTGGGAAGTTTGTCGTATACTGCTGATCAAAACACAATATGACGCCCGACTGGCCGATGTCTTCCATAGCTACCTCTCAGAGCCACATATACAAGCATATACAAGCTATCCCGGTGAGGTCGTTTCTTAATATTTGTATTTGGGTACCAATTATTTCCTGCACACGCATCATTGAACTAGGCTTAGCTTACTTTGCTGTTTATCTAGTCAGCATATTTTGCGTGTGATTTCGCCTGGCTCCTTCTTACTGTAAGGTCTGTAAGAGTAACTAACTTGGGAGGGCCTATTTTCTGCTTCCTTTTTATCCATGGCCACTAGGGTTGTTTTTATCATCTCCCCCTCTTGATATCCCCTACCACTGTACACCTATTATGTGTTTTCATTTAACGCCACTTCATGTTTGGGGTTTTTCTTGCTTGTAGTTTTGTTCACTTCTTGCTGGTACATTTATAGCTTGCATATTTATAGCTTTAGACCAGGAATCCCAGGTTGGAAGTAGGTGCTGCTGATTCTAGAACATCTGGGGGGAAATTTTGCACAAAATCTAAGTATATTTCTGCCATGCAAAGCAAGGGCACGTCAGTTCAGGCTGGTTTGTGATGTTTGGCCTGGGCATTAGGCCCTTGTCATGCGATTGCAATGTCAATTAGTTGTCTCGATATCAATTCTCAAATGCTGCATTATTTTAAAGCATTACAAATGTCCCACCACCAAATTTGTAGGTTCGGTAGCCTGAAAGTCATTATCACACAAAGATTTACAGTTTTCCTTACTTTCCTACTAGCACCACCCTTCTTAGCTGTTTGCCATGATACAGTGGCTTGATTTCTGGTTTTTCCCTCAAATTCGGAAAGGGTGTATCCGTGAAAATCCGTGAAAATCACAAATCTATCGCCCTTGCCGCCAGGGTGTGGCAACAACAGGGTATCTGTCTGTGATTGGTTTATTTTCCTTATTTCAAGGCCATATTTGTTCTCGTTTGCGGATAGCAACAAAAAATGTTCACCCTAAAGTCTAAATCGAAAAGGTTCACAATAAGTATCCCACACAGTTCCAAACAGTGACCATACCCAGCATAGTATTATGCTTTGGTATATTTTGAACGGTAATCGTCATTTGGTGTAAAATTTAGCATAATCTGAATTGGTCATGATTTCGGCGCTGTTTGTCGGAGGCGCTGTTTCCGTTTATAAGTATTGGGCCAATTCTGATGAGTGTGCGTTTCATTCAAATATCTACAGCTTAATATTAACACCCATGCCCAATTTTGCTTCTATTTTGCGTGTGTCGCCCCCTTACAACACATACGAGTGGCTGGCGGCAATATCCTTCATCAAGCCTTATTTGGGGCTCTTTCGTTATCTGCACATGCTGACCTTTCAGACAGGAATAGCTTGATTTGAAATTTCGAATACTTTCTCTCTCAATCTGGCCTAGTTTGATACCACCTTGGCAGAATCTCCAAACTGATCGCTTAGGAAAAATTAGGGCGCTGTGCTCGCAAACCGTTTCGGTTCCCCCAATGTCCTAGGCAACTATATCTAGAGATGATGTTGCACCCTATTTTGTTCTTTAATCCGTTTTCTATCAACCTAAATTAAAAAACTATTTGATTGTTGCTGATTTACACGAATTTGAATTTGAATTTGTCGCACTGATTGCAAATTCCACCAAATCGCGATGTTTGTCAAGTATATACAGCTGCTTTAAGCCATTTTACATTCGGGAAATGGGGGTAATCACTCATTGCAGATACAATGCTTGTGTTTAGTTACAGTTGCGGTTTTCTGCCTTGTGGCAGTTGTAGCATTCTCTCATACTTTATCGAAGGTGTAGCCCCTAAAGTAATTTAATTTGCAATTTCTCCGACCCGACAACCAACTGTCTCTATGCCTGAGGATCATGTGGAGTATATGTTGCCATTTTATGGCAACATATACTCCATACCCCATATGAGAGTTTGCCTCGCAGCACAAGTACTTAGTGCCTCAGTTAAAGCTGTACTCAGAATGCAAGAATCAAATGCTGTTTTGGGTACAGCTTATTATTGTGAAATGATGGACAAATTTTTTGATTGTCTCAATGTCAGAAGCACCCAAGAGCACATAAGAAAATGAAAACCATATGTAGCGCCATATACATCATGTAATGATGAACGGTTTGAATGGATTGAAAATGAACTGTATATGTTAAGTCATGACGGGAAAGCATTTGCTGAAAGACCAGGCAACTTTACAGAAAACTCCACAGATAAAATTTTTATTTGAAGACAAACACATGAAAGCATCGAAATTTCAGCCTATTCATTGATTGAAGCAACAAAATATTTATTAGGCAATGGTGTAGAGTTTGTGCTTTCGGAGAGATTCTGCCAAGACCCAGTTGAGGAATATTTTGGAAATCAGAGAAAATTGGGAAGAAGGAATGACAATCCAGATATGCACATATTTGGATACAATAACAATGCCATCAGAATCCAAAAGTCCATTTTTTGCCAAAGTGGGAACACACATGGTCGTAAGGACAAAAGCAAAGCTTGGTTCAATGTTACTGATGATAAACTACCTTCAAGTTCCTTTAAAAAAAACTTAATAAATGTACCTGTAAATCCATACATTTAAATCTATGTACTCGTATGTTGTGCATAATCAACAGAGGAGGTTAAAATACCCTCAAAACCTAATAAACAGGGCTCAAAATAAACAGGCAGGGGGTCTTTGCATTGACTTTAAAGGTCTGAATCGCATCCCTTGCAAAAGAAAAACATCTGACTTTAATATACAAACTAATGATGCTGTACAAAACATCTTCTGAAATAAAGCTATTGGGCACATTATCCAAATTATTTGACAAATCCTCAAATGCTGCTCTTGCTGTATTAAAATGCATTGCAGCAGATGTGGGTTGAAATCTTCTAAAATTCACCTCTGTTATAAAAAATTGTTTCTCTGCATTTTGGGTGATGCCCAATAGACCACCACGACTCACAGCATTTGTCAATTTATTTTGTGCAAGATTATCTTCATGAAACTTACCCTGCTTCAAAACTTGCATTGTGGATTGGCTCTCCTTTGATTTCCATGTTTTTCTACTTCTGTGTTTGTCGTGAACCTTATGCAATACATAGCCCCCTATATATTGTAAACCAGCAGTTTCTCTGGCAGATAAAACAGGCTCTGTGGTTCCAGGATCTGACCTCAGATCTGGCAATCCAAGACATGGTGCTGAATCACCTTTAACTTGAGACAACAGTTGATCTGCAAGTTTCATTGACAACAGTGTGGCTGCATGTGGATATATGCTTGAAAAATAATTACATGCATCGCGAGTATCAGTAGCATAATATTTCTGACTAGCCAGGGGCGCTCGCGTTCGCTCGCTTCCAGGAGGGAGGCAGGTCAAAACATTTAATGTGGTTTTAACGCTCGTCTGTGGTTGACGCACTTTGTGCGCTGCATTCGCTAAAGCTCATGCCTCTTTCAGCCCCTCATACAATTGGTTAGCTCGCTATGCTCGACTGTGGTTGGCGCACTTTGGGTGCTGCACTTGCTATCGCTCATGCCCCTTTCAATCCATGTACAATGGGCTAGCTCGCCACGCTCGCCTGTGGTTGGCGCACATCGTGCGCTGCATTCACTTACGCTCATGAATCTTTCAACCCCACTTGCAATGGTTTAGCTAGCGAGGCTCGCTTGTGGTTGGAGCATTTCGTGCGCAGCATTCGCTTACCCTCATGCCTCTTTCAACCCCATGTACAATGGGTTAGCCCGCAACGCTCATCTGTGGTTGGCGCACTTCGTGCGCTGCATTCGCTTACGCTCATGCCTCTTTCAACCCCACATACAATGGGTTAGCACGCTACGCTCGCCTGTCTATCTATTATCAAGAAACATTGACTGATAGGGCGCACTTTGTGTTCTCAATTGTCTCCTTTAATTTTCCAGAGGTCTCTCAAACAATTAGCAAGTCTTTACAAAGAAATTCAGGTCATAAAACACTTTGAAAGGCGCTGAGTTTTCCTTTGTGTAGAAAACAAAAACACGGGTCTTCTCCAAAAGTACCTGCTGTTCAACCCGAGGGCAAATAAGGAAAATTGCGTGATTGTTCACTTGGAGTCGCGAAAGAGCCAATCAGATTACAGCAAAAACTGCAATAGGACACATGAACAGCGAATACCTTGTTCGAAAATGGAGTCCAAGTTTCACCACCATAGCAAAAAAGCCTTTGTGATTACACGGTTCGCTGTTTCCCCGCATTGTTTTGAGGCACTCGACCTATTGTTTCGGGTCAAATCTATTGTTTCTAATATTACTATTCTGCGTCGTCACGTGCCAAGGGCTCGAAACTGCGCTGAAACAATAGATTCGACCCGAAACAGTTGGTCGAACGCCCCAAAACAATGGGCCGAAACGGCGAACAAGGTATCCATAAAGGCTTTTTTTTAGACCCTCAGTCTGCCCTATTTTTAAGTCAGTTGTTCTTTGCCGGCTGAACCAAAAAGTTATCTATATGAGAGCTCACAGTTTCGACTAAAAGGTTGGGAAATTCTTTGTGTTTGTTCGCCTAATTGGCTATCACGAATAAACCACCGTTTACGCTGGCGAAACTTTCAAATTCGCGTCGCGAAATCCATTTTCGAACAAAGTACTTGCCCTTCACGTGACCCGTTTCGCCTTTTACTGCAATTTGATTGGCTCTTTTCGCGCGACCCACGTGGTTGTCGATCAAATTTCGTTATTCGCCCTCGGCTTGCAGGCGATCCATGCGAATTTTCGGTCGTTTTTCGTTATTCGCCCTCGGTTGCAGCAGGTACTTTTGGAGAAGACGCGTGTTTTTGTTTTGCACAAAAAGGGCGCCTTTCAAAGTGTTTTACGAGCTGAATTTTCTTTGTAAAGATCTGCTAATTGTTTCAAAGACCCTGGAGAGTTGCAGGAAACAATTGGGAATACAGGTGATAGCTTTGTTTAGTATTTTGAGTTGAAATAGTTGTAGTTTTTGTAGTAGGCGTTGCTTCGGCATGCTTGCAACGCTTAGGCCCAATGAAAACAAAGTCAAAGTTATGAATTTTTCAGGCGTTATTTGCACGATTTTCCTAATTTAAGCTTTCGACATGTGTTTGTATGTTTTTATAGTAGTTATGTATGTTTTTTTATAGTAGGTATAGTATGTTTTTATAGTAGGTATAGTATGTTTTTATAGTAGGTATAGTATGTTGGTATAGTATGATTTTATAGTAGGTATATAGTATGTTTTTATACTAGGTATAGTATGTTGGTATAGTATGTAGGTATAGTATGATTTTATAGTAGGTATAGTAGGTATAGTATGTTTGTATGGTAGGTATAGTATGTTGGTATAGTATGTAGGTATAGTATGATTTTATAGTAGGTATAGTATGTTTGTATAGTAGGTATAGTATGTTGGTATAGTATGTAGGTATAGTATGTATGTATGTATGTATGTATGTATGTATGTATGTATGTATGGGCATGAGCGAAAGCGAATGCAGCGCGCAAAGCGCGCCAACCACATTAAGCTTCTTTTATTTGACGGGCTCCGGGGAGGGAGCGAAGCGACCGAACCCGGCTCATGTATGTATGTATGTATGTATGTATGTATGTATGTATGTTTGTATGTATGCATGTATGTATGTAGGTATAGTATTTTTTTATAGTAGGTATAGTATGTAGGTATGTATGTATGTATGTATATTATATGTTTTTATAGTAGGTATAGTATGTTGGTATAGTATGATTTTATAGTAGGTATATAGTATGTTTTTATACTAGGTATAGTATGTTGGTATAGTATGTAGGTATAGTATGATTTTATAGTAGGTATAGTAGGTATAGTATGTTTGTATGGTAGGTATAGTATGTTGGTATAGTATGTAGGTATAGTATGATTTTATAGTAGGTATAGTATGTTTGTATAGTAGGTATAGTATGTTGGTATAGTATGTAGGTATAGTATGTATGTATGTATGTATGTATGTATGTATGTATGTATGGGCATGAGCGAAAGCGAATGCAGCGCGCAAAGCGCGCCAACCACATTAAGCTTCTTTTATTTGACGGGCTCCGGGGAGGGAGCGAAGCGACCGAACCCGGCTCATGTATGTATGTATGTATGTATGTATGTATGTATGTTTGTATGTATGCATGTATGTATGTAGGTATAGTATTTTTTATAGTAGGTATAGTATGTAGGTATGTATGTATGTATGTATATTATATGTTTTTATAGTAGGTATAGTAGGTATAGTGTGTTTTTATAGTAGGTATAGTAGTTATAGTAGGTATAGTATCTTTGTATAGTAGGTATAGTATATTTTTATGGTAGGTATAGTATGTTTTTATAGTAGGTAGAGTAGGTATAGTATGTTTTTATAGTAGGTATAGTGGGTATAGTATGTTTTTATAGTAGGTATGGTAATGTATAGTATGCATAGTAATTTATAGTAATGTATAAAATAATCGAATTTATAGCACAGTAGATGTATACCTTAAGTTATATAACTTGCAGAAAACTGCCACATTCAAAACAGTGATTAAGAAAATATTGTATTTTGTTTACATAATAAAGAAAGACAATCAAATAACAATCCATCAAACAATAAATAATATATAATAAAGTCAGAAATATATTATAACTTCTAGCATGTAAATTTTGATCCTTAATAGTGTTGTAATTTCATAGTGATTTGTAGGGAAATGAAAGAAGTTTACTGAATGATCACAGCATTATTTAGTGTGAGAGTCAACCTTTAATTAATGTCCATATATATCTACTTATGCCTTACCTGATTATTATTCAACTTAACACACCCTCTCTATTTTTACACCAATTCGTAGTTCACTCTAATCTATAGTCCTTGCCATTCTTACTTTAACTAAGTGGGATTATTGTAAAATCGGAATTCACCCAATACCACGTTGTTTCCATACGTCCAGAAGACCTCGATTTCATTCTTTTCAGTGGGGCCATCTTGATATTGTTGCTATAGTTTCTAAAGACAATAGCTTTGACTTGAGCGCGCGAAAATCTTTCAGATCTCAATCGCACCAAATTCAAGTAAGTGAAAGGTTTTTCTAAGTGACTATATAAAGTTTACAAATTTTAGAAAACAATGGCAGATTAACTAAAAGAGCCTTAAAAGGAATCCATAGTTATCAACAAAAAGTTTACACTTATTGTGTACCAATTTTTAACACTACTTACCTTTGTTTACTTCAGCATTCGTTTATCGCACCTTACGCGCCCAATTGCAGATTTGTAAGTATCTTTCCTATTATTAACATTTTCAATCTTCGCTCTTCATATATTAATTCCATACTATCAGAATTTCATAAATTAAGGAATACAACATTTTCTAATCTTCCATAATTCTCCCTCAGCAGCATTTTCCATTAACCTTATACTAATTTTACATGCATTTCAACATTTCATTTTAAGAACATTTCAACATGGCAAATGCAAAGCCAAAGGAAAATAATATTTTGATAACCCTTGTCAAAGAAACCAGAGTAATTATATTAAATACATTAATATATTTATTAGTAAATTTCCCATCTTCATAGCTGCTATCAACCATTATTCTTTGCATGCTCTTTTTCTCCTAGGAAATAACATATAGTAGTATCTCTACACTGAAGAGAAACTGTGCCGACCAATTCCCAGAATTGGCCGGCAAACGTTTTCATTTTGTTTTTGCGACTGGGAGAAGAATCCCGACAAATGAAATTGTGTACGTACACCTTTTTACATTCTATTTCACATGTTTAACATACACACTTTAACAATGGCATTGCATCTTTTTACAAAATGTTAATAACCTTTAACATATCAATGTTATATGTATTAATTTACAGAACACAAAAAGAGGCTTTCATTACAATTGGGAAAGCCCAGCCCAAAAGAAAGCCCTGCAAAGACAAGGGTGGGAAGGTGGTTGCCCAAAACCCTTCCCACAAACTTTCGGCAGAGCAGGCCGAATTGGCACGCGGTGCCAAAATTGTTAAAATTTCGTATTTTAATATGTAGATATTGTACATAGTTATACAGTAAAAACCTGCATATAAGAACCTCCTATTTTTAACAACCTACCACCAATATTCCATTTTTCATTGTATTTTTTTATAGTCATATTTACATGATATTGTCTTATAGTTTACCCATTGTTTTTCATTCTTCACAACCAAAATAGCCTACAAAATAAGATGGAGGCTGTTATATGCAGGTTTTTACTGTTTGTAGATAGTTTGTAAATAGTTTGTAGTTAAGTAGTTATGTTGTTCGATAGTTTGTAGTTATGTAGTTTTATAGTTTGTAGTTCTGTTGTTATGTAGCTTAGTGGCCTTGATCATGCATGAATTATTCATGCTTGCAATAATTTACCTTTTTTGGCCTGCCAATCAATCTCACAAATTTCCCGTATTCATGCATGGTCAATGCTTTTTCCTGTTTAAATAGTTCCAAATTCAGTTCATTGTTATATTCAGTTCCATTCATATATTATTGTTCTAATTTTAAAACCCACATATTAATTAGACACTTACCACACAAAAAACCAAGTAGGGACACTCTTTCCTTTTCTGTTCACCTATCAGCACCTGCAAGCAACAATAAAATTAAGTGAAACCATTAACCAAACACACAGCTTCAATAATTCAAAATACTTTCCAGGTTACAGCAATGCCAACTCATCGCTCATAGCAGTATGAGCTAGCAAAACACCAAAACACAGAAGGAGAGCACATTTCAATTATTCCTATGCAACTGCTCTGAATTTGCCTTTTTTGCTTATTTCATACAACAACTAGAGTAACAAACTTACCCAGGCCTGCCATGCCTGTTGAAAGGATGCACTATTCTCTTCCAATATGTCGAAATTCTATAATTGATAGATAAAAATTAAAGTTAAGCACACCATAACTCATTATAGTTTGCTTAATAGTGTTTGATTGAAAAGATTGACAAAGATCAAATTATATTATTACCATTTATCATATTCCTCCGATTTGACCGGCGCTCTTCGTCGTCAACGCTATCTACCGAGGCCGAGGCTTCTTTTCCTTTACAATTTAATAATAATAATTTCGCAAATAAAATTCTGATTTTTACAACGTTTCCTTTGTCTTTGTTCTTTTCCTTTGTCTTCTTCTTGCAGGGACAGACGAAACGTGCACACGTGCCTGCCCCATAGTGTTAACGAGAGGCTTGCACTCCAGACGCTATCGGCCACTTTTTATCAACTTGATGCATCAGAACCCTGTGATCTCCATCAACTTCCTCAATTGAACGATAATATATTGTTTAAAAAGTATGAATATTATTAAAGCAACTGTAAATATTCAGTAAAATGAACATAACATAATATTTTAAAGTTTATAATGTTTTCTTATCTTATATCCTATCTCTTTGAGCGCAACCAGTCTGTCACGTGCTAATCTTCTCCTTCCCACCTTTAAAAGTCAGAAGGACGAAGGGGAAATCCCTTTCCACGAGAATTTTCCCTCCTTTTTTGTCACGTGACGCGTATAAACCAATCACAGAGGCGATGTAGTACAATAGAAATCCCGCCTCTAAAATTAGACTTTGTCTATTTTTAACCGGCCAAATTTTCTAAAGGCTATAATTATCTTATCTTATTTATCGCTGAGTAAGTTTACCTACTTTCAACATGTTTTAATAACTACAAGCTAGCCAGATTACTTATCAGTACTTCGCCTCATAAGATGAAAATTATTGTTTTTTTCGTATGCTTTTAATTGCAAAGACGGGTTACGTGTTGTGCAGGTAGCATTTCTTTATCAAATGTTTTAAGTTTACAACTATTCTGATTTCTCTTTTGTTTCTATCCATAGATTTTGAAGACACAAGGCTCGGTAAGATATTTATTGTTTGACTACAGTTTTCCTTGCTCACTGATCTATTTTACTCTTTAATTGTGTGTTTTTCTTATAAATAAAGGCCCAGCTAAATCTATTTTCAAATAACGGACACTTTTTTATTTCTCTCTTTCCAAATGAGCCTCTGTACAACAAACTATTTCGTTAATTCAGTGTTTCTTTCATGGATAGTAAGTTTATTAACAACAAATTCTCAAATCGCTTTTCAACAGATTATTAAAAACTGCTGCACTCGATTCAAACAGTTCATTTTTATTTATTCAGGTATTCTGAGCATTTGTCCATTATTCATTTCTTTTTCAACTATAAATTTACTCTATTCCATTTTAGTGACTGTTTACCCAACAGAAACGACCACAGTTTAAATGTAACTATATTCATTTAACATACATTATATTATATAGCAATACTTTTCCATTTACTTCAGTACCAATTTTACCTTATCATTATGGAACCCTTGAAAAATATCATATTTATTTCTTTTTGTTTTAGCTTTACACAAGGCCATAATTATTCCATTGTTGTTGCTATTAAGACCATTGTCAACAAGCAATAACATTTACAATAATTTGGCCTAATTGTATATCTCATACTTTATACTTCTTTTTTACATTACAACTTGCACCATGCCGCGCAAGGTCAAGAGAAGTATCACAGGAGCGGGACGTAGAAATCAGATGAGGCAGTATCGTCAGCGTCAAAGACAGCAGAACGAACAACCTCAGCTTCCGGAGGCAGAGTCCACCAGTGCAGAACTTGCAGCAGCCAACGATCTTCAGCAATTGCAGCTTGAAAACCGTCAGCTAGAAGCCCCTGAATATCAACCGTTTCCTGTACAGTATCCCCTTTTACAGATACAGCCAATGCAGATGGGCATGGAACCACAGCTTCCCATTCAGATCCCACGGCTCCCCATTCAGATCCCATGGCTTCCCATTCTGAACCAACAGCTTCCCATTCTGAACCAACAGCTTCCCAGTCTGAACCAACAGCTTCTCATTTTGAACCAACAGCTTCCCGTTCTGAACCAAGAGCTTCCTATTCTGAACCAAGAGCTTCCTATTCTGAATCAAGAGCTTCCAATTGAGAACCAAGAGCTTCCCATTCAGAATGAAGAGCTTCCTATTCAGAACCAAGAGCTTCCTATTCAGAACCAAGAGCTTCCCATTCAGACAAGAGCTTCCCATTCTGAACCAAGAGCTTCAAGCAAGAGAATAACCTGCAGACATTGAGATGCAACACGCAGTTCCAGTACCTGATGAAACTCAGATGCCAGAACCCGTTCAGGATCAACAAATGCAAGTTGACAATCCTGCCCCTGAGAACATTGAAGCTGAAAACCTCATCCCCTTCTCCCCACTACCACACCACTTGAACAAGATGAGCAGAACATGCATTCATTGTGGTGCAAAATACTTCAAAGAAGAACTTAACACAAAAAAACGTTACAACAAATGTTGCATGGGAGGTTTAATCACTCTGGGTGCAATTCAACCACCTCCAAACAGTGTCATGCATTTACATACTAGTGATACTGCCGAATCAAAGTATTTCTTAAAGCACTTCTGCCAATACAACTCATTAATGGCCATGGCATCATGGAAGGCTAATATTGTACATCATGCTAGAGCTGGACCACCAGTGATCACAATTCACGGGAAGGCATATCACATGACAGGTAACTGATAGAATATGTTTACACTTAAAATAATTCAATTCAACATTAAATATCAACTCCCTCATTATTGATGCAGTGTAATTTCTAATTCCCAAACTTATGGTTTGTTGGATCATTAACAGGTGTAACAGAAACAGACAGATCCAGAAAATATGCAGAACTCTACATCATGGATATGCAACAAGCATTGCAGCAACGGCAAAACACTGCAAGAGAACGATGTCTTGATTTGGACATTGTTGCACTTCTACAGCATGAATTAATGGCAGTCAATCGATTTGCGCAACATTATCGAAGCATGGGTGAAATATTGGAGGAACAGCGGCAGCAAGCTATTGCAAACAACCAGCCTGTTCCGATATTCAAAATGATCATAACAGGTCGCCCACAACAAGATCACAGATACGATAATCCAACTGCCAGAGAAATTGCAGCTATATATACTGTACAAAATGGAGGTGCACCAAATCCTGACGACAGAGAACTGCAAGTTCAAACAAGACGCGGTAATCTCATGAAGATTTACGCAACTAATCCCATTGCCGATCCTCTTATGTATCCATTGATGTTCTTTCACGGTGACAGCGGATACAGTTTGGACCTTCAACGATTGCCAACAGCAAACGTAGGAGGTGAACAGCACAACAATCGTCAGCGTCGTACAAAACTAACCCTCACCGAATACTACTCATACAGAATCCAGGTCAGGGATGCATTCTCAACCATCCACATTGCGTCAGTTCTCTTTCAACAGTATCTGGTAGATGCATATACAAAAGTAGAAGGCAATAAACTGAGCTGGATTATGAACAATCAACGTCAACTTCGTGTTGACACGTATCGAGGCCTGATGGATCATCTCAACAGAAGAGCTGAACTTGAGAACCAGATGGCCAGGGCTAATAATCCGAATCAGCCCATCCATATCGATGTTGGCCGTGTTATCATTCTACCATCATCCTTTCCAGGCAGCCAAAGAAACATGTATCAACATTTTCAAGATGCAATGACAATCGTAAGGAAGTATGGCAAGCCAGACATCTTCCTGACAATGACTGCCAATCCTAAATGGAAGGAGATAGAAGAAAACATTCATCCGTATCAGACGGCCAATGATCGACCAGACATTGTCACAAGAGTATTTCAACTGAAACTCACAGAGCTACTCGAAGACATACTACACAACAACATTCTTGGACGTGTCACTGCACATGTGTATGTCATAGAATTTCAGAAGAGAGGACTACCACACGCACACATGATCCTGTTTCTTTCGCAAACTGATAAACCACGAACACCACAAACAGGTAATATTTGCAAACACTAATAATTCTTTTTCTTATTGTGACATTTATACCCAATGCACAGTACAACTATTCTGTACGTCATTTCTATTATAAAATTGTTGATTATAATATTCATTATCAGGTGGATCAACTGATATCAGCAGAGATTCCAGACCCACAGGATTCAAAATACCACAAGTTGGTCCTAAAACACATGACACATGGACCCTGTGGAGTTTTAAATCCTCGATGCGTGTGCATGGAAAATAATAAATGCAAAAAGCACTTTCCGAAAGAACAAGTTGCTGAAACTCAAATTAATGTCAACGGCTATCCTCTCTACAGACGACGCTGTCTCCATCCAGTCAATGTGAATGATCGCATTTTGGATGATACTTGGGTAGTACCACACAACAGACACCTACTCATCAAATATCAGTGCCATATCAACCTGGAAATATGCAGTACTGTTAAAAGCGTGAAATACATTTTCAAATATATCCACAAAGGTCACGATATGGCAGGTGTTGAAGTTCTTGAAGAAAATCAACAGCAAGTACCTCAAGACATTGAACACGACGAGGTGCGCCAATACATCAACGCAAGATATGTTGGACCACATGAAGCAGTCCATCGGCTTCTGCAGTTCCCCATGCACGAAAAAAGCCACACAATCAAACGGCTTTCTGTTCATCTACCATTTGAGCAACAAGTCATCTTTCATGACAATGATGACGAACAAAGACTCAACAACATTGGTGATAGAACAACACTCACAGCATGGTTTGAACTCAACCAGCAAGATCCAGCTGCACATCAGTACCTCTACCATGAGATACCAGAGCACTATGTCTTCCAGGAGCGTTCAAAAACATGGACACCCAGACAACGAAGAATAATGCCAGTCATTGGTAGAATAACTCAAGTGCAGCCTAGACCTTGCGAGCAAAAATTCGTTTTAAGACTCTTGCTATTGCATAAACGAGGAGCTACGTCATTTGAAGACCTTCGAACGGTAGAAGGTCATCTATGTGACTCTTTCAAAGATGCAGCATTAGCTTTAGGGCTTTTAGAAGATGATGCCGAAATCACACGCTGTTTACAAGACGCAGTCATCTTTAATATGCCACCACAACTCAGACAGTTGTTTGCCACATTGCTACTCTTTCAAACGCCTTCAGACATCAGAACACTCTTCGACACCTTCAAAGAAGCGTTGAGTGAAGACTTTGTCAGACGTGATCAACTCAACAATCCAGACATAACCTTTCAAGACAGACACATGTATCAATGTCTACATGATATTGACAACAATTTGAAGGTTCATGGTTTGTCAATCACCAACTACGATCACCTTCCTCAGCTACCGGCTGACTTTGTCATTCCAGAACAAGGTGATTCACAGCTTAACATGATGACAATCACTGTATAATTTAGCCAAGATATACTTCTACTTATACCAAAATAAACTATTCTTATGTTTTCAGAGGAAGATCACATGGATGTTGAAATCGAAAGAGAGCAAGGAGAACAAATGCGAGCTGCATTGAATCCAGAACAACGAGTTATTTTCACAGCCATTATTGAAGCAATTGAGGCGCAATCAGAACAAAACTGTCACTTTCTCGACGGACCAGCTGGCACAGGGAAAACATTTCTCTACAACACGTTGGTTCGCAACCTCAATACTTCTGGGCACAAAGTTCAGTGTATGGCTTGGTCAGGAATTGCAGCAACACTGCTTATCAATGGCAGAACATCGCATTCACAATTCCAAATTCCAATACCATTGAAGTTTTACAACTTTACAGTTTCGCTGATTCAAAAATAAATTTCTGGTGCCCTGACTATATGTGCCTACGAGTGCAAGCTTGGACTCAAAATAATTCTTCCAGTATTTTATTTCCCACTTTATGGATTCCTTTGTGTTCATTGCCTCCTCTCCTCTATGTGTTACATACATCAACATCTTCTTGAAACTAAAGTTTTTTCCCAATATTAATGATGAATGACCTAAAAATCATCTTCAAAGGCTTTTCCTGTTTACTTTCATTGTTGTATGTCAAGGAAACTACTGTAATGATGTTTACAGTAATAATTTTTTAAGCTCTAGGAAAACTAACCTGGATGTTACATACACACACTATCAGGTCATCTAATTAATAATTCATGCATTACATGAACACTTAACAATTGACATTTACCAACCTCTTAATGCACAAGTGCATAAAGCCAATGAAAATATATTACAAAAACATGAAAGTTTGTTTCCACTAATTGATAAACAATCTCTATCTACCTCTTTCTATTAGTACATCAAGTTATGTAGGAAAACATAAAGATAATTTTCATAGAATTTGCATTTCAAACATGTTTTTCAAATAATCCAAAAAGGGAATCAATGAATGCAGCTTCACAACTATCATATTGTTTTATTGTTCTTTATTATTGGGCACCTTTATATGTTCATTTAACTTTGTTATTAATTATTTCTTTTTTCCCATATGGTACTTAGTGAAACAAATGCTGAAATGATAAACCAAAGCTGTCAATGTCACTAATGTTTGCTATTCACACCATGCAATTGTCAAATGGCTCAAACAAACATTTACTACAACATATATGAAAAGTTAATGGAATCCTTAACAAAGTCATGGAAAGAGAATTCTGTCTAGGTAAGTTTCAATCACATTTTAATTCCACTAGCCTTTTGTGACAGGCTATTGCCTCATAGTAATTGACTGAAATGGGAAACTGCTAAAGTGACAATGTATTACCTACATCACTGTGATTCAAATAAAATACTTGCCCAATATCAAACCTCATCGTTATGACATACATATATATTACTCAAGTTAAAGTTAACTTACGATTTACATTAATTAGCTTTTCACTAACTTTTCATCAAAAGTATTGTGTTTTTAGAGGTGTATTGCCACTATATGATCCATTTTTATCTGTCCACCAATACGAGGCTACTTTTCTCAAAACGAGGCTAATATGTCAAACTCCATTCACACACACCCCCAAAAGTGTGCTGTGCTACTGGAAAAGCATAAGCCTAAGCGAAAGCGAATAGAACACGGCGCATTTGTACCAACCAGTTAACTAATCTCAACAACAGTAACAATCTAATCGATGGGCATGAGCTCGAGCGAATGCAGCGCGCAAAGCGCGCCAACCACATTAAGCTTTTTTTACTTGACGGGCTGGGGCGAACGAGCGAAGCGAGTGATGACCCCTAGTTTGGTAAGGAAAGTGCGTCATCACGTGACTCCACAGAATATATATATTAGACTAGCCGGGGCACGGTCGCTTCGCTCCCTCTCCGGAGCCCGTCAAGTGTAGAAAGCTGAATCTCATTTGCGCGCTTCGTGCGCTGCATTCGTTCCCGCTCATGGCCATACACACATACATACATACATACATACATACATACCTACATACTATACCAACATATTATACCTAGTGTAAAAACATACTATACTTACATACAATACCTAATTTAATACTGTACCAACATACTAAACTTACTATAAAATCATACTATACCTACATACTATACTACATGCCATACCAACATAGTATACATACTATACCTACATACTATACCTACATACTATACCAACATATTATACCAACCATATAAACATACTATACCTGCTATACCTACATACTATACCTACATACTATGCCACGTACCATACCAACATACTATACCTACTATAAAATCATACTATACCTACATACTATACCTACATACTATAGCAACATACTATACCTACGATAAAATCATACTATACCTACATACTATACCTACATACTATACCTACTATACCTACATACTATACCAACATACTATACCTACTATAAGACATACTATACCTACATACCATACTACAAAATATACCAACATACTATACCTACCATAAGACATACTATGCCTACATACTATACTAAAAACTATACCAACATACTGTCATCATCATCACAAAGGCGTATCGTCTCCAAGGAAACATTGCGCTTCGCTAAGGTTGCATAAAAAATTTATTTAAAAAAAGTATCTAATTATAGTTTTGTGATATTTCGCCACTTCACTCTGTCTGATGCGAGGGTGGTGAGGTTAGGCAGCGTAGGTTTCTGTACTGGTGTTTGGAGGGACTTGAGGTCTTTCTGAGTAAGCGACCACCATGTCATATGTGGCCGCCCGGGGTCTCTCTGTACAGGACGGTGATATTCTGTGAGGGCTTTCCTTACTGGTGTGCTCTTAGGAAGTCGTAGTATGTGTCCTAGAAATCTTAGTCTTCTCTGTTTGATGATGATCCATGGTGTAGTTTTAGTTCTGTTGTACAGATCAGTATTGGATACTCTGTCCGCTCTGGTTATCCCAAGACATTTTCTGAGAAAAACTCTCTGTAAGACGTCAATCTTGTTTTCTAATTTTGCAGTGAGTGTCCATATTTCGGAGTTGTACAGGAAGATGGTTGAGAGGAAGGCTTCAAAGCGTCTGATTTTGTTTGATAGTGAAACTCTGGGGCTGGTTAGCCATCTTTTGATGTCATTGAAGGTACCATATGCTATTCCTGTTCTTCGCTTTATGTTTTTTTCGGTGTCAAAATGGGATCCTAGATGTTTTGTGTTTTTCCAGGATTCATCTCCATTCTTTCTCACAGCATATTTCTCGGTTTTTTCGGGGTTAGCGTTCAGTTTTCTCTTCTTCAGATATTTGGGTACATTCTCTTCTATATCGCTGGCTGATCGTTTAGATGTTGTGCCCCAGCCGATGTCGTCTGCGTATTGTTGATCATGTTCATAAGTAGGCTCTAAGCTCTTGATTGAGTAATCGTGATCTTGAGGAGCTGGTGTTATAATAGCATTTTGTACACAGGAATCTTTATATTGGTTTAGGGTGACAGCTAGATAAACTATGAATAGGAATGCACTGGCTGAATCTCCTTGAGGTGATCCTATGTTGGTCTTGCAGATCTTTCCATTCTTATCATAAAATTTTACTTGTAATTCTACATCTTTTAATAGTATATAGAACATGTGTAGCGCGTCCTGTTCTAGGACTGTGCTCAGGTCTTCCATTAGCATTGCTCTGTCGATTGTGTCAAACGCTTTAGACATGTCTAGAAGTCTGATTAATATCTCGTAGTCACTTGCATTGATGGCCTTTTCTATCAACAGCTTCAAGGCTAATACATGTTCTGTTGTGCCTCTCCCAGCAATGTAGGCTCCCTGTGAGGGAGGAATTCTAGTCATCATTTTGTCAGCAGTTCTTCTTATCATGATTATTGCTAATATCTTTCGTAGTGTTGATAGTAATATTATTGGTCTACAGTTCTCAGGTGGGCCCCTTTTCTGTCCAGGTTTGGGTAAGGGTGTCAGAAGTCCCTTCTTGATTTCACTTGGATATTCCCCAGTAACTGCTATCTTGTTGAGGAGGGTTGCTATTCCACGGATGATGTCATTGTCACCGTATTTTATCAACTCAGCTTTTACTTGATCGCATCCACAGCTTTTGTTGTTTTTCATAGAGTTAATTGCTTTCCTCACCTCTGCCGCTTCAAATGCAGTTCTCATCTCTGTCGGTGGTATGATTGGCATGGGGGTAACGTCTTCACTGAAGAAAATTTTGGAAAAGTGTTCAGTGAGAATATTTGCACAGTCACTTTCATTTGATGTCAGACCCTCTTTACCTTGTAATATAAGTTGTTTTTTGGGCTTGATGGATTTGATGAACTGACTAGCACGGTACATTCTGCTGGAGTCTTCTGATATTGACTCTATGAGCTGGATTTCAGTATCTATCCTTTTGCTACTTTCATTTTCTATTAGTTTGTGAAGCTCTCTCAGGATTCTGTTTCTCTCTGCTTTGGTCTTTCTTCCTTCCTCTGGATCTTTGAGGGATTCTATTTTATCCTTGAGTTGTTTCTGCTTCTGTGAGAGTTCTTTAGCTTGTATACTGTTACATTTCTGGTTTGATTTCTCGGCTTTTACTACTTACCTACTATAAAAACATACTATACCAACTATACCTACATACTATACCTACATACTATATCAACATATTATACCAACCATGCAAACATACTATACCTACTATACCTACATACTATGCCAACATACTACACATACTATAAAATCACACTATACCTACATACTACACTACATACCATACCAACATACTATACCTACTATACCTAATTACTACACCAACATATCATACCAACCATACAAACATACTATACCTACTATACCTACATACTATACCAACATACTATACCTACATACTATACCTACTATAAAATCATAGTATACCTACATACTATACCAACATACTACATACCCTACATACATACCCTACAATACATACCCTACATTACATACCCTACAATACATACCCTACAATACATACCCTACAATACATACCCTACAATACAAACCCTATCATACATACCCTACAATACATACCCTACATACATACCCTACAATAAATACCCTACAATACATACCTACATACATAGCCTACAATACATACTACGACGCAACATTTCTAAAGAAAGTAGAGGTGGGAGGTCAAATCCTACCCCCGGCAGCGATGGCCCCGTGCCCACGCTGTCCCCCTGAAAGCCGTTTCTGAAAATTGATAATTTCAGTGTAAAGTTTGAAAAAAATTAGTTGCCTTCAAAATCCTAATCAATCCTGGAAAATTTAAACTCAATCTGTAATAAAAAATATATCAAACTGTAGCTAAGGAAACAGCGAATCCGATAAAAATATTAACATTTCCTAAAAGTGTTGTTTTGAATTTTCAGAGACTGTTTTCTGCAGCCAAACACAAAAGTTGTGAAAAATTAAATTCCTCAGCCAACTTTAAAAACACAAAAATTCCCCTAACTTGGTCAAAATTCGTCCATTTTAACTCAACTTACAGCAACATGAAGCTAATACCTTGGCAAATAAGTATCAGAAGTACTTGGGTGCAGATGAAAAGCTTTTCGCCATTTTAGTTGGATATTTTTGCAGTTCAAGACATGATTTTCTTGATCAAAAATAGCCGCGAAATCAAACCCCTGCAAAAATAGCATTTAAAACATGAGTCACCAACTTTCAAATTCAATTAGCGTGGCCAATTTTCGGCCCACACACTCCAAAAAAATATGAACATGAAGCTAATAGCTTGTAGAATATTTATCGAAAGTATTTGGGTGAAAAAAACAAAGTTTGGGCAGTCTAGAATTTAATTTTCGCAAACCCTAAACACACACGTCTAGCCTGAAAATTTCGTGTTTTCTAGCAAAACCGAAACTCGGCTAGAACTGTCCAAAAATAGAGGAAAATCAACAAAACAAAAAAAAACAGCCCCAGATAACTTTAGTTCTCGTGTAAATAAACAATTATCAAAAGTTTAGCGGAGAAAATCGGCACAGAACGACCTAAAGAAAATCAATTCACATGTCTTTACAATTGATTTCCGGCACGTATTCGTGCTTGAACCCGAGCAACTTGCCACCCGTTCAACTAAAAAAACATGTGTATCTCCCTGCTCGTTTTGCATCTCATTAACTCCATCCCGGGAACTTTCTAGAAAGTCGGAACACAAAATGGGGCATAACTCCTGAACCGCTGGGGTTAGAAATTAGCCAAATAGTACACTGTCATCAGCACAAGTCAGAGATCATTTCTACACTGATTTGCACCCTTATTTGCACCCCAAAAAAAGCCTTTATGGATACAACCAAATTTTTTTGATCCCATTGTTTGATTGAATGTCCATAGTTCAAGAGACAATAGGTCATTGTTTAGAGTCGGCAGGTCACGTGTGGAACAATTTTATCATCTAAGAGACTAGGGGTCATCACTCTCTTCGCTCGTTCGCCCCAGTCCGTCAAGTAAAAAAGCTTAATCTGGTTGGCGTGCTCCCCGGCCTGCATTCACTCCCCCTCATGCCATACATACATACATACATACCTACATACATACATACATACATACATACATACCTACATACCTACATACATACATACATACATACTTTACCAACATTTTACACCTGCTATACCTACTATAAAATCATACTATGCCTACATATTATACCTACATACCATACCACCTTACTATACCTACATACTATACCAACATACTATACCTACCATAAAAACATACTATACCTACTATACCTACTATACCAACTATAAAATCGTACCATACCTACATACTATAGCAACATACTATACCTACTATAAAAACATACCATACCTACATACTATAGAAACAAACTATACCCACAATACAAACATACTATACCTACTATAAAACCATACTATACCTACATACTATAGAAACATGATATACCTACAATACAAACATACTATACCTACTATAGAAAACTACTATACCTACATACCTACACACATACCTACATACACACCTACATACATACCTACATACATACCTACATACCTACCTACATACATACATACATACATACCTACATACATACATATACATACCCTACATAAATACATAAATACATACATCCCCTACAATACATACTATGAGGTAGCATTTCTAAAACATGTTAAGGTGGGAGGTCAAACCTCTCGCCCTTGCAAGTGACCGGCCCGCGCCCAACCTGCGCCCCTGAATGCCCATTCTGAATATTGTTGATAATTTCAGTGTAAAGTTGGCAGAAAAAAAGTTGCCACAGGAAAATCATTCCATCCTCAAAAATTCCAACTCCATCCCCATTAAAAATTATATCAACACGTAGCTCAGGATAGAGCAAATACGTTGCAAATAGTTTCTTTTCATAAATAAGTAATATTGATTTCTTAGAGAGAATTTAGTGGAAGTTGTTTTAATGAAATTTCCGAGGCGTGCAAAACGCAAAACCTTTGAACACACTTTAGCAAGTAAAAGTAGTATTTAGCGTGGCAAATAGTGATCCAGTTGAGCTAACAAAACATCAACATGAAGCTAATATGTTAGTGAACAATTGTCAAAAATGTTTGGGTAAAAATAATCAAGTGTGGCAGGCTAAAATTGAATTTTTGTAAATGCAAAAACCACGTGTGTTGCGTGCAAAATTGCTCCTTCCCGAATGAAAAGCAACTTTGTTGGAAATCGTAAAAAGACAACAACAAAAAAAATAACAGAAAAAAAACAACACATTATTTCAGTTGTGTTATCAGACAACACTTGTCAAAAATTTAAATAAGGAAAATGGTGCAAATAAGGCCGGAAAAATTCAAAACTTTGACCATGGCCTAATCATTGTTAGCATGCCGAAGCAACAATGGCAGTCACCTGCTACAAAATCGACAACTATTTCATTAAAAAAAGCTATCACCTGTTTTCGCTATTGTTTCCTGCAACTCCAGGGGTCTTTCAAACAATTAAGGGCTCTTTACAAAGATAATTCAGCTGCTAAAACACTTTGAAAGGCGTCCACCCCATCTTTTTGTGTGCAAAACAAAGACAAGCGTCTTCTCCAAAAGTACCTGCTGCCAGCCGAGGGCAAATTTGCATGATAACGACAAACTCGTCACTGTTCACGTAAAGTTGTGAAAGAGCCAATCAAATTGCAGGAAAAGGCGTAACAGGTCACGTGAAGAGCGAACACTCTTTTCGAAAATGGAGTTCAGGACGCGAATTTGGAAGTTTCGCCAGCGTAAGCCGTCGTTTTTTCGTGATACCACAATTAGTGGAATGATTAATGGAATAACTCAAAAATTCTTTTAAAGTAGGCTTCCAAAAATAGATAATTTTTGCCTACTCCAGAAACGGAGCCTTTCCATGCAAGTGCCAACCTTGTGCGCCCCCATTCAAAAAAGCCTTATTGATCACCGATTCGCCGTTTCGTCGAATTGTTTTTGGGCATTTGACCTATTGTTTTGGCTGGAATCTATTGTTTTGGCCAGAGTTTTGCGTGAAAAATGAATAATCAGTGTGCAGTTTGTCATTGACGGATATTGTACACTTATAAATGAAGCTGCAAATGCCTTGTCAATGGACCAATGCGTTAACGAAGAAGTTCAATTCAACAAACATTCAAATCTTTCTTGTTTGAAACACCTCTAGATACAGATATTAAAACACTAAAGGGATATGAGATTATTTCAAAACTCTGGAAAACTTTGATGCGGCGATCAGATGGAGAGAATTTTTATACAAAATATTTCAGCCAAGTTGTTCCAGAAGCAGAAAAATATTTCACAGGGCTGAAAACCGAATATGCTGTTCTGTTGTCAACCAAGATTGCTGACAACATTCTTGTCAAAAAGAATATTCCTGCAACAAAGTATCAGCCTGTTGTAAAAAATTGGCAATGCAGTATCTTGCTTGTTATCTACTTTGTAATTGAAATAAAAAGTTTCACAAACTAAAATATATGCAACAAAGAGAATTTTTAAAAATGCATAATGATTCTCCAAGCAAGTAAACGGAACGACAAGACAGTCAGCTACGCACTTATAGAATGTCTTGATAGAGGGACACTCTGGAGGATGAAAGAAAAGACTCAGAAAATTTTTCTTGCTATTAAGCTTGAATAAAAGAAACATGAGTGTATGATAATGCAGAAGAAAAAGATTGGCTTGAAGGCAATTGCTTCAATTTTGATGAGCGATGTCACATTCATCTCACTGTATCAAAATAGGCAGAGATCGCTGGAAGTGGAAACTGATAAGATAATTGCCCTAGATTTCTCGGAAAAAATAATTGCTGACGCGCCTGCGCGGAAGCTTTCTAATGGTGTTCACAAGAAAATTTTCTCTGCACCGATTTCGTGATTTTTTACATGAAGTACGAGTTTTTCATTGTTCAGCCATTGTTCAGTTTCACCCGATTGTTAAATTAAAAAATCCAGAATGATGATGAACAATATCAAGATTACACATTGTTCAATCATCCAGTGAAAAGCGCTCTTGCAGAATGAGTTCAAGTGAATGAAACAATGCAACGCAGACCATTGTATTTTTAGGGCGTGGAATGCAGTTCAAGCCTTTCCGAATTTTTGACATTTGCGCATCAGGTAAGTGGTATTTTCCCCTTGACATTTTGTCTTTATTTTGAAAACATGAGGAAGTTAATTTTCGTATTTTATTTCTTTGTGCCTTGTATGGTAAGCTTGTATTACTGCTAGGACGCAAATGTGGTTTTCCTTTGGGAGAAATGGACAAAAAAATTTGCCAAGGCGAAGTGGGCCTTTGTAATTGTTGTCGTCCATTGAAAGGGAAGGAAGGATCTATTTGGATTAAAAAAAATTTTTCAAAGTATAACCGCAAAATTTTGGGGAAGCGTAAAGGTATTTTACGGGTTTGTAATTTGTCTCTCTATTGTTTTACTCTTCTCTTCGCTGGTGATATTGAGGTAAATCCTGGACCAAATATGACAACAACAGTCGTTAATAGCTCTTCGACTACCATTGATTTCCCATCAACGGTGGAAGGTGGTCTTGTAATTGCAATGGGTCACACTCATCAGGGTGACGAGCGCTACAGCGAAGTATCATGTGGGAGACAATGTGCATTCATGGCACTGACGTCTTTGGTTTATAATTTTCAAACATTGCCTACTGAAAGCTGGGGTAGCAATACTATTGACAGAATTTTAATGCTCGGTGATTGTGAATTTTCCTATGCCCTACATCATGGATACATTCCCGATGCTCCCAATTTGAGTGTTGAAAATCTGCCAAGGTTAATACTCTGGCATGGACCTGAGTTCTTCTTTGCATGGAATGATGTTTTAGGAATTTTAAATAACATATCAGACACAACTGAAGAATTGCCTGCCAAAGAGCACACTGTTGAGGCAAACTTTACCAAAGAACTGCCCATTGAGGCAAACTTGATCAAAGAACCGCCCTTTGAGGCAAACTTTACCAAAGAATATCACAGTGACTTTTTCATTGCAAAAAGGTATAATGAATCACCAAGTGAGATTAACATATCAGACACAACTGAAGAATTGCCTGCCAAAAAACACCCTGTTGAGGCAAACTTTACCAAAGAAGTGCCCATCGAGGCAAACTTTATCAAAGAACCGCCCATTGAGGCAAACTTTACCAAAGAATATCACAGTGACTTTTTCATTGCAAAAAGGTATAATGAATCACCAAGTGAGATTGCTAACCGAAGTAGAAACTGTGCGAGTTCAGTTTATTTTGGGAGTATTTCTCAAGGTTCTTTTTTTAATGACATTGACAGTACTGTAGAATCCCCATTCGTCAGTTTACATACAGTTTGTATGGCCAGAGAATTAAATACAGTTTGTATTTAATTCTCACGATAATGCTCTTTTCATATTCGAAGGTTATATGATTTCTATTATGAAAAGTAATGATTCTATGTTTTACGTATTTGATTATCATGCAAGGAACTCATTTGGCATGCCAGATTTAAATGGTAAAGCAGTACTTTTAAGAGTAGAAAGCCTTCAGTTCCTGAAAAATTACTTAAGGATTTTAGCCATTGGACTTAACAAACATTTTTTTGAAGTAGTTGGTGTTAGATTTGATTTATTGCACATTCAGTCACCAATATTTGCAAACAGTCAATCAAATGAAACAGGGGATAACAGATTTACCTACAATGAAACAGAGGATAAAAGGCAAAACATTAATTCAGTGTATCCAGATGATTTGATTCAAATAAGACGATGTCAGAGTAAAAGAAATAAACGAAAATGTGACCAAGTAAGGCCCTCTAATGAAAGTGTGGAAGAAAAGCAGAAACGACTTGAAAAGGATCGTACAAATAAAAGAAAAGTTTATTTTTTGAAGAAACAAATTAAGGAATCAAAGAATGATTTCTTATTTGAATTTCAACCAAGTAATGGAAAAATATGTTACCAAGATTGGGCCAGGAGCAACATTAGTAAATTTCACCCATCAATGAAATTTGTGATGAGACATTGTTTATCATGTCATGAGACATGGCCTGTAAGTCATAAAGCCAAATTAAATACAGTTTGCTCACAATGCATGAGAGACAAGAAAATTCCTAAAAAATTTTCAAAGGAAAATGAAATGATTCCTTCAGAAGTTCCAAATCAATTAAAAGGTTTGACACAAATTGAAGAAATGCTCATTGCCCGTGCTTTGCCTATTATGAGTGTTTATGTCAAACCTGGTGGACAAAGAGCTTATCATGGCCACTCTATTAACTTGCCACAGAAAGTGCAAACGATAGCCTCTAAACTCCCACATTACCCAAAGGACATGAATGTTATTGTTGTTCGTTTAAAAGGAAAGAATAATTTCTCAAGAGAATTAAATGCCAGAAGACATGTTGTTCATAATGCGCTTCTCTGGCTGGTACATCATAATCCACTTTACAAAGATATACTTATAGACATAGATGCACTTAATTACCTTCCGAAAAATGGGGTACCTTCTGACTTAATGACAGCAGAAACAGAAACAGTAGTTGATCCAAACAATCATGACACAGATAATCAAGAAGAAATATACAATGAAAACACAGATATGACCAGTTTCCTCCCACTTTCTGAGGAGCGAGAAAAAGAGATTGACGCAATGAAAAATCTAATTTCGCAAACAGAACCTACTGACTGGCCTATTGAACAGGGGGCAAATCCAATAAGTGAGTACAATATTCCCTTCCTTGCGACAATGGCGTTTCCAACACTTTTCCCAGATGGTTTAGGTGATCCAACAAATGAAGCCACTGTGAGAAATGTTTATTTTCATGAAAAAGTAAAGCATTTAATGAAATTCAGTGAAATGGTTGATGGAAAATGGGTTTATCGATTTGCAAGTCATCCACGGTTTTCTTATTGGTGTTTGAATATGATTCAAAGAAAGAGAGTCCTTGAGCAGACTGGAATTTTCCTTAAACAAAATCCAAGTGAGGCACATCTTACTGTTGATGAACTACGAGAAATGGCAGAAACCAATAGTGCAAGTCAAATTATGGCAAAAATATCAAAATATTTTGGAAATATTATTGGTTCCAATGCCTACTGGTATAAAGTGAGGCAAGACTTAAAAGCAATCATTACAAACAAAGGACCATCAACAATTTTTTTCACATTTTCAGCCGCAGATATGCACTGGCCTGAATTGCATGAAATATTTGGACATAATTTACAAAGTGACAAGTCCAGTCAACAAAGGAGAAAGAATGTTATAAATAATCCTCATCTTGTTGATTGGTTTTTTACACAAAGATTAGAATGTTTTGTCAAAAATTGGCTGTATAATACAATGGATGCAGAGTGGCATTGGTATAGATTTGAATACCAACATAGAGGTAGCATTCATTCTCATGGCACTGCTAAACTTAAAAATGATCCTGGCCTTTGCAAACTGACAGACATTGCGTTGAAAGGTTTTCTTGCCAAACAAGCTCAAGAGGAGTCAAATCAAAACTTACCATATGATATACAGAATATCATTGAGGCTGGTCAACATGCAGAGAAAAAGTTTGCCAATATGTTGACTGGATACTAACAACAATGAACCCATTACCTCCTGACACTGACACTTGGCTTAGACCAAAAGTACATCCTTGTCAGAAAAAACAAGAAGATATAACTGAATCTGACCTTGAAACAGATTAAATAGACCTTGTTAATACTGTTCAAAGGCATACAAAGTGCAGCACAAGTTACTGTTTAAGACAAAAACAAGGGGAAGTTGATTTAAAATGCAGATTTCATTTTCCATTTGAGAACAACTCACAAACAGTGCTTCAATTGACTAAATGCAATGATCCCAGGCTTAACACCAACCAACAATGCCAGCTTCAAGGATGGAGGGCAAATTGTGACATGCAAGTTGTCATAGATCATTATGCATGTGTTGAGTACTTAACAAAATATGCAGCAAAGGGCGAGCCAAAATCACCTGGTGTAAATCAACTTTTCAAATCTGCTATTTTAAAGTCCAGCAGTTCATCTGCAGATTCTGGAAAACTTTTAAAAAAAGTAGCAATGAAAAATCTTGTTGAAGAACCCGATCTTCAATACTCGTTCGTTTAGCTTTACCGTGAAACACTCATGGAAGACAATTTCATTTCTCTATTTTATTTCACATATTTTGCTACCGCATTTCACATCAATAAAACTCTCTAACTTGGACACGGAAAAAACTGTTTTTTGTCACCAAGTGATGACAAGAATAGAAGAATTGCTTTATTTATTTAAATCACAAAATACCAATACTGAATTAACATAATAATGGATCATGCCGCGAGACAACGTCATGCGGGCATGCGCGGGCGCACTAAGTAAACTTCGCACACTCCCCCCTCCTTGATTCATTCTGAATCAAGCATGAGGCGTGTCTTCTAGGAGTTACTGGAAGTGTAGGCCTCTATAGCCTAGACTTCCAGTAACTCCTTCATCAGTGCCCATTTTCTTCAAGAACGATGCAATAGACTTGAAGGTCTTTGCGTTATCCGAGTTACTGATGCTTGGTGTACCCCTTCGGGCACAAAACCGTCTCAAGCAATTCAAAAATGAAACTGCAGTTAAATCATTAACAATTTCCAGGTGTAAAGCCCTTGTCAAACAACAGGAAAATAAACAGATATACACCTTCGACATCTTCCCTTGTTTCTCCTTGACGAACAGCGGTCCGGCAAAATCAACCCCTACGTAAGAGAAGGGGGGTGCTTCTGACACTCTAAATTCGGGAAGTGCAGCTGTAGGTGGATTCCTGAAAGATAATCCTTCTTGTCTCCTACAAATAAGACATTTCTTCAGCAACTTTTTAACTACTTGCCTACCCCTTGGAACCCAGAATCTTGATCTCATCTCTGCAAGTGTGGCTCTAACACCGCAGTGTTGTACTCTTTCATGGCAATCCAAAACTAGTAGCTCTGTGAATCTATGTTCTTTTGAGATCAGTGCTGGATACTTTGAACTGAGATCCAAACTTGCATTTTCAAGTCTACCCTTACATACAAGGATTCCTTCCACTTCAACAACACTTAGCTGCTTGGCTGTTTTCTCAAAATCTTTATCTGCTTTAAACAAGACCTGAACATCTCTTATCCACAGCTTTTCGGCTTCCTTGATCTCTGATGCACTAAGATTGCCATATTTAACTTCACCCTTGTTTCTCTTACCTTTTAGATTTGCAACAGCTCGTTTAACCCAGGCGGTGATTCTAAGCAATCTATTAAGTGTGCTATACCGATCAATATCAACAATCTGTCCTATGCCTGTCTGCACATTTGTTGATACGACCATGGCATTCACTTTCTTTTTCTCCATTCCCACCTCTTCTGATTCAATTATTTCAAGCTTTTTGGGCCACTGATCTTCTCCCTTTTTTAGCCACTCTGGCCCTTGGAACCATAATTCATTATCCTTCAACTGGCTGGCCATAATACCCCTTGAGCCTATGTCAGCAGGATTTTCTGTACCACCCACATGACTCCAATCTTTCATTTCAGATAATTTCAGTATTTCACTCACTCTGAACTGTACCCATTGCTTACACTGCCCTTTATGGAAAATCCAGTAAAGAGCAGTTGTACTGTCAAGCCAATAATGCTTACTATCTATCTTAATGTGAGACTTCAATGCTGTGCAGACTGTATCCATTAATACAGCTAAAATCCTTGCGGATAATAGCTCTAACCTTGGTATTGTTAATTCTTTTAGGGGAGCCACTCTTGTCTTTGAACATACCAAGGTAGTATATGTTCCTGTTGCTGTTTCATATACCATGTAGACCACAGCACAGTATGCCTTTTTGCTAGCGTCTCCAAAACCATGGAGGTGGCATCTTAAAATCCCTCCCTTATTCAAATCAAAAATACACCTTGATAAGGTTACAGCATTGACCTGGCTGAGGTCCTCTATCCATGAGTCCCAAATTGCAGCCTTCTCTCTTGGTACAGTGTCATCCCAACTCAATTTACTCATGCACAATTCCTGAAATAAAACCTTCACTATAACAGAAATCAGACTGATTATACCCAATGGATCAAATATGGTTCCTAGAGTACTTAAAATTCCTCTCTTTGTGGGCTGTCCATTGCTTGCATTGCTTACCTTATGCTTGCTTGCTTTCTCTACACCTAACATTTCCTTAGCATAAGACATATCTTCTCCACCTGCTTGACCTGGTTGGCGTTCATTCATTCCCTCACTCTCCTTTATTTTCTGAGACAATTCAACATCACTGGTCTTCCATTTTCTCAATCTGAACCCACCTTCCTTCATTCTCCCTTTTGCCTTTAAGTAGAGATCAAATGCTTCCTTCCTATTGTTAGCTCCTGATATCATATCATCAACATAGAATGACTCTTTCATTTTCATTACAAATTCAGGATCACAATGCCCATACGTTTCTATGTGGTTTCTTAGCACTGCATTGAGGAGAAATGGTGACGAGTTCACTCCAAATACCACTCTATTGAATCGAAATATCATTATGTCAGAATCATCTCCTTCTAAATTAGTTTTCCAAAAAAACCTAAGGCAATCTCGATCTCTTGGATCAACTTTAATGTTGAGGAAAGCCTTTTCAATGTCACCGACCAGTGGTACACTATATCCTCTAAATCTTAGAAGCATTTCAAATATCAGAGGGGTTAGTGATGGCCCAATGTGCAGGCAATCGTTTAGAGAAACTCCTGAATTTTTATCCTTGGAGGATGCATCAAAAACGATCCTTACTTTTGTTGTCTCAGCATCATCTCTGACAACTGTCTGACTAGGTAGATAATGGATTTTGTTTGCTTGATCCATTTCTGAGACTTGCTCAATAATTCCCAATTTCACTTGCTCATCAATAATATCATTACACTTTTTAAAAATGTCAGGGTCTTTCTTAAATTTCTTAACTTGTGAATTCAATCTGGAAATGCTATTTCCATAATTTGATGGCAAGGGTCTGTGCCCCATCTTCCAGGGTAGCCCTACTGAATATCTTTCTCCTGAGAATGTTATATCATCAATAACCCTTTCATGAACATCTGCTTGTTCCCTTATCCCAAGCATGTCTAAGTCCCACAATTTATGCACACACTCATTTATACCTTCATTACTACTGCTGGGTGTTGAAGACACAAAATTAACATTAGTTATTTCAGCAGAGTTCAATTTGTTACCTTTCAATGGTCCAGACAGCACCCAGCCCAATGATGTCTTTACCGCTACGGGCTCATAAGGCCCCCCTCGTATGATCTCCCCATCTTGGAAGCTCCAAAGTTCATCTGCTCCAATCAGAACATCTACGGTCAAAACTTCTTCATTCCTAGAAACATCTGAGAACCATAGTTTATTCAAATGAGAAAAATCTCTCTTCACTACTTCTAGGTGTTCATTTGCAATACAAGAGATATCATCAACTACAAAACATTCAACATTAACACTCTTCCCTTGGCCCAGCGGGGCTAAGGCTATCTTGACCACATCTCTCATCTTCACATCTGTCTCACTGCTTCCAAACACTCTGACTGACAAACTCTCTCTCCTCGCCGGCCTTAATCCTAACCTATCAACAGCCTTTGCCCAGATAAATGATTTGTGACTACCACTATCAAATAGCACTCTCACACGACTTTCTCTGTTCCCATTCACACTGGCCAAGGCTGTTTGCAAGGCAACTCTTTCACCGGATCCTGTGCAACCCACCCATGCGTTAGCTGCAGGGTTGAGAGGAGTTTCCGACTCTTCTCTGCTAGCAGGCGCACTTATTGGCTTAGGATTAAGCTTAAAGCATATAGCTGCATGATGTTTTCCCTTGCACGATTTACAAGATGTTTTTGTATGACATTGAAAGGACCGATGTCCAGAATTCAAACAATTAAAGCATCTAGCAAATTTTATAAGGATACTTTTTCTTTCAGAAATGTCCTTCACCTTTTGGCAATCCTCTGGGGCATGATCTTCTTCCAGGCAAAACACACACTTCTTTTTGAAATTCTTCGTTGCCAGCAGCGCATTTGCTGTACCTTCAAATCCTTGTTCTCGCTTAGGCCGTAACCATCCTCTCTCTTGCTGACTTCCGGTTCCCTGGCTGCTCTTAAATGGCGAGGTATGACTTTCGCGAATCACCAATTCCCTTTCCAACGCGGTCAGCATTTCCTTCATATTCCACTCCAAGTGATCAGAGCTACTTGATCTGATCATGTTGTATCGGACATTTTCTGGCATTTTATCCAAAATCACAGGCACCACGATGCTAGAGTACGATGTCTGATCAACCTCTTGAGCCTCTAGTTCGCGGAAATGAATTTCGACTTTGTCGTAAAGCAGTCGCAGCTTCGTAACATTTCTTTCGCTGAACACTGGTTGAATATTTATCATTTGGTTGATGTGCTCACGTTGAATGATGCTGGGTTTGGCGTATCTCTTTTGCAAGAGAGTGACAGCTAATTCATAATTGGCTTCTGTGATGGGTATTCCTTTTATTACTCCTCTTGCTGGCTCCTCAAGAAGACTCTTTAGATATTTGAATTTATCCACGGATGCGAGCTGTTCATTCTCGTGAATAGCGCTAGCATACCCGTCCCAGAATTCCTGCCATTCGTAGATCTTGCCTTCAAATTTCTTCAATTCGAGCTTCGGCAGATTTACTTTTATTTTTCTTTCATTCGGGGCTGATCTTGAAGATATAGTAGATACCAAACTCTCTTGGGAGCTGCTTCTACTTGGCCTTGACAAATGGAGAAGGTCCGGTGACTTGAGTCCTTCCAAAATTTCGTCGACTGCAATTATTGCTTGTGTTATTTTCTCTCGATAATCGCTCGCGTCCTCCATTTCCTGGTCAAGGGTGTCGTCGTCTGCCTCCTCGGCCATTGAATCTAGAATTTCCCGATCGCAATCCTTTAAATCAATCTTCTTTTCACTCAATTGCATGTTGTACTGTTTCAATATTTTGGGATCAATCCCTTCTTCATTATCCTCATTTCTGGCCAAGGCATCGTTGACCTTGTTGACTAATTTCGTAGCAACAGTTCTGTGTGAACGTCGAATTTTCTTTAATTTTTCCACTCCTTCCATTCTAAAACAATTTTCTTCCACGGCTTAAGCTATCCGGCTCGGTGGACGATGTGTTGAAGAACCCGATCTTCAATACTCGTTCGTTTAGCTTTACTGTGAAACACTCATGGAAGACAATTTCATTTCTCTATTTTATTTCACATATTTTGCTACCGCATTTCACATCAATAAAACTCTCTAACTTGGACACGGAAAAAACTGTTTTTTGTCACCTAGTGATAACAAGAATAGAAGAATTGCATTATTTATTTAAATCACAAAATACCAATACTGAATTAACATAATAATGGATCATGCCGCGAGACAACGTCATGCGGGCATGCGCGGGCGCACTAAGTAAACTTCGCACAAGTCTTGGGGAAAGAGACTTTTCTGCTCAGGAAACAATGCATCTGCTGCTGTCACTAAAACTGCATTCATCATCTTTTAATGTTGTACCTGTGAGTCTTACAGGGTCAAGAAAACTTCGCAATCAGTTTCATTTTAATATTTCAAATGATAATGTAGATATTTCAACAGAAAACTCACTTCTTGATGCTTATTCAAACAGACAACATTATGATAATTCACCTGAATTTCTAAATATGAATCTAGCACAGTTTGCAGCAAAATATAAAATATATCAAAATCAATTGGTAACACTTCCAAAAAATGTTGTTCCTAGGATATTTCCTACCTATTCTCCAAATGCTGCTGGAGCAAACTTTCCACTTTACTGCAAGTTTCAACTGCTTAGGTATAACCCATGGACAGGGTCGCAGAACAATGCATGGGGCTGTGACAACCCAACTGAGGAAAGTTTTGTCAATGCCTGGCAAGAGTTTTTGCAAACTCCTTATGCACAAAGTAATGTGCTGGATTGGTTTGACAAATTAGAAAATGTTATTTCAAATCAAGAACAGCAATTTGGGTACTCACCTGATGAATGTCAAAATACCCAAGAAGAATGGATGGCTTTTGCAAGTCTCAATAGTACTAATGATCACCAGTCATCAGAAAGTTGCAACTACGACTGGCAGGTTGCCAGGAATAATTACACTCAACAACAAATAGGTGAAATGTCACAATGGATAAAATATAAGAGAGACAAAGAAAGTTTGCACCAAACACAAGAGCAATATGATGTTAATATCAATGATCTTAACATGAAACAAAGACTGGCATATGACTTGGTGATATCTCATTTGCATCGTAAGAATAACAATGATCAACTGTGTGTTATTATTATAGGAGTTGCAGGAACAGGAAAAAGTTATCTAATTAACAGTTTGCGTAATACCTTGCAAAACAAATGTGTTGTGACAGCAACAACTGGTAAAGCTGCTTTTAGCATACAAGGGATTACAATTCATTCGTTACTAAAATTACCTGTTGGTATATGTGGTAAAGCGGATCTCAGTGGAGAAGGGTTATGTAGACTTCAACATGCATTACGTTATATTGAATACATTATTATAGTTGAGTACTCTAGGTTGGGACAAAAAACATTTGGGTGGATTGACAGAAGATGCAGACAAGGAACAGGCTCTCTTCATAAACTATTTGGTGGAAAATCAGTGATTTTATTTGGTGACCCAGGCCAGTTACCTCCCGTTGGTGACAAACCACTGTATCACTTTCAGCCATCAAATTAAATAGGAGAACAAGGTCATTTTGCTTACTTAATGTTTGATAAAGTTATTGAGTTAACTGAGAATCAAAGAGTAAGTGGTGAAAGTATGCAGCAACGTGTCTTCAGAGACTTGCTTTTCAGGCTGAGAAATGGTGAAACAACACAAAATGACTGGGAGCTACTTATTTCCGTTGTCCTTCAAATGTATCCAATATTTCAGACTTTAAAGGTGTCACTAGGCTTTTCTATAGCAACCACAAGGTTGCCGCTTTCAATTATGAAGAACTCACAAAATTGCAACGTCCCATTGCATGTATCGAAGCAAGACACTCATCAGAAGCTGTTAAGATTGCAAGCTCAGATGATATGTCAGGGCTACAGCCAATAGTTTATCTCTCTAAGAATGCAAAATTCATGTTGACAATGAACTTATGGCCGTTGGTTGGACTGTGCAATGGAGCCACTGGAACTGTAATTGATATAATTTACGAAAGAGAACACAAACCATCTTGCCTTCCTATCGCAGTCATTGTGCAATTTGATGGATATAGAGGTGTTTCTTTTAATAACCAAAAACCATCTTTTGTGCCAATTTGCCCTTTAACAGTGAGAGCAACATCAAATCCTCCCAATGAGAGACAACAGCTGCCACTGAAATTGTCTTCGGCATTCACATTCCATAAAAGTCAAGGAATGACATTACCAAGAGCTTGGGTAGATATAGGAAAATCAGAGAAAACAATTGGAATGTCTTATGTTGCCCTCAGTAGAGTGAAAACACTGACATCACTGGTTATTGAGCCAATGACTTTTGAACGACTTAATAATATTAAATCAGCTTCAACCTTTCGCTACAGAATTGAAGAGCAGGATAGACTAAAAAAGATTGCAAATGAGACACATGATTAGATATTTTTTTGTATATTTATTTTGAGTATATTTGTGCTAAAGAAATTCGCTATTGAAACCCGTTTGGTAGTCTTATATTGTTATGTAAATTCTTTTGCTCAGGCCTAGGGCCACTTTTAGAAGCCATTTTTCATCAGGCGTTTCCATACTTATTGGAGCTAAGTGTATTGAGCAAGGGAACGCAAAGCCAACAAGCGTAATTGGTATGATGAAGCGCAAAAAACTATGGCAATAATTTTTGAATTGCCAACTTGTACAGATTTAAATCTCCGGAGAGTACTGAACGAACAAACGATAGAACCAATAACTCCAGCTCGAGTGCAATCGACCAGAATTGAAATTGTGGATATTTTTCTTCGCATTCTTTTCGCAATTGCTGAAATGAGACACTGTTTTCAGAAGGCTTCTTTGATCAAGGTGAATAAAGCAGATGCTGTTACTTAATGTGCTTGTCGTGTTCCACTAACATGAGATGCAAAAATGAATTATTGGGCTGTTCCAGCTGATGCTACGTCTGCTTCTTCTGAAGCTGAACACCAACCAGATTCATCCAACCAATTACCCAACGTCTTCAATGCAGCCATTTCAATTTGTAGTGGACCCATGATGACAACAATTTACCTTTTCCATAGAATGATTTCCAATTCCACTGTACTTGTTTCGCTATTGCATACAGTGGCTGATACATTTAAAAGCCAATGCAAACTTCGAAAAGCTGAAGGCTATTGCATAAATTAAAAAAGAGTTACATATTGTATTTGTCCACATTTTATGAAACAAGGATTCCAGGGGTTAGCTATTCTAGACAAACGTTACATTTCAGGGGAAATATTACCATGAGACTCGTAAGATTAACATATTTTCTAGGGTTAAATTTATCTAAAACGGTTGTTGCAATAAAAATCTTACTTTTAATGGATTCATGCAGAAACTACTTGATCAGTTTTACAGTGTTACCCCCTGGATTATGGAAACTTCACAGCTGAATAACTCGCTTAGTATAGAATATATTAATTTCTTGCTTCAACATTTTTTGCTCTGTTCATGATACTATTTCAGAAAAATTAAAGAAACTAAGCTTTTGATGACTTAATTTTTTCCATATGGGCGTGCCATTCTGGTCCGTAAAAGACATCAGCACAAGAGTTTTGGGTGGGTCCAGGCTGGAATCTGACCTACTTCATTATTTACTACCCCTGTGCCAAATTTCATGCTTTTACTCCCAATAGCATAAATGTGTCTGTCTTTTACACAATTTCCCTTGACTAACGCAAATACCAAAATGAAGGATCTCAAAATGAAGACCAGCCACAGTAAACTAAAATTCACACAATTCTTAGATTTTAATATTGATGTTTTAGTACTCATTGTATATATCACTACCAGCTGGGGTGCTCGCTTTCAGAAAGAGTGCAAGTGAAAAAAACTTAATGTGGTTGGCACACTTCTTTCAACCCGACATACAATGGGTTTTCTCACTACGCTCGACTGCGGTTGGCACACTTCGTGCACTGCTGCTTCCCCAAATATTCTTTAAGGGGGTCTTGACAGAATCTGTTGGAAAGGACATAATTCATGCCTGGACCTAAAAAGTCAAATCATCATTATTACTCTCTCAGAATCTGTAAACTCCCCAGGTCTTTCCTTCATATTTTCCTTCCAAGAATTTAGATATGATAGAAATGTGAGACTGGTTCCTTTGAGCTGAACCAGTCTTTCATCGTCTTGGCTCTTGTAAGGAAGAAGATATGGTTTATCATCTTATAGCACTCATGGAGAGATCTTACGTTCACACAATCAAAAAACTGATCAAGCATCTTGCAAAAAGTTGCATTTTCTACAGCATCGGCAGGGCCAAAGGTGTTAATGATATTTGCCATTGTCTGAATAAACACTTGTGCGGCAAGGTTCATTCTCATTCTGAAAAACGAGTCCAACTGAATATGATCTATTTTTAGCTTTGGAAGAAGATTCAGGCCATTTTCCAAATCCTTGTAATACATATCAGAGATATGTCCCCATAATTGGTGCAAACCATTATTCCACATGCCTCGAGAATTCTTGCCTGATCCTGAATTAGACAGGAAGTTTTGATCAAGTGAGAAGCATCACTAAAAAAAGATATACCTGAGTAGTTATATATATAGAGCTTGAAAGGCATTCTTCAATTAAATTTTTCCCCACAAATTTCCCATAAAAATATTTGAAACGCATTTAAAAATATCCCCCAAATGCCCCCATCAAGTTTCATTTAATTTTCCAATTTTAGGTAAAGGGGAAAAACATCGAAATTAATTTTTTGAGTACTCCACATATAATATGAATTATTCTTTTTAAGTAATTTTAAATAATAATAATATAAATTACTATTTTTAATTTTGATGGAAAAACCTCAACATAGAATAAGAGAAGAGAAATACCCTTTTTCAACCAATCACAACGAAACAAATTTCATTTAATTTTAAGCAAAGGAAAAACCTCAACATAATGGAATGGAATAGGAAGTTAGATAAATAAATTGCATATTTTAAATTCTTGAAGTAAAGTTTACTTACAAAATTTACTTACAAAGTTTATTCCAAAGCTTGTGCTAAAGTTTACTTACAAAATTTAGGAACATTATTGAATGGATTTTCATATACTAGATCATCACTGAAAACTCCATCATCTTCACTATCAAGCAGACATTCATCGTTATCAAAACCTGCTCTTCGGAAAACACGGATTTGTTGAACCTTCCGCTTAATGCTAGCACCATATGTACCAAGGGAGATACCTGACCATATAGCCATTATACTAATACGAGACCAATTTGGTAAAACATCATCAATATTTTCTGTACCAACATTAGGAATTTTATCACCTACTACATCAAAGAGGCGTGTCTTAAATGTAGCTAGAGCATGGAATAAACCATCATCATCTTCTATATCATCAGCACTAGATGTAGTAATACCAAAATCCAGACATGGCGTATAGTCTTGGTAGATACAATTCTTGGTTTGTTTATCGATTTTACAAGCATATTTCACCATTCGCTTCCATTTACCCCGATCACCTTTATCATCATAATCAACGATTAAAGCGCGATCAACTTTCACTTTCTTGGAACCACCAAGTCCCCAGAGTACTGACTTTTAAATACACTTTTCCATAAAAAATCATCAAGCTTACATGCCTTATAATAATATGGGTCATTAAGATAATCATCTTTGAAACTAATAGAAGTCCTATATCCTATAACTTTCTCATCCTTAGGATACTTTCCCATGTCTTTGGTTTTACTCACATCTTGTGTATTAGTACTTAGACCAAATGGGCATTTGCGAGCATCATAACATACTTAGAGTTTTTTGCACCATAGCGCAAGGTGACATAACTTCCACCATAATTATTTTCGTTAAGGTTATTAAAAGTAATCAGATTTGTGTCAATATCAGAAAATCAACTATAATGAAGTTTTGTTCTTTCTGAAGTTTTGCTTATGTTTTCTTTATACTCATTATATAATAATAGGAACTATTTTTAAATAATTTTCAATTATCTTAATATTGTCTACTATTTTTAATACTCCAAATGAAACGTGATATATGCCCTAAAATAGGAGAATTTTTTAAACAATATGGTGTTATAAGTTCAGGTATAACATAACAATATCCCCGACCTTTTCGATACTTTTTGAAAAAAATGCCCATAAGCATCATGGAAAGCACTATGTAGATGACAACATCGCGACTTTCCAAAGAGATCTTCCAATATATACGTAAAACAACCATTACCCGGACCAATCAAACCAATTTCTCCATTATATGTATCCAATATTGTTTTTATTGTTATTAGTTTATTAAATTCACTGAAATATAATAATTTATAAACCATAGAGCTTTTTGGAATCTGATCATCAACAGATTGGTTATAATTTTCTTTTAGATAATCCAAAACAAATTGTAGGGTAACCGTTCATACTAATACATTATATCATACTTTAACCTAATGGGATAACATCATGCTCAACCTTATACCAATTCTTACATAAAACATGATGATTTAGTCTAATATCAGTATCAGTTACAAATTTTCTTTTGCATAGACCAAAAAAAGCAGTAAAACCATCTAATCCAGCTATTCCACTTAGCCCCAGAGAGTACATTCCAATGAATAGATAAACAATATACACTTAGTGAGCAAAGGTATTGCACCACCTGATAAAAATTGCGTCTAGAAATGGCCCTAGGCCTGAGCAGGAAAATTTACATAACAATATAAAACTACCAAACAGGTTTCAATAGCAAATTTCTTTGGCATAAATATACTCACAATTTCATAAATTTTCAAACGAAAAAAATAATTTAAACTATATCAGATTATTTTATAATAATATTAAAAGAAAACTGCGAAGAGGTCCCTTAAAAAATGTTCACAAAAATTTATTGAAGTTGAGTAATTAAAACGCGAATAATTATAATTTCTTTTACTCAAACCCACGCAAATTCTCTCTCATGTAAAAGAGAATGTTTTCAAATTTTGAAAAATGTAAAAATTGTTCATGTAACTGTCTTGACCTTTTAGAATTCAAGGTTTAAGTCTTTGTTTACAACTTGGGAAGCACATGTTTTGTTTCTCAAATTTCACAATGGGTTTTGAAAAATAAAATTTTCGTTCACTTTAGAAAATATTAGGCCTTTAAAAATTATATCAAATTGTAGTATTTGAAACAAATTATAGGAATATTCATGTCAGATTTTCTCTGATGGCATCTAACCTTCTTTTTCTTACTCCTAAAAAAATTATGGAAAAATCGGATTTGTCAAATCACGTTCCGAGAATGCTAAACAAAGACTTAAAACCTTGAATTCTAAAAGGTCAAGACAGTTACATGAAAAATGTTTGCATTTTTCAAAATTTGATCACATTCTCTTTTAAATGAGAGAGAATTTGCGTGGCTTTGAGTAAAAGAAATTATAATTATTCACGTTTTAATTACTCAACTTTTTCAACGTTTTAATTACTCGAACATTTTCCTCTTTGCAGTTTTCTTTTAATATTATTATAAAATGATATGTCATAGTTTAAATTATTGTTTTTCGTTTGAAAATTTATGTAATTTTGAGTATATTTATGCCAAAGAAATTTGCTATTGAAACCCGTTTTGTAGTTTTATATTGTTATGTAAAATTTCTTGCTCAGGCCTAGGGCCACTTCTAGACGCCATTTTTTATCAGGTGGTGCAATACTTTTGCTCACCAAGTGCATACAATAATACCCACACAACACACTCCACAAGTCTTGATATTGTGAACTATTATAAATGTAATTAACTCCTAATATATCTGATAAATGATTAGGAGTTAATTTTATAGCCGTGTGTAGCACATAATTGAAGCTATCATCAATGATACTTAATTTATTACCGTTTATGTACTAATATGTTATATACCAAAACAATGTCGGATTAATGTATCTCTGTTCAAATTTATTGAACTTCATGAATGTCCGTTGTTAACGAGATGCATTTCTGCAGTTCTTCTTTGCGAACAATACCACTTTATCCACCATTGAAACGAGGTCGTTATGGTGCATTAAAAATACTTTGGCCTCTTTTCCATTAATGGCCACCGGTAACACCGCTAACTTTTGATATACAAATTTGAAACAGATTGGCTTGGCATCACAAAAAGATCACCAAAGAGGACAACTTATAGTTGCGAAACTATTTCCAAATTTTCAGGGGACATTTTCAATGTATCTTACAGGTAATACACTTATTTATCTGTAAGATACTTTGCAATATCTTATTTTTAACTTATTCCGAATTCAATTTCCTCAAGTTGTTAAACCATCTTAATTTTGGTTGAGCCATGCAAACTTTACTTTACTGATTGCCACGAAATCGAAAATTTAGATTTGTTGTTTTATACCTTTATAGTTTACTTGCAAGGTTGCCAGATTCGGGATTTTATCCCGAGATCTCGGGAAAATTCAGGGCTGTTGGGATTTTCCTCGGGATTTAATTTTGGGCAAAAAATCTCGGGGAAGATCTCGGGATTTCTAGAGAAGAGATTACAAGCGTTTTCCTTTATCATTTCAACCAGGAAAATACAGAATTCATAGTTTAAGAGCAGCAAATTTGATTCACACCTTGTCAATCACCATCCGAAAGTAGGATTCATCGATAGGAATGGGACAAAAAAGGCCGCAAAGAAAAAAATGTGTGAAGAACATTGAAAGGAATTTCGTAGAAATTCGTTACCAAGAGGTAAAAATCTCGTTCCGGTGGTGAATTACGTCATCGGAAAACAGCAAAATATATCTCGGGATTTTTTTAGCAAGTTTATTGCATTCTGGGATTTTTGGGATTTTTATAGAATTCAATCTGGCAACCCTGTTTACTTGCTTCCAAAATAAATGTTTTATGCCATGATTACATGTGTGCCAGTGTTAGCTTGGATTTAAAATGATTCTTGAAGTGTTTACCAATTTATGGATTCCTTACCGTTCATTGCCTCCGTGTGTAACAAGCAAAATATATTGACATCCCCATTAAACAATTTTTATCTTCAATATTGATGATTAATGATGGATATTGATATTTAATTATCACCCATTTTGCATTTCAAACATCTTTTCCCACGTAATCCACAAGGACTATTGATTAATATGGCTACACAACTATCATGTTGTCCTATATCCTTTAACTATCATATGGTCATTTAATTGATTATGAATCATTCCCTTTTTCCTAGATGACTCTTAGTGAAACAAATACTAAAGTGCTTAACCCAAGCTGTCAATGTCACTAATACTTGCTATTCACACCATGCAAATGTGAAATGACTGAAAAAACATTAACTACACTATGCATGAAAAGTCAATGAAACCCTTGAAAAACTCATGGAAGGAGAACTCTGTTTATGTAAGTTTCAATCACAATGCAGTTTAATTAGCTTTTTTGTGTACGTGGTTAATGCCTAATTATAACAGACTCATATGGGACACTGGTGAAATAACAATGTATTACTTTCATCCTTGGAAGTCAACTGCAATACTTGCACAAAATCAATGCTCATCTGTTATGGCATATATATATTAGTAAAATTAGAGTTTATTGTTCTGCTGACCTACCCACAGTTACAATTACATTCATTCAACCTTTCACTCTTCCTTTACCAAAAGTTTTGTGCTTTCAAAGGTCAATTGCCATCTTATGATCCAATATTGCATGTCAATGTAAAAATCACCAATAAGAGGCTTATTTTGCCAAAAGGAGGGAAAACTTTATTCATACACCCCTAAAGTGCTCTGTACTATCTCCAAGCATGACCAAATGCAAATACTCAGGCGAGCGGAGCAAGCCCACCCATCACACGTAAGATACTCAGGCGAGCGCAGCAAGGTAAACCATTGTACGTGGGGTTGAAAGAGGCATGAGCGAAAACAAATGCAGTGCACGAAGTGCGCCCTGCAGTCAGGGTTTTTTGACAAGAAATAGACAGGCGACTGCAGCCAGCTAACCCATTGTACTTGGAGTTGAACGAGGCATGAGCATAAGCGAATGCAGTGCACGAAGTGCACCCTATCAGTCAATGCTTTTTTATAGTAAGTTGACAGGCAAGCGCAGGAAGCTAACCCATTGTACATGGGTTTGAAAGAAGCATGAGGGTAAGCAAATGCAGCACACAAAGTGCGCCCTATCAGTCAATGTTTCTTGATCATCAATAGACAGGGGAGCACAGTGAGCTAACCCATTGTACTTGCGGTGAAAAGAGGCATGAGCATAAGCGAATGCAGCACACGAAGTGCGCCAACCAAAATAAGTTGTTTTACTTGACAGGTTTGGGCGAATGAGCAAGGCAAGTGATGACCCCTAGTAGTTTCTTAAAGGTGTCATCTTTACCCCACGAGTATCAATAATTTTTAATTGATCTGTGCTCAGCTCATCATTAACAGGTTTGCTGCATTTTACAATCTCTAGCTTCATTCTTGTGACCTCTTTTGTAAGCTCTTTCTCCATCAGGCGACTTTCTTGTAAAGCAAGCCTTATTTTTTCCACTGAAGTTGCTTTAAGTAGAACCTTTGCTTGAGCTGGAGTAAAACGTTTAGCCCTTGATTTCCTTTTAGCAGCACTTTTTTCTGCTCTGCATCCTGACAATTGGTACATACGTAATCCCCAGCAGCAGCCACAACTAAAACCTCAAAGTTTTTAGCCCTAATAAATTCTTCACAAGGAAATGGTGTGCTTGATGCTTCTTGCTCGAAGGGGTTGAATTCAATGAGAACCACATGCCTGACTGCATTCTCAGTAAAGCTTCCCAAGCCTCTACATATTTTAAAGGAATCCATTTTGAAATCAAATCTGAAACTGTGATTTTTCTGATTGATCTTTTAAACTCTTTATAAAGAAATTAATTGTAGGGAATAAAATGCCCAAGAACAGAAATTGTATAGCTCAGGCTTTCGTCAAACAAAAGTTTGGATTTTGGCAGAACAAATGGCTGCGTGAGTAAAGCATCACAGCGATATCATCATATTCAGTCTCTTCCAATTTTTAATTTTTCAACACCCACTTTGAAACTCTCTTTTTACCTCAAATATTGATTCATTTTCTGATGGAATTGCCCCTTTTTTGAGATTCTCTTTGTCATCTTTTCTCCATTAGCTGTTTCAAAAAAGAAAAATTCAATAATATACATTATATAATAAACATATATCATTAAAAAGAATGATGAAAAAAAACAACTTACAAATTTCAATTTTGTCTGGTCTGAATTGCTTCTCACAACATGCAAGGTATTTGCAGCCAATTGAAGTTTGAAACTGTCATCTTCAACATGGTATTTCTTCAAAAAATGAAGAAATTCTCAACGCCATTGCACTTTGAAAAGCCCAATTCCTTTGGTTCGCCGGCTAGTTCCACATTGGTTAACTGCACAATTATCGCCAGACATCGTTATTGAAACATAACAACATCCAATAAATATCAACAAGACCCAAATAACACAAACTTTACAGATTATTCTACTGGTACAAATGTCTACGTGTTGGTGCCTTGCACTGTGCACTTTCATTGTGCACATTGAACACCACGTGATCTCATCTTTTCTCAAACAATAACATCGCGAGGGAAAGAACAATAGGTTTCCAGACCATCCTCCCTTCTATTGACTATGTTAGTACTTACAGGAGCTAGGAAAGCTGTTCCAAACATTACAGACTACGTCAAGAAGATATAAACATGGAAAATACGAAAACATGAGTGTATACTTATAGGATTACAATGCCAATACTGTCAATGGCGTGGATAGGAAATTTTATAGAGGGGGCCATAAATTTAAATTTTCCGACAAAAATTGAATAAACATATTTTTTTCTTGAAGACTAAGGGTATAAGATACGGAAATTAGCTAGAACTGAACGTAAAAAGATATTTATTTTGCCACAAGATCAGTAATTTTCAGACAAAAGGGCAGTTTAGCACAAGGGTTCTTTTGGCCCACCTGACCCGCCTCTATCTACGCCACTGAATACAATCGAATATGCTGAGGGTGAAATAATTTTTCACCCAAAAACTAGTTCCAGACCTCTCGAGGACGTGTAATGTAATTGGTGTATACTATCTGGAATTACTATTTACTGAAGGAGACATTTTTACTATATTTTTAGCTTATCAGAACAATCTACCAGATATGTTTCATCAATTTTTACGACTATGTGTAATAATACATATTGACCTTTTCGGTTGCACTTAACAACCATGCATAGCAACAGCCACTAGGTGAAAGAAGGTGTGCAGGCAGCGCTGAAGCACAGATATTAGCCCATCCAGCGCCCTTGATGATAACAAAAAGCTTGGAGATTTAGATACATTTCAAGTTATTTTCAACATTTCAAAAATATTGATAAATATATTGCGAACTTATTTATTGAATTTTCGACCAAGGATGCTGGTTTCCAGTCAGAATTCGACAGTATGGACTATCTTGATTTTGACGCAGATGATTTATTAAACCCTGCATTTTCCACTGCATTGGCTGTAAGTATTGTATTGTAATTTACAAGGATTATTCATTTATTAGTAATCACTAGGGGTCATCACTCGCTTCGCTCGTTCGCCCCAGCCCGTCAAGTAAAAAAGGCTTAATCTGGTTGGCGCACTTCGTGCGCTGCATTCGCTTTCGCTCATGCCTCTTTCAACCCCACGTACAATGGGTTAGCTCGCTGCGCTCGCCTGTCTATCTATTATCAAGAAACATTGACTGATAGGGCGCACTTCGTGCGCTGCATTCGCTTCGCTCATGCCTCTTTCAACCCACGTTCAATGGGTTAGCTCGCTGCGCTCGCCTGTCTATCTATTATCAAGAAACATTGACTGATAGGGCGCAATTCGTGCGCTGCATTCGCTTCGATCATGCCCCTTTCAACCCCACTTACAATGGGTTAGCTCGCTGCGCTCGCCTGTCTATCTATTATCAAGAAACATTGACTGATAGGGCGCACTTCGTGCGCTGCATTCGCTTCGCTCATGCCTCTTTGAACCCCGCGTACAATGTGTTAACTCGCTGCGCTCGCCTGTCTATCTATTACCAAGAAACATTGACTGATAGGGCGCACTTCGTGCGCTGCATTCGCTTCGCTCATGTCTCTTTCAACCCCACTTACAATGGGTTAGCTCGCTGCGCTCGCCTGTCCATCTATTATCAAGAAACATTGACGGGTTGGGCGCACTTCGTGCGCTGCATTTACTTCGCTCATGCCTCTTTCAACCCCACTTACAATGGGTTAGCTCGCTGCGCTCGCCTGTCCATCTATTATCAAGAAACATTGACGGGTAGGGCGCACTTCGTGCGCTGCATTCGCTTCGCTCACGCCTCTTTCAACCCCACTTACAATGGGTTAGCTCGCTGCGCTCGCCTGTCCATCTATTATCAAGAAACATTGACTGGTAAGGCGCACTTCGTGCGCTGCATTCGCTTCGCTCATGCCTCTTTCAAGCCCACGTACAATGGGTTAGCTCGCTGCGCTCGCCTGTCTATCTATTATCAAGAAACATTGACTGATAGGGCGCTCTTCGTGCGCTGCATTCGCTTTGCTCATGCCTCTTTCAACCCCACTTACAATGGGTTAGCTCGCTGCGCTCGCCTGTCTATCTATTATCAAGAAACATTGACTGATAGGGCGCACTTCGTGCGCTGCATTCGCTTCGCTCATGCCTCTTTCAACCCCACGTACAATGTGTTAGCTCGCTGCGCTCGCCTGTCTATCTATTATCAAGAAACATTGACTGATAGGGCGCACTTCGTGCGCTGCATTCGCTTTGCTCATGCCTCTTTCAACCCCACTTACAATGGGTTAGCTCGCTGCGCTCGCCTGTCTATCTATTATAAAGAAACATTGACTGCTAGGGCGCACTTCGTGCGCTGCATTCACTTCGCTCATGCCTCTTTCAACCCCAAGTACAATGTGTTAGCTCGCTGCGCTCGCCTGTCTATCTATTATCAAGAAACATTGACTGATAGGGCGCACTTTGTGCGCTGCATTCGCTTCGCTCATGCCTCTTTCAACCCCACGTACAATGTGTTAGCTCGCTGCGCTCGCCTGTCTATCTATTACCAAGAAACATTGACTGATAGGGCGCACTTCGTGCGCTGCATTCGCTTCGCTCATGCCTCTTTCAACCCCACGTACAATGTGTTAGCTCGCTGCGCTCGCCTGTCTATCTATTACCAAGAAACATTGACTGATAGGGCGCACTTCGTGCGCTGCATTCGCTTCGCTCATGCCTCTGCCTACTCCTCTTGCAACAGTTTGGCTCGCTTCGCTCGCCTGATAACCCTTATCATAATTTGTTTGTTAAAACTTTGGGCTTGTTTACATTAGGCCTAAGCGTCACAGTATGCCGAAGCAACAATGGCGGTCGTACAAAAACTAAAACTATCACACTCAAAAAACAAAACAAAACTATCACCTGCGTTCTCAATTGTCTCCTGTAATTTTGCAGAGGTCTCTCAAACAATTAGCAAAGGTTTACAAAGATAATTCAGGTCGTAAAACACTTTGAAAGGCGCCCAGTTATCCTTTGTGTTGAAAACAAAACACGCGTCTTCTCCAAAGTACCTGCTGTTCAACCCGAGGGCTAATTTGCACTATAACGAAAAACGCGTGACTTTTCACGTGAAGTCACGAAAGAGCCAATCAAATTGCAGCAAAAGGCGAAACGCGTCACGTGAAGAGCGAATGCTTTCTTCGAAATTGGAGTTCGCGACGCGAATTTGGAAGTTTCGCCAGCGTAAACCGTCGTTTTTTCGTGATAGCACAATTAGTAGGATATTTAATGGAATAACTCAAAAATTCTTTTAAAATAGGCTTCCAAAATAGATAACTTTTGCCTACTCCAGAAACGAAGCCTTTCCATGCAAGTCTCAACCTTGTGCGCCCCCATTGAAAAAAGCCTTATTGATCACCGATTCGCCGTTTCGTCCCATTGTTTTGAGGCGTTCGACCTATTGTTTCGGGTCGAATCTATTGTTTTTGGCAGGGAAAGTGCGTCATCACGTGACTCCGTAGAATATATATATTAGACTAGGGGTCATCAGTCGCTTCGCTCGTTCGCCCCAGCCCGTCAAGTAAAAGAAGCTTAATCTGGTTGGCGCACTTCGTGCGCTGCATTCGCTTCGCTCATGCCTCTTTCAACCCCACGTACAATAGGTTAGCTCGCTGCGCTCGCCTGTCTATCTATTATCAAGAAACATTGTCTGATAGGGCGCACTTCGTGCGCTGCATTCGCTTTGCTCATGCCTTTTTCAACCCCACGTACAATGGGTTAGCTCGCTGCGCTCGCCTGTCTATCTATTATCAAGAAACATTGATTGATAGGGCGCACTTCGTGCGCTGCATTCGCTTCGCTCATGCCTCTTTCAACCCCGCGTACAATGGGTTAGCTCGCTGCGCTCGCCTGTCTATCTATTATCAAGAAACATTGACTGATAGGGCGCACTTCGTGCGCTGCATTCGCTTCGCTCATGCCTCTTTCAACCCCGCGTACAATGGGTTAGCTCGCTGCGCTCGCCTGTCTATCTATTATCAAGAAACATTGTCTGATAGGGCGCACTTCGTGCGCTGCATTCGCTTTGCTCATGCCTCTTTCAACCCCACGTACAATGGGTTAGCTCGCTGCGCTCGCCTGTCTATCTATTATCAAGAAACATTGATTGATAGGGCGCACTTCGTGCGCTGCATTCGCTTCGCTCATGCCTCTTTCAACCCCGCGTACATGGGTTAGCTCGCTGCGCTCGCCTGTCTATCTATTATCAAGAAACATTGACTGATAGGGCGCACTTCGTGCGCTGCATTCGCTTTGCTCATGCCTCTTTCAACCCACGTACAATGGGTTAGCTCGCTGCGCTCGCCTGTCTATCTATTATCAATAAACATTGACTGATAGGGCGCACTTCGTGCGCTGCATTCGCTTTGCTCATGCCTCTTTCAACCCCACGTACAATGGGTTAGCTCGCTGCGCTCGCCTGTCTATCTATTATCAAGAAACATTGACTGATAGGGCGCACTTCGTGCGCTGCATTCGCTTTGCTCATGCCTCTTTCAACCCCGCGTACAATGGGTTAGCTCGCTGTGCTCGCCTGTCTATCTATTATCAATAAACATTGACTGATAGGGCGCACTTCGTGCGCTGCATTCGCTTACGCTCATGCCACTTTCAACCCCACCTACAATGGGTTATCTCGCTGCGCTCGCCTGTCTATCTATTATTAAGAAACATTGACTGATAGAGCGCACTTTGTGCGCTGCATTCGCTTTGCTCATGCCTCTTTCAACCCCACCTACAATGGGTTATCTCGCTGCGCTCGCCTGTCTATCTATTATTAAGAAACATTGACTGATAGGGCGCACTTCGTGCGCTGCATTCGCTTTGCTCATGCCTCTTTCAACCCCACGTACAATGGTTAGCTCGCTGCGCTCGCCTGTCTATCTATTATCAATAAACATTGACTGATAGGGCGCACTTCGTGCGCTGCATTCGCTTTGCTCATGCCTCTTTCAACCCCACGTACAATGGGTTAGCTCGCTGCGCTCGCCTGTCTATCTATTATCAAGAAACATTGACTGATAGGGCGCACTTCGTGCGCTGCATTCGCTTTGCTCATGCCTCTTTCAACCCCACGTACAATGGGTTAGCTCGCTGCGCTCGCCTGTCTATCTATTATCAAGAAACATTGACTGATAGGGCGCACTTCGTGCGCTGCATTCGCTTTGCTCATGCCTCTTTCAACCCCGCGTACAATGGGTTAGCTCGCTGTGCTCGCCTGTCTATCTATTATCAATAAACATTGACTGATAGGGCGCACTTCGTGCGCTGCATTCGCTTACGCTCATGCCACTTTCAACCCCACCTACAATGGGTTAGCTCGCTGCGCTCGCCTGTCTATCTATTATTAAGAAACATTGACTGATAGAGCGCACTTTGTGCGCTGCATTCGCTTTGCTCATGCCTCTTTCAACCCCACTTACAATGGTTTGGCTCCCTACGCTTGCCTTAGTATTTGCTTTCGGTCATGCTTCCAGATAGTACACAGCACTTTAGGGGGGTGTAGAATAAAGTTTGAGACATTGGCCTTGTGTTGACAAAATAAGCCTCGTATTGGCGATTTTTGCATTGACATGGAATATTGCATCATAAGATGGCAATTGACCTTTGAAAGCACAAAACTTTTGGTGAAGGGATAGTGAAAAGTTGAATAAATGAATTGTAATAATTGTAACTGTGGGTAGGTTAGCAGAACAATGGAGTTAATTTTACTAATGCACATATGGCATAACAGATGAGCATTAATTTTGTGCAAGTATTGCAGCTGCATGCCAAGAATAAAAGTAATACATTGTTATTTTACCAGTGTCCCATATAAGTGTGTTATAATTAGGCAATAACCTGACACAAAACTGATTAAATTGCAACATGATAGAAACTTACATTAACAGAATTCTCCTTCCATGAGTTTTTCAAGGTTTCCATTGACCTTTCATGCATAGTGTAGTAAATGTTTGCTTCGGTCATTTTATATTTGCATGGTGTGAATAGCAAGTATTAGTGACATTGACGGCTTCCGTTAAGCACTTCAGTATTTGTTTCACTAAGAATCATACAGGAAAAAAAGGAAGAATTAATAATCAATGAAATGACCATATGATAGTTACAGCATAATAGGACAACATGATAGTTGTGCAGCCATAATGATCAATAGCCCTTGTGGATTACATGGAAAAGGATTTTAAAATGCAAAATAAATGAAAATTATCTTTCCACTGGTCTATGAATACTTCATCCGTCATCAATATTTAAGATAAAAATAGTTTCATAGGAATGTTATATATTTTTGCTTGTCACACATGAAGGCAATGAACAGTAAGGAATCCTTCAAGAATCATTTTAAATCCAAGCTAGCAATCGCAGCACATGTAGGGAAGGTATCAAACATTTATTTTATTAGCAAGTAAACTATAAAGGTATAAAATAACTAATGTAAATTCTGGATTTCGTTGCAATCAGTGAAGTTAGCATGGCCTAACCCAAATTAAGCTGGTTTAACAACTTGATGAAATTTAATGGGGAATGAGTTAAAAATAAGATCTCTATTACCTGTAACATACATTGAAAATGTCCCTGTAATTTGGAAATAATTTACCAACTTTACGTTGTCCTGTTTGATGATCTTTTTGTGATGCAAAGCCAAGCTGTTTCCAAATTCTTATTTTAAAAGTTAGCGGGGGCTATTGATGGAAAAGAGGCAAAATTTTTCAATGCAACATAACGACCTCGTTTCAATGGGGGATAAAGTGTTATTATTGGCAAAGAAGAACTGCAGAAATGCATCTCATTAAGAACGAACATAGATGAAGCTGAGAGTACATTAATCCTACATTGTTTTGGTATATAATATACTTATTAGTACATAAACGGTAATAAAGTAAGTATCATTGACGATGGCTTCAATTATGTGCTACACACAACTATAAAAAATTTGGCATACAATGTATAAAGGAAACATGAGCTTTAACATGCATGAATAAAATGCGGACAAACTTCTAATGTCCATTTGACGTTCATGTTTCATATCTCAATAGTGAACATAAATGAGAGATAATTGGTTCCATCTGTAGATTGTATTGATGTCTTCATTCATCATGTGGAGTGTCCGGTGATGTTGACAGCATTGTTCAATATAAAATTCAGACGCGCGTGGCACAGAGCAACAATAGCGATGTCTGTTGTCTCGATGCTTCGTGCGTTCTCACCATTAAGTTTGGTCATAGTAAAAGAAAAATATTGCCGTTACATTAGTTTAAAGCTCGAACACCAACTTCAAGGGGTAACCTTTGTTCGAGGTTTCCTTGTTCATGAAAACTGCAATTTAATTTGGGATATTACAAAATAAGGGGTCAGCTATATTGTTTATATAAATAAGAACATGAGAGGAGGGTAATCCAATGCTAATTCTTGTTAAAACAACTATGGTTAATGGAGAGATTGCAGTTTTCACAGAGAAAAGGAAAGCCATACTCCCATAGGCAATATCGGAGAGCATGGCAAAGCATATCTCTTCTGATACGGGTGCTACGAGGACCAGATCGTGTTGTTGCTGTTGCGAACACCCCCGGACACTGGAGTGTTGTGAAGTGTCCGGATCGTTCTTGGCGGATCTTATTGACTGGAGTGGCGTGGCAAACCAGCAATGTTCAAGCTTTTTACGGCTTTGCTTTCTGAGTGTTGTGCTGATAGCACAAGGGAACATCACACTGTAGTGCAATGCCGATCCGCTAGAACCACAATCCGAGCCCCGTATTTTGTGTATGTGCATTTGGTAGACTGACACCCTTGTGAGCAACGCAATTTATGCTCAAAAGTTTGTGAAGACCTTTACAGACTTCTTGGAAGACAATGTTTTTTGTCTTCCTGTGTGTTTCCTCTGGAGAATACTTTGAAGCCCGTCAATGATGTTGCTCTTGACATGGCCACATATAACTGACCATGTGTGAACACGGGCTCAGGTAAATACAAACCAACATACCTCAGAGATTGTCCCTGTGCCTTGTTGATAGTAAGGCAGTATGCTAGTCTGACTGGAAATTGCCTCGTTTGATGTTGAACGCATTCAGTGTCTTGTGTTGACATTGTTATTCTGGAATCATGACCTGCTGGCCTCTGTGTTCCTTGTGATGATCTCTGCTGTGATTACGCTACGTCGGAGATGGCGTACAATGAGTCTTGTGCCGTTGCAAAGACCTTTCTTTGGATTCAGATTCCTCAGAAGAATGATTGTTGCACCAACCTTAATAAGGAATGTTCGAGATTACATGCGTATCATGGAAGGACCATTATTAATATTTAAATAAGTGTAGAATAATGTATAATTAGTACATATAGAAAAATTGTACCTTGAGTCTAAGTCGATGTAATGGCATTCCGTTAGGAGTTAGATTGTTGAGAAACTCAATTGGATATGCCGCCTCCTCGTCTGGATCCTCTGTTATCACACTGTCTGTGCTGTAGTATGTTCTGTCAGGAGTTTGTAGTCTTTCCAGAATGATGTCATTGATTTGATGTGAGAAGTCATTCTTTGGGGTAATGACAACAACGTTCTGACATGGTTACAGGATCCAGCATGAGACGCGACTGTGGTGTATTAGGCTGGGGATATATGAGTTGAGCATTTCTCTTGCGAAGATGTGCATATTTGATGTGGCAAAGTGATATTATCAAGTGCATCATAATGGTTCTTGTTTGTTACCGAGTCTTAGGAGCCATTCTGAGAATTCTCTGTAAGATTCATCTTGAACAGCTCTCATGTTTGTGTGCAGGCGATGTTGTTGAAACTGTGCCCACAAATCACTGATTTGATATGATTTAAGACTCTCTGATACGATTTTCTCTCTTCCTGCTTTGGGAACAACAGGTAAGACCTGTCTGAAATCGCCACCAAGTAACATGAATTTGCCACCAAATGGCTTGTCAACTCGTGTGATATCCCGAAGCAGTCTGTCAACTGCTTGTAATGCCAATGCTGGTATCATTGAAGCTTCATCCCATATGAACAGGGTTGTTTCACGCAACACTTGTGCTCTTCGGCTCTGTCTCTTGACATTGCATGTTGATTCCAGCTTCAATGGTATTGGAATTTGGAATTGTGAATGCGATGTTCTGCCATTAATAAGCAGTGTTGCTGCAATTCCTGACCAAGCCATACACTGAACTTTGTGTCCAGATGCATGAAGATTACGAACCAACGTGTTGTAGAGAAATGTTTTCCCTGTGGCTGGTCCGTCGAGAAAGTGACAGTTCTGCTCTGATTGCGCTTCAATTGCTTGAATAATGGCTATGTAAACAACTCGTTGTTCTGGATTCAATGCAGCGCGCATTTCTTCTCCTTGCTCTCTTTCATGTTCAACATCCATGTGATCTTCCTCTGAAAACATAAACAATAGTTTATTTGGTAGAAATAGAATTATATATTATTGGCTAAATTATTACAGTGAATATCATCATGGTAAGTTGTAAATCACCTTGTTCTGGATGACAAAGTCGGCTGGTAGCTGAGGAAGGTGATCGTAATTCGTGATGGACAAACCATGAACCTTCAAATTGTTGTCAATATCATGTAGACATTGATACATGTGTCTATCTTGGAAGGTTATGTCTGGATTGTTGAGTTGATCACGTCTGACAAAGTCTTCACTCATTGCTTCTTTGAAGGCGTTGAAGAGAGTTCTGATGTCTGATGGCGTTTGAAAGAGTAGCAATGATGCAAACAACTGTCTGAGTTGTGAAGGCATATTGAAGATGACAGCTTCATCAAGGCAACGTGTGACTTCGGCATCATCTTCTAATAGCCCTAGAGCTAATGCTGCATCTTTAAAGGAATCACATAGATTACCTTCTACTGTACGAAGGTCTTCAAATGAAGTAGCTCCTTGTATGCAATAGCAAGAGTCTGAGTGCAAACTTTTGCTCGCAAGGTCTGGCTGCACTTGAGTTACTCTACCAATGATTGGCATTGTTCTTCGTTGTCTGGCTGTCCATGTTTTTGAACGCTCCTGGAAGACATAGTGCTCTGGTATCTCATGATAGAGGTACTGACGTGCAGCTGGATCTTGCTGGTTGAGTTCAAACCATGCTGTGAGTGTTGTTCTATCACCAATGTTGTTGAGTCTTTGTTCGTCATCATTGTCATGAAAGATGACTTGTTGCTCAAATGGTAGATGAACAGAAAGCCGTTTGACTGTGTGGCTTTTGTCGTGCATGGGGAACTGCAGAAGCCTATAGACAGCTTCATGTGGTCCAATATATCTTGCATTGATGTATTGGCGCACCTCGTCGTGTTCAATGTCTTGAGGTACTTGCTGTTGATTTTCTTCAAGAATTTCAACATGTGCCATATCATGTCCTTTGTGGATATATTTGAAAATGTACTTGACACTTTTTACTGTACTGCATATTTCCACGTTATATGACACTGATATTTGATGAGTAGGTGTCTGTTGTGTGGCACCACCCAAGTATCATCCAGAATGCGATCATTTAGATAGACTGGATGAAGACAGCGTCGTCTAAGAGGATAGCCGTTGACATTGATTTGAGTGTCAGCAACTTGTTCTTTTGGAAAGTGCTTTTTGCATTTGTTGTTTCCATGCACACGCACGAGGATTTAAATTTCCACAGGGTCCATGTGTCATGTGCTTTAAGACCAACTTGTGGTATTTTGCATCCTGTGGGTCTGGAATCTCTGCTGATATCAGTTGATCCACCTGACAATGAAAATAATAATTAACAATTGTATAATAGAAATGTAGTACAGAACAGTTGTACTGTGCATTGGATATAAATTTAGCAATAAGAGAAAGAACTCTTGGTACATGAAAACAATACCTGTTGTGGTGTTCTGGGTTTATCAGCTTGCGAAAGAAACAGGATCATGTGTGCGTGTGGTAGTCCTCTCTTCTGAAATTCTATGACATACACATGTGCAGTGACATGTCCAAGAATGTTGTTGTGTAGTATGTCTTCGAGTAGTTCTTTGAGTTTGAGTTGAAATACTCGAGTGACAATGTCTGGTCGATCATTGGCCGTTGATACGGATGAATGTTTTCTTCTATCTCCTTCCATTTAGGATTGGCAGTCATTGTCAGGAAGATGTCTGGCTTGCCATACTTCCTACGATTGTCATTGCATCTTGAAAATGTTGATACATGTTTCTTTGGCTGCCTGGAAAGGATGACGGTAGAATGATAACACGGCCAACATCGATATGTATAGGCTGATTTGGATTGTTAGCCCTGGCCATCTGGTTTTCGATTTCAGCTCTCCTGTGGAGATGATCCATCAGGCCTCGATACGTGTCAACACGAAGCTGACGTTGATTTTTCATAATCCAGTGCAGTTTATTGCCTTCTATTTTCGTATATGCATCTACCAGATACTGTTGAAATAGAAGTGATGCAATGTGGATGGCTGAGAATGCATCCCTGACCTGGATTCTGTACGAATAGTATTCAGCGAGGGTTAGTCTGGTGCGTCGGATACGATTCATGTTTTGCTGACCCCTTACGTTTGCAGTCGGCAATCGTTGCAGGTCCAAACTGTAACCCATGTCACCGTGAAAGAATATCAATGGATACGTGAGAGGATCGGCAATTGGACTGGTTGCGTAAATCTTCATGAGATCTCCGTGTCTTGTTTGAACTTGCAGTTCTCTGTCGTCGGGATTTGGTGCACCTCCATTCTGTACAGTATATATAGCTGCAATTTCTCTGGCAGTAGGATTATCGTATCTGCGATCTTGTTGTGGGCGACCTGTGACGATCATTTTGAATGTGGAACAGGCTGATTGTTTGCAATAGCTTGCTGCCGCTGTTCCTCCAATATTTCACCCATGCTACGATAATGTTGTGCAAATCGATTGACTGCCATTAATTCATTCTGCAGAAGTGCAACGATTTCCAAATCTAGACGTTGTTCTCTTGCAGTGTTTTGCCGTTCCTGCAATGCTTGTTGCGTATCCATGATGTAGAGTTCTGCATATTTTCTGGATCTGTCTGTTTCTATTACACCTGTTAAAGTTAGGGAAATAGAAATACAACTGTAGCCAGCATAAACGAATAATAAGTTTTATTGATAATGACTGGAATCATATTGTATCAATTACCTGTCATGTGATATGCCTTTCCATGAATTGTGATAACTGGTGGTCCAGCTCTAGCATGGCGTACAATATTAGCCTTCCATGATGCCATGGCCATTAATGAGTTGTATTGGCGGAAGTGCTTTAAGAAATATTTTGATTCGGCAGTATCACCAGTGTATAAATGCATGACATTTACTGGAGGTGGTTCAATTTGATCCAGAGCAATTAAACCTCCCATGCAGCATTTGTTGTATTGTTTTTTTGTGTTTTGTTCTTCTTTGAAGTACTTTGCACCACAATGAATACATGTTCTGTTCATTTTGTTCAAGTGGTGTGGTAAAGGGGAGAAGGGGATGAGGTTTTCAGCTTCATTGATCTCGGGGACAGGGTTGTCCACTTGCATTTGCTGATCTTCAACGGGTTCTGGTATCTGATTTTCATCGGGTACTGGAACTACATCTTGCATCTCGATGTCTACAGGTTGTCCTGCTGCTGGAAGCCCTTGGTTCTGAATGGGAAGCTCTGGTTCCATGTCCATCTCCATTGGCTGTATCTCTGGAAGAGGATACTGTGCCGGAAATGGCTGATATTCAGGGGCTTCTAGCTGACGGTTTTCGAGCTGCAATTGTTGAAGATCGTTGAGTGCTGCAAGTGGGTTATCCGCATTTCCTGCCTGTTGAGGTTGAAGCTGTTGATTGATCTCTCTGCAATGCTGCATATTATCCCGCACTTGATTTCTGCGTCTGTCACCGGTTATACTTCTCCTGGTCTTGCGCGGCATAGTGCAAGTTGTGATATGAAAAAGAAGTATAAAGTACAATTACGCAATACTATTGTAAATGTTATTGCTTGTAGACAATGGCCTCGATAGCAACAACAATGAAAATAATTATAGCCTTGTGTAAAGCTGCAACACAAAGACGTAAATATTATATATTTCAAGGGTATGGTAGTGTTAAGTATAATGTTGTAATATAATGTAAATTTTATGAAAACCCTTACGTTAAACTGTGCTCGTTTCTGTTATGTAAACAGTCACTAAAATGGAAAAGAGTAAATTGTAATTACTCTTGACATAAATGTCGACATAAATAAAGGAATCACAAAAAGAGACTCAGAATACCTATATTTAAAGGGTATGGTAGTGTTCTGTATAATTTCGTAAATAAATCATTACGATAAGAGTAATGCCATGTAATATAATGTAAATTTTATGAAAACCCATACGTTAAACTGTGCTCGTTTCTGTAATGTAAACAGTTACTAAAGTGGAAGAGAGTAAATTGGAATCAAAATTATTGTTGACATGAATAAACGAATCATAAAAAGAGACTCCTAAAACCTGTACGCAATGAAAATTAACTTGTTGAATCCAGTGCAGTTGTCAAGAATTCAACAAATTTGGTTACAGAGTAAATTTGTTAAAAACGGCGCCATAAATGTTTGTTCATATATTCCAGATGCATAAAACAAAAGTGATGTTTTTATCCGTGGTAAAGAGTAGCTCGCTGAACATAGGTTATATTTACAAACCATTTGAGAACGAAAATATAATTTCGTAATTGAAAGAAGTTTGTGAAAGAGAGGTGTCCGTTATTTAAAAATCGATCAAACCGGCCTCTTTTTAAAAGGTAAACAAAAATTTAAGAGCTGAATAGAATAGTCAGAAGGAAAAACTGCAATGAATTAATTCATTCCTTACCGAGCCTTGTGTCTT
>RQOL01000876.1:0-111705 GCA_013076295.1 Sanderia malayensis | reverse complement strand
CATGCCAATACAACTCAGACAGTTGTTTGCAACATTACTTCTTTTTCAGACACCTTCAGATATCGCAGCACTCTTCAACAGGTTCAAAGAAGCATTGAGTGAAGACTTTGTACGACGTGATCAACTCAATCATCCAGATATGGCCATAGCTTTTGAAGACCGACATATGTATCAATGTCTACATGACATTGACGAAAATTTGAAAGTACATGGTCAATCGATCACTAATTATGCTCACCTTCCTCAACTTCCAGCCGACTATGTCATTCCTGAACAAGGTACTATATGTGTTATTTTCAACTATGTACTGTATTAGTAAGAATAATAATTTATCCTAAGATCGTCTAGATAAGGGCATTTACGTATTTTTGGACATTGTTTCTGCTGGCTTTCTTTCCAATTTTATTGCAATATATTTCACTTATTATTACAGAGGAAGATCACATCGATGTTGCCAATGCCAGAGAGGAAGGAGAACGAATGCTGGCCGCATTGAACCCTGAACAGCAAGCCATATACACGGCAATCACTGAGGCTATCAACGCGCAATCCGAACACTGTCTTGGAACTGGGAAAACTTTCCTTTACAACACGTTGGTTCACAATCTGCAAGCCAATGGACATAAAGTTCAGTGCATGGCGTGGTCAGGAATTGCTGCAACACTGCTCATAAATGGTAGAACTTCACATTCTACCTTTCAAATTCCTATACCACTTCAAGCTGAATCATCGTGTAATGTCAAGAGACAGAGCCGGAGAGCACAGGTATTGCGCGAAACTACCCTTTTCATATGGGATGAAGCTTCCATGATTCCCGCACTTGCATTACAAGCAGTCGACCGACTGCTTCGAGACATTACACATGTCGACAGACCATTTGGTGGCAAGTTCATGCTACTTGGTGGTGACTTCAGACAAGTTCTACCTGTCGTCACAAAGCAGGAAGGGAAAGAATTGTAGCAGAGACTCTAAAATCACACCAGATCATTGATCTATGGACAAAGTTTCAGCAGCATCGCTTACACACCAAATATGAGAGCCGTTCAAGATGATTCATACCGTGAATTCTCAGAATGGCTTCTCAGACTTGGCAACAAGCAAGAAGCACACGATGCACTGGACAATGTAATTCTGCCACAAGAGATATGCACTTCATCTCAAGAAGACATGCTCAACTTCATTTTCCCAGGCCAAACACACCAGATTCACACCTAATGATGGATCCTGTAACAATGTCTGAACGCTGTTGTCTGACTCCAAAGAATGACTTATCACATCAAGTCAACCACATAATTCTGACAGACTTCAGACAGCGAAAGAACTTATTACAGCACAGACAGTGTTGTCACAGACGATCCCGATGAGAAGAGGCCTACCCCATTGAATTTCTCAACCAACTCACTCCTAATGGAATGCCGTTGCACAGACTTAAACTCAAGGTAAGAATACAATTTCATCCTATTACATTACATTATTGTGTGCAAGTCCTGGTAGAGCAGCAAGAAAAGGCGTCATTAATCACAATAATATTCATTGCATTAGGTTGGTGCAACGATCATTCTTCTGCGAAATCTCAATCCAAAGAAAGGTCTTTGCAACGGAACAAGACTCATAGTTCGGCATCTCCGACATCACATGATCACAGCAGAGATCATTACAAAGGAGCACAGAGGACAACGGGTTCATGATTCCTAAGATCACAGTCTCCACTCAGGACACGGAAATGCTGTTCAGAATGAAACGACGACAATTTCCAGTAAGACTTGCATACTGCCTAACAATCAATAAGGACAAGGACAATCTCTCAGGTTTGTTGGTCTGTATTTGCCACAGCCCGTTTTCACACATGGTCAATTATATGTTGCCATGTCCACGGCTACGTCAATTGCTGGCATCAAAGTCTTCCCTCCTGAGAATGCACACAGGCAGTCAAAGAACATTGTCTTCAAGAAGTCCTTTAAGTCTCTCCTCCTCTTCTATACACAATGGTGCTTTTTCATTGTACACCAGGCTACCAACGTACATAAAATATAACCACTAAGGGTGTGACTGTTGTGTTTCAAGGCAGATCGCATCACACACATACAATTGTGTGGTGTCCAGTTGTGTACAACACAACTAACCAGCTACCAGCAAAGCCGTAAAAAGGGCGAACACTGGTTTGAATGTCTCATTCCAGCAAGCAGTATCTGCCGTGAGCAAACTGAAAACATCAATGAAAAGATGTTCAGTAGGGTTGCAGCCACTTTCCGCAATCGGCACATCGTCATTCCTGTGTAGAGCCTGAAAATCATGAGTTGTGCTTTGCCATGTTTTCCGATTGCCTATGACAACATGGTTTTCCTTCCTCCATGAAAACTGCAAGTTCTCCGTTAGCAATAGTTGCTTTAAAATATTATGAATTTGTGAATAGATTAGTTACTATCCATTACAAGATGAAATAGTGAACCTCGCAGATAAAGCCCACCCTTTAAAGATTACTCTTACATAATCCAAATTGAACTTGCACTTTTCATGAACAAGGAAATCTCGAACAAAGGTTACTCCTTGACGTGGTGTTCGGGCTTTTAACTAATGTAACCGGCAATCTGATTCTTCTCCTTTCTATGTACACAACTGACAACTGCGCATTTCTTGCACAGTGCTGTATACCTTTAAAATATACATGTCTAATATATATGTCTTCGTACAATAATACCCTCAATGAAATTCATGTGCACATTGTTTATTTTTCTACACAGATTTAATGAGGTGCATTTTCTGCATTTTTAATTATCCAATAGCAGGAGGTTTTGCTGCATTGAAACGAGGCAATTGTATAAACTTTCATTTCACAAAGAACGTTGCCTCACTTTGATCAATGCATGGGAATTTTACAAAATCGGCACCTTTTGAAATATCTGTTACGCAATCGCAGACCTTCCATGGCTAAAGAACAATTGTTTAAAAAGGACAAGTTACAGGTGAGAGGATATTGCAAAACCTACAAACACATTACCGTTGATCTCAAACAAAGGTAAATAGCCTTCATTGTTATTTCAACTGCCGAGCTTATTGCTAAATCAGATTGATCACTTTGCTTAGGCCAGTTCACTCTCGCTGAATGCCCAGGGTAAAATCAGGTTTTCCAATCAGATTCTCAATTTAGCTTTAATACTAAAGAACAAGTATTTAATGTTGTACTCATATCTACCTGTCATATTTCCATTGCTTGCATTTAGTAGAATTCTTTAAGTGTATCTGTGACCATCTTAATGACAATGACAACCACTATATAACATCTTACAGGGAAGGTGGTATTATGTTTCAATTTTTTGGTAGGTACTAATGTTGTAATTCTATAAAGCTGATGTAAATCCATATCAGTTTTGTAAAAAATCAGTAACACATGTGTTTAGCAGCTTTTCTTCATTGCAATTGCAGTCCTCTTAGGTATTTATTTTCAAAATGATTTATTTGTTATAGAAAGCATTGACTGAACCATAAGGGAACATGGAGTCAAATGTTACATAACATCTTCTGACAGTATCTTTGAAGTGCTAATTCAGGTATGAAGTTCTTAATAACACATGATCACATATATTCATACATTTTCCAACCATTACACCACAGAGTCATTCAATTTTGGAATTTACATGAAATGAAAATGTCCCATGTTCATGATTTTTATTAAACCTGTGTTGACAATCAGCAAATTATTCAAATATGCTTATTGCTATCCAATGAGCACTCATACAATGACAACTAAACCAATGGAACATATAACTTGCATGATTTTCTTCAATTCAAGTTATACCTGAATTCCTGATATTTTTCACTTTTATCTTTGAGCATAATATTTCAAGAAAACTAATAAATCTATTTTTTCCCCATTTTTAGTTTCATTCCATTTCCTGTTTGGCAGATTTAAGTCAATTTGTGGAGTCAGGTAATTCCTAAACTCATTATTTGTTAAATCTTACCATGAGGTTCTGAACTTTGGTTTCCTCATACAGCACCATTAAGTAGCAAATATCCACTCTATCAAATTTGTTACTTACCTTGCCTTCTCATTGAATCAGATATATTGGACCCATTGTTTCTTGAACAATCGACGTTCGAAAAACAATGGGATCAAAGGAGCGGGCGTTGCCAGTCAAAGGCTTTTTTTCTGGGCCTCAATAAGGGTGCAAATTGGTAAGGAAATGATCGCTGCATTGTGCTGATGAAACTAAAGCTTTCCGCTAATTTCTAACCCAGCGGTTCGAAAGTTATGGCCCATTTTTTGTTCTGACTTTCTAGAAAGTTCCGAGGAAGGAGTTAATGAGATGCAAAACGAGCAGGGAGAAGCACGTGTTTTTTTTAGTTGAACGGGCGGCAAGTTGCTTGGGTTTAAGCATGAATACGTGCCGGAAATCAATTGTAAAGATGTGTCAATTGTTCTCAGGACCTGTGGAGACAATGTTTGGACAATTATTTCAAGGTATTTCTTTTATTTAATTGTTTTTGGCTCAAAATAGCACGAGTTTTGTTTTGTTTCAACTCACGTTTTTCTTTCGGCTCGAGGGCCTAACCAAAACACGAAGACAATTTTGATTTTCTGGGTCGTTCTGGACCGATTTTGTCCATTTAAACTTTCGATAACTGTTTATTTACACGAGAACTAAAGTTATCTGGGGTTGTTTTTTTTTGTTTTGTCGATTTTCCTCTGATTTTGGACAGTTTTGGCCGAGTTTGGGTTTTGCTGGAAAACACGAAATTTTCAAGCAACACGCGTGTGTTTTGCATTTGCGAAAATTAATTTTAACCTGCCAAACTTTGTTTTTTTCACCCAAATACTTTCGATAAATGTTCGCCAAGGTATTAACTTCATTTTGATATTTTCGTGGGTTCTGTAGGACAAAAATTGCCCACGTTAATTTCATTTGAAAGTTTTAGTGTTTTTAAAGTACCTTGATGAATTCATTTTTTCACTTTCAGAAGAAACGGCTTTTAGGGGAGCGGCAGGGTGGGCGCTGGGTGGTCGCTTGCCAGGGGGAAGTATGGTAGGGTATGTATGGTAGGGTATGCATTGTAGGGTATTTATTGTAGGGTATGTATTGTAGGGTATTTATTGTAAGGTATGTATTGTAAAGTATGTATTGTAGGGTATGTATTGTAAGGTATGTATTGTAGGGTATGTATTGTAGGGTATGTATTGTAAGGTATGTATTGTAGGGTATGTATTGTAGGGTATGTATTGTAGGGTATTTATTGTAGGGTATGTATTGTAAGGTTTGTATTGTAGGGTATGTATTGTAGGGTATGTATTGTAGGGTATGTATTGTAGGGTATGTTATGTAGGGCATGTATTGTAGGATATGTTTATGTATTGTAGGATATGTATTGTAGGGTATGTATTGTAGGGTTTGTATTGTAGGTTATGTATTGTATGGTATGTATTGTAGGGTATGTATTGTAGGGTATGTATTGTAGGGTTTGTATTGTAGGGTTTGTATTGTAGGGTATGCATTGTAGGGCATGTATGTATGTATCGGCATGAGCGGCAGCGAATGCAGCGCGCCAAGCACGCCTGCATTCGCTGCATTCGCTAACGCTCATGCTTCTTTCAACCCCACATGCAATGGGATAGCTTGCTGCGCTCGCCTGGCAATCTATTATCACGAAACATTGACTGATAGGGTGCATTTCGTGGGGTGCATTGGCTTACACTCATTCTTCTTTCAACCCCACATACAATGGGTTAGCTTGCTGCACTTGTCTGTCTATTTTTAACAAGAAACATTGACTGATAGGGCGCACTTTGTGCCCTGCATTCGCTTACGTTCATGCCTCTCTCAACCCCACATACAATGGGTTAGCTCGCTGTGCCTGCCTAAGTATTGGACATACAATAGATTGGATCGCTCCGCTTGCCTTAGTATACATTATCGAGATATTTGTGAGTTTTGCCTCGTTTTGACAAAAAAACCTCGCATTCGTGATTTTTGAATTGACATGCAATATGCAATACAGGACGAAAAAGATGACAACTGACCTTTGAAAGCACAGCACTTTTGGTGAAGCGTGAGCAAAATTTGAATAAATGTTCATTATAACTGTGGGTAGGTTAGGAGAACAATGACCTTAAATTTTACTAATATGCATATGGCCTAACAGATGAGCTTTGATTTTGCCCGAGTATTGTAGTTCCCTCCCAAGGTTCAAAGAAATGTATTGTTATTTTACCACAGTCCCATACGAGTCTTCTATTATTAGGAGGCAATAACCTGATTTAAAGGCTAGTGAAATTACAATGTTATAGGAACTTACGTTAACAGAATTCTCCTTCCTTGAGTTTTTCAAGGATTCCATTGGCTTTTCCTGCATAGTGTAGCGTTTGTTTCAGTCATTTGACATTTTGCATGGTGTAAATAGCAAGTATTAGTCAAATTAACAGCTTTCATTAAGCACTTCTTATTCATTTCACTAAGAATCATAAAGTAAAAAAGAAAGAATTAATAATCAATAAAATGACCAAGTGAAGGTGTCTTTGTGGATTAAATGAAAAAATGTTTAAATGCAAAATAAGTGGAAATTATCTTTGCAATGGTCTATGAATACTTCACCCATCATTAATATTGAAAATAACAATAGTTTGAGGAGGATGTCATTGTATTTTGATTGTGACACATAGAGGCAATGAAAAGTGTAGAGTCCATATATTGGTAAATACTTGAAGGATTATTTTACATCCAGGCTAACACTCGCAGGCACATGTAGTCAGGGCATAAACATTTATTTCGGCAGGTAAACTATAAAGGTATAAAACAACTAATCAGAATTCTCGATTTCCTTGCAAATCCGTGAAGTTTTCATGGCCTAAACAAAATTAAGATGGTTTGACAATTTCATGAAATTGAATTCAGAATAAGTTAAACATAAGATATAAGTGTATTACCTGTAAGATACATTGAAAATGTCCTCTGTAAGCTTGGAAATAGTTTCCCAAGTATAAGTTGCCCTTGTCGATGATCTTTTTGTGATGCCAAGCCAAGCTGTTTCAAATTCTTATTTCAGAAATTAGCGGTGTTGTTAGTAGTGGCCATTGATGGAAAAGAGGCCAAAGTTTTTTCAACGCAGCATAACGAGCTTGCTTCAATGGCGGAAAAAGGGCTATTATTGGCAAAGAAGAACAGCAGAAATGCAACATTGATGAGGCTTAGTAAATTTGAACAGAGAGTAGATTAATTCTACATGGTTTTTGTATATAATATATTAGTGCATATACATTAATATAGTAAGTATCATTCAGATAGCAACACTTTGCTACACACATCTATAAAACACTTTTGGCATACAATGACATAAAGGAAAACATGGGTTTTAACATGCATGAATGAAAAGGTACACAGACTTCTAATGTTCATTTAATATTCATTCTTTATAAATCGAATAGTGAACATCAATGAGAGATAATTTGTGCCGTCTGTGCATAGTATTGATTTCTTCATTCATCATGTGGAGTATCCTGTGATGTTGACAGCATTGTTCAATAGGAATTGACACTCTTGTGGCACAGATCAACGATACAGATGTCTATTTGTCTTGTTGTTCATCCTGCGTTTTCACCATTAGGTTTGGTCATAGTAAAAAAAGACCAACTGGAAGGGGTAACCTTGGTTCGAGATCATTCAAAATCAAATCTTTCACAATTTTTCTCAAATCATTTTCAGCAGCCTTCTTAATGTGTTTTCTCGAACGCCTAACCACTGTTGACATGTTGTCATAGCTATCGATGACCATTTGGTTAAAAGTTAGAGCTTTTGTATAGCTATCAAGAATAGTCTTGTTTGCTGCATTTACACCAAGCTTTTTCATAATGAATTTAAGACATTGTAGGTAGTGCTCCATTGCCAGGTGAAAGGAAATGTTTCCTCCAGGTCCTCTCTTATCTTTCACAAATCAATTCCATATGAGTCGATGAGCATCTTTCGGGGTGAAGAGACTATAAGCCTGGCTGATAATATAAAAGCCTTCAAATGCATACTTTAAGCTAGAGTTTCCATCCACCTTAAGGCATGGCAACATAAATTTCCAGGACTGCAGGATTCTTTGACCATCCCCTTCAGATATGGTATCATGGAAATTACGCAAGATCATGCCATACTCCATAAATGCACATTGATAATTATGCATGTCATCCCAGTGTGACTTTTGTTTATTCTCAGGCTCCTTCAATATCTGATGTGCACTTAATCCATGCTCTCTCAATTCATGCGCAGCCTTGCTTTTTCCAAGGATTGCATGTGTTTTTGTACAACCTGGCCATTGACACTTGAATCTTCCTTCCTTTGTTACCATCTTCTTCTCTTCATCTCTCTCCAACTCCATCTCATTGTGCAAGGCCAGCGGCTTAGACATGTTGTGATTTTGAATTATATATTTATCCACAATCTCACTAGGAAGGGTATACAGAAACTCTTTCTTATTGTGTCTTTTTGCTACCGTGATACCTGTTCCTAAATGTTCTTCACTAGGAATACCATCTAAATCAGTCAACTATTTTGAGCCAAAATCAATGAAGTGGAGGGTTGCTGCAGTTAGCCCAGCACTGACTGACCCTTCATTTCACTTCACTGAGAACATTTCTTCTGTTGATCAGATTACGATCAATGAAGAGACAACACTGAATGATCAAAATGTTATAAAAATGATCAAACGCCACCTGCAAAGGAAACCAAAAACTAACACGTCACAGTATGCCGAAGCAACAATGGCAGTCGCCTACAACAAAAACTACAACTAACTCACTCAGAAAAAAAAGCTATCACCGGTGTTTTCAATTGTTTCCTGCAAATTTCCAGAGGTCTCTCAAACAATTAAGCCCTGTTTACACTACGAAAACAAATCTAGGTTCAACCCGGGTTCAACCCACTGATTGAACCCTGGTTGAGCCCAGATTAAGTTTTTCACTTTGTAGTGTAAGTGCGAAAGTGGGTTGAACCCACTTTAGTTTTATTCTACGCATGCAGATTGGTGTTGAAATTCAAGAAGTGGAAGCGCGCCATTGTCAAATAGACAGAAGAATAAACATCGAGATAAAAAATTGATAGCGATAAAAAAAGCTTATAGTTGAGAAAAACATGGAAGCAGCGAACTGTGGATCATTTTGGTCAGATGATGAAATGGTTTTTTTCATGAGCATTTGGGCTGATAAAAAGATTCAGCAGCAACTTCACAGTTGCACTCAAAATAATTCCATTTCCAAAAATTCTAACGTAATATTTTGAAAGGCCTGCATTGTTTTTCTTGACTTCAGCTTCATGGAAGTTGCAAGGCGGTGATGATTTGCCAATAGTCTTCGCCTTTTTGTGCTATGCACCTTAATTTTACGAAACAATGCATAGCTATTGCCATATCATGCAGAATCAAAACCCTCCTGAAAAGCTCAAGCTCAAGAAATTCATGGTTGCCCGCCATTTTGACTTCGAGTGATTTGATATCTATTAACTACGCATGCCTAACCAAAAGCAACCTGGATTCAACACTGTAATGTAAACGAAACTGGGTTGAACACGGGTTCATTTTCGTAGTGTAAACAGGGCTTTAGGAAGTCTTTACAAAGTTAATTCAGGTCGTAAAACACTTTGAAAGGCGCCCAGTTATGCTTTGTGTTCAAAACAAAAACACACGTCTTCTCCAAAAGTAACCTGCTGTTCAACCCGAGGGAAAATTTGCATGATAAGGAAAAACGCGTGACCTTTCACGTGAAGTCGGAAAAGAGCCAATCAATTTGCAGCAAAAGGCGAAATGTGTCACGAGAACAGCGAATGCTTTGTTCTAAATTAGAGTTCGTGACGCCAATTTGGAAGTTTTGCTAGCGTAAATCGTCGTTTTTTCGTGATAGCCAATTAGGCCAACAAGAACAAAGAATTTCCCAATGCTTTAGTCGAAACTGTAAGCTTTCATATAGATAAATTTCTGGTTCAGCGGGCAAGGAACACTCACTTAAAAATAGGGCAGATTGAGGGCCTGAAAAAAAGCCTTTATGGATACCTAGTTTGCTGTTTCGGCCCATTGTTTTGAGGCGTCCAACCTATTGTTTTGGGTCGAATCTATTGCTTTTCGCAAAGAAAGTGCGTCATCACGTGACTCCGCAGAATAGTAATATTAGACTAGGGGTCATCACTCGCTTCGCTCGTTCGCCCCAGCCCGTCAAGTAAAAAAGGCTTAATCTGGTTGGCGCACTTCGTGCACTGCATTCGCTTACGCTCATGCCTCTTTCAACCCCACGTACAATGGGTTAGCTCGCTGCGCTCGCCTGTCTATCTATTATCAAGAAACATTGACTGATAGGGCGCACTTCGTGCGCTGCATTCGCTTCGCTCATGCCTCTTTCAACCCCACGTACAATGGGTTAGCTCGCTGCGCTCGCCTGTCTATCTATTATCAAGAAACATTGACTGATAGGGTGCACTTCGTGCGCTGCATTCGCTTCGCTCATGCCTCTGCCTACTCCTCTTGCAACAGTTTGGCTCGCTTCGCTCGCCTGATAACCCCTTATCATAATTTGTTTGTTAAAACTTTGGGCTTGTTTACATTAGGCCTAAGCGTCGCAAGCATGCCGAAGCAACAATGGGGGTCGTACAAAAACTAAAACTATCTCACTCAAAAAACAAAACAAAACTATCACCTGTGTTCTCAATTGTCTCCTGTAATTTTCCAGAGGTCTCTCAAACAATTAGCAAGGCTTTACAAAGATAATTCAGGTCGTAAAACACTTTGAAAGGCGCCCAGTTATCCTTTGTGTTGAAAACAAAAACACGTGTCTTCTCCAAAAGTACCTGCTGTTCAACCCGAGGGCTAATTTGCATAATAACGAAAAAGGCGTGACTTTTCACGTGAAGTCACGAAAGAGCCAATCAAATTGCAGCAAAAGGCGAAACGCGTCACGTGAAGAGCGAACGCTTTCTTCAAAATTGGAGTTCGCGACGCGAATTTGGAAGTTTCGCCAGCGTAAAACATCGTTTTTTCGTGATAGCACAATTAGTAGGATAATTAATGGAATAACTCAAAAATTCTTTTAAAATAGGCTTCCAAAAATAGATAACTTTTGCCTACTCCAGAAACAGAGCCTTTCCATGCAAGTCTCAACCTTAGGCTTATTCTACAAAATTCTACAAAACAATAAGATGAAAGTTTAGGAGAATTGAAACCAAAAAGTCTTCCACCTAAAGCTTCCATTGCTTCAGTTGTTACACAGTTGGCACATAACTTTCCTGAATTGCCCGATTTCGATTCCGGGTCTGGTAACATGTGATTGTGAAAGATTCAAGAGCGCAAACATTTGTGCACATTCCAATGCTGTAGCTTTTGAAAATGCATGCCTTGAGTTTTTCATTGCCACATGGACGCTAAATTTGGGAAAACATCATTGCCGAAGCTGTACCAAAAGGAAGTGGCAAAAAGAAAAAAGAGGAAAGAAGACAAAGTAGACATCTCCCATTTAAAAGATATTTGCAGAATGGCGGTGGTACAATGAAAGGTTCAAAACCTGTTTTGGACGATGAAAAATTTCATGTTGTACGACTTGGAGACACCCAAGCTCAAACATGCTATGGATGAACAGGAAAGCTGCAATATAGTTACGTTCCAGGGTCTTTAAACAACTTTATGAAGCTTATAGGCTCCCTCCTTCCAGCTCTCAGTTACGCCCAATTGGCCGGTTCAACCAATTATCTTAAGCTGGCCCTTATCTAGATAAAAGAAACCTGCCAGGATAAACTTAATTAGGTGAGTGGGTCAGTGCATAAAAACATTAATTAATAGGAAATGATAACATTAATAAATCTCAAGGTGGACAATATGGGTGGCAGATAAAATTGATGAAATGCTCAGCAATCAGCAGAGAAGAACAGAAGTCATGGAGACTTCTTGCATTCTCAGACCAGACTTCCTCAATCAATTAAAAAAGTCTTTGCTTGTTAAATCCATTGTTTAGAAAGTTTTTGAAATATGGCGGAGTGCGTATGTCTGGATTTCTTATGACAAACTTCTCGAATTGCCCCCTGAGTTGGGTTTGCAGCCATTGATTGATCTTTCATGATAGCAGTCGCAGGCCGCATAGAATGTGCTGAATTTTCTCAGGAGTTCTTGTTATAACATAAAAGCGAGATCCCGGAAAGTGTTAGGAACTTTATTGATGCATCTTATTGTTGCAACCAAATCAATCACATAGCAATCAACGTTCTGAAAGCCATAGTTTTTGGATATTACTGAGCTCAATGCTGCATCTAATATCTTACTCTTTGCGGCTTTTCTTTGTATTTCATCAGTCGTTGCCAATGCAAGAGGTACTGGTGCAAGGGAGTAGCAGAGTGCATTGTCATTATCTATTGACGCCTTCTCTTTGTATGACTCTGTGATCAATAACCCAAGAATGTCTCTTTGGACTGCTAGAGCTCTTGTCTTTCCTTTGGCACTCACGCTGACTTTCTTGTCAATTTTCTTGAACCCTTGCCATGGTGCTCTTTTAATTTGGTCAAAAAATTTAACTGCTCTTCTTCACTGGCATCAAGCCCTTTGGTGAACTCTGAGAACATTTCCTTCCCTCGGCTGTCAGTGCTCAGTATTTCGTCCGATATTTCTGGTGGAAGCGGTCTTCCTGATGCAAGATTGAATATGCAAGATTATGGGACATTGATCCGGAAGAAATACAAGTTCCATTTGATGCCGTTAATCTGTATCCTTCAGTACCAATTGACAAAGCGATAAAAGTCATTGTGGATATTTTTTAATAAAGACTTAGATGATCTTAAAACAAGAACAAAATTAACGTTAACAGACATCCATAAACTGAACTGTGTCTCAGCATATGTTACTTCTTATATAACGACCAAATTCGAGTTATAAAAAATGCAGGGCCTATTGGACTATCATTGATGGTGGTGATAGCTGAAGCATATCTACAACATATCGAGCTTAAAGCCAAAAAAGAAGCACTGACTGCTGGTGTACCACCTATATCTTTCAAGAGATATGTAGATGATTCACACTCAAGATTTAAAAGTAAACCTGAATCAGAACAGTTTCTTTGTATTCTAAACAAGCAAGACAAAGCAATTCAGTTCACTGTCGAGTATGAAACAGAAGAAAATTCGATTAATTTTCTTGACGTAAAAATAATGAACGCTAAGACGGGGAAGTATCAATTTGATATACATCGAAAAGACGCTATTACAAATGTGCAGGTCAAACCAGATTCAGACGTAAATCCCAACATGATTAGCAGCATTTTCAAAGGCTTCTTAGCTAGAGCTAAAAGAATCTGCTCTGAACAGTTTATTGATAAAGAAATTCAGTTTCTTATAGACATGTTTGTTGAAAATGGACACGACAGAAGAATGCTTGATAACATAATAGAATCGACGCGGGAACGTGAACCTGAAGATAATAATGTCAATACAGAAATGCTGGAAAAGTTTGTGAGATTACCATGGGTTCCGAAAATTGGTCCAAAACTACGCAAAGAATTCAAGAAACAAGGATACAAAGTTGCATTTACAGCTGGCAAGTCCCTAAAAAGAATCCTATGCAATTACAAAAGTAATCTTGATCCAAACAGCTATCCTGGAGTATACAAACTGAATTGTTCATGTGGTGGATCCTACATTGGTGAAACAAAGAAAAAGGTTCTGACTCGTTCAATTGAAAACCAAACAGATAGCATGAAAGTATTGTGGAACTCATCAGGAGCGACTGAGCATTGCCGAGAATGCCATGGCCAATTGGATTGGTTCCATCCAAAAACATTGAAAATTTCCGACAAATATTATGAAAGGAAGATTAGAGAATCATTGGAAATAAATAAATTACGAGTTGAGGCAGAATCTAATAATACATTGAAGATTTTAAATCGAGACAATGGGCTCTCAGTATATACAAACACTTGGAAGCCACTTTTTCGTCAGATTCTTAAAATTAACCTTAACATAACGAATGTATTTTGATATTTTATTAGTTTGATAACGACCTCGACAAATATGGGTTGAAATATTACTGTAAAATAATGCTTTTACTATATAAAACTATGTGTGTTGCCGTATGTGATGACTCATATTATTGCCCTGCATCAAAGCGGGGCCTGATAGTGTACCCCGCAGGAGATATAGAGAATCTGTGTAAATTTTTCCACATTTTTCGTCCTCAATTGGAATGTTGTCAGACAGGTAAAACAGGTTTGAAGTGAAACGGGCATGGCACCGCGTTGTGTTGTTTGCCGTGGTGTTTGCATGCTGTGAAAGAAGGAGACACAGCAATTCTGCTTTCTGGTTCTTGGAATCAGTAGCTGAAAAAGTTTATTGCCTTTGACGAAAAAGACAAGGGAACATTTTGCCTCCTGTGGGCGATTGCAAAGGGTTAGTAAGGCCTAGTGGCCTTCTATTCTACCTGGGCTGGGCTTTGTCAAAAGAAATAGGTCGTTGTATCTCTACTTACAAGTTTGATTGTCTGGTAGGCTATACATTTGATACAAAATCGATTTTATATATTTTTAAATAAGAGAGCAATAGATCAATTATTTTTCCTGATTTATTTGCATTCAACGGCAGTGAAGTGATTAGTCGGTAAAATCTCAGTCGCCATTTTGATGCTTCGGTTTTATTGCACTATTTATAAACTGAGCCTGTTGGTGCATTACATTTGTGCAATTTCATTATTTTTGTAGATTTTACCATTATTATGAAGGTTTCTTCGCAATTTCACAAGATTTACATACTCTATTCTCTCTTGTATAAAATATCTTGTAAATTGTCTTGATTCACTTTGTTCAACTTGCAAGTCAAGTCATAAGTGAAATAATATGCACACTGTAATTGACGTTGAAGAATAGTTTAAATATTTCACATTCAGCATTCCAACTAATTCAGTTGCAACATAAAGCATTTCAAACTTTCTCAAAAGTTTCACACAATATTTTTCTGTTATGTAGTTTTTTCATTGTTGAAAGTTATTAAACTGTTTTCTTATAAAAATGAGTGTGCTTGCAAGTTGAAATAAATTTTCATGGAAAACAATCAAACCCTGCTTTTTTGTACGGGGTTTCCCAAAACAGGTTCTACCATTTAGGGATTAATATATTTGAGAGGTGTGCTTTCTCTTCCATCAACAAATTATATTTGCAGTAATTTGTGATAAATTTGTTTCTAAATTTTATACTTTTAGATGAAAGGTACAATATAACATTGTTTGTTACTGTTAAATGAATGAACTACTTATTTGTTGAACTTGAACTCCTATTGCTGTAAAGGATTTTAAAATAAGCTCTCCGAAGCCCTTTCACTAATACCAGATTTCCAGAATAATGCATCCAATCCAGGTACACGCCAATCAATGCATGCACACCCCGCCATCCTCAAAAAGGGATGTGGGGCACTTTAGTTTTTGCTATTGCTAGTTTTATTCCTTGCACCAGGATGTGTTGAATCAAGGTTGTCTAAAATCTTACAATAGTAAGCTCCATACTGTGAATATTTCTGCTTGTTCAACGCAAAGCAATAGAGTAACGATTCTCTCCAGGACTGCAGCTGTAAGTAGTAATCATTCGTGTTGATGGATAGATGAAACTTGTGTTGTCTATTTACTGCTTCTTGATACATCAACCAAAATTGCGGAGTGAGGACGAATTCTCCTTGAGAGCAGCGATCTTTGAAACTGTTGTACATTTTTTCGTACGGTTTGAAAGTGGGTCATTTGTTATTGAACCCACATCAATCTGCGCCGGATCATCCACCTTGTGAGATTGCTTTCTAGATTGCGTTGTGTTTTTTTAACGAATGCTTCGCAAAACAGCCGTTCAATCGCTTCTGCAAAGCATTCGTGGATCATCCAGCTCCTGTTGAAACGCTTCCCAATAAGAACCCCTTTAATGCCGCCAGACGTGCATAGCTCTGCTTGATACACCATTTCTTCAAAACCACTCCCTGTGACTAGCTTTCCAATAGTGCCAAAAAACTTCATCATGGCGTGCAGATCCTCCACTATGAATGATTACATCTCCGAATTCGATAGGACTATTCCAGATAACATGATCAAATTTTTCAGCAGTACCAGCATCAACCGAGATCTGCCTGTATGTCATGTTTGCTGAATGTGCAAGCCTCTGCAACTGATGAATGCACTCGATCAGTGTGCTGTATTCGGTTATTGGTTGCCTTATTGGAGGAATAAAAATAATTCTTGTAGGCTCGAAATTCGGTTTTCCAAATACTTGAACAATCCATCCAGCAGACCTTGCTTTTCTCTGTGGTACGAGGGTGAATCTTCTCATTACCTCCCAAATTAGTTTGTTTGTCTGCATTACTTTTTTCAATCTCCATTGCTGGGCTGGCTTAAAAAAATTTAGGATTTCGGTGCCGAGTAATCTTTCTTTTGGCAAAATCGAATTGTGCAAAAGTAACAGATCTGTGGTTAGAATTTTCAATTGAAAAACTGCTTGACTGTTTGATTGAGCTTGCGGATGCTTCTTGGTATGCAACTCCATGTGTTGTTTGCAGGCTCCCAATTGTATTTTCCTTTTTGCAATCAAAATTGTCCCACCAAAAGAACGTAATTACGCGGCCAAGTTCATTTGCAGGTAAAAGGGGAAGTGGGTTTTGCAACGATCTCAGCTGTTGCGCCATCTCAGCTTGAGCAGTCTCTATCATCCTGACACTGTCATAATTGATGGAGTGACCGAATTTTCGCAGCAGCTTTACTTGTATTTTCTGGCCAGTTAGGCTGTGAAGACCAGTACCCAAAAGAACGTGTTTCTCTGTTAAGAAGTTACCCTTAGAAACTGCATGAACTAGATCACTTGATATCGAATTGGCATAGTGCTTCACATCCTCCCCTGGTGAGTGATGTGTTGCATGGATAATGCTTGTAAGAAAGTCAGTCACAATTTCTGGTGGCTGCCTGCTTTTTAAGGATAGAGCTTCGGGCATTGGTGGCCAAGGTATGTCTGCATTTATCATTTCTATAATTTCGGATCTAATAATTGATGCAGCTTCTTTTAAAACGAAGGCTCTACTGTCCTTAATTAAAGAAGTCATTGTTCTTGCCATCAGCGTTTTTTTATCAACAACAATTTCTTACTCGTGTTAAGCAAAGAGAGCGAAAACAATCTTTTCAGCAAATTTTTGTTCTGGTCTCTTCTTCACTTTAGCACGCAGTGGACTATCTTCGTTATCAAATCCACACATATCTGTGAGAAATTTCAGAGAAACAGATTGGCTTCCATTGACAACATGTTCTTCAACAAACGTGCACACAGATTTAAAATGAGTCACATTTTTCTGAGAGGCAGTGGTTCTATCTTCATCTTCATTGATAACCTCTGTTGAATCTGCACTGGAGGTCTGTTTGCCACAAACCCTCATGTATTCTTTATGACACTGTGGATGCATTTTAAACTCTCGAGCAATCAAGTCTTGATCTTTGAGTGCCAGGAGCATTTTCTGATCTTTCTGTAATTCTGCTGCATGCTTCACCATCCGACAGGCAGAATGTTTTTGCAGCACCCTGAGATCTTGTTTTTTACCTTTCACTTTCAGGTTGCACGAGGAAGTACACTTCATGCATCTTTTTAAAAACAAGACACCCAGATTCCCTCTTGATCGCCTCTCCCTCTTCAATGGTGGTGATGGCCCTTTTCTTCCTGCAAGTTTTGGCCTAGAACGCCTCTCTCCAAGGACTGAAATTGCTTTTATAAATTTCTGGTAACATGGACAATGAACGTAATGTCCCTGGGGTCACTGGATTTTCAATCGATAGATGATTGTAATGAATGATACACGCCTGAGTTCTTTTCAGGTTTTCGGCTATTTAGCATTCCAAAAGTCGATCGAGCATTCCTACGAAAAGAATTGATACTTTAAAAACTTTTATGCAGGAGAACCATTCTAGTCAGTCAAAGTTTAAGTTCAGTACGTTTGATAAAAATTGCCGATTCGTAAAGGAGATAAAATGTAAGATAGAGTCCCTTTGCCCTGAAGGAGACGATTTCAGTAAGAATTATATTTCCCAGCTCATTACAACTTGTTAATAAAAACAACTTATTACAGCAACATTCCTTATAGTATTGTCTGTTTGCTGGTGCTTTTTGCTATTCACATGAGCAATATCGCCGCAAGCAACTTTTTGCCCTGACAAACAAAGGCCGTCACCCTACTTGGACAACTGAAATTACAATGCACACCTCCACAGCGGACACTCAAAACCTTAAAGCTTCACAGCAGCATGTTTTTATTTCGGAACTTAACTCAAGAAAATCGGGCACACAAGAGGCATCTCAGTCAAGACGCCATTAGGCCAATCACAGCGCTTTTTATAAACAACCCCTGGATAAAAACTGCACACCCCATTCTTCAGGTTTTTTCAAATATTCACTTTTGAAAGAAAAGAGAACATGTCGCGACATTATCTTTTGTTTCAGTCAAAAGAGGGCCAAGAATATGACTAAGAAAGTGGAGGTTCAGGAAAACAACGCAATAAAATTTGAATGTACTTACTTTTTCATTCGACATCGAAAAGTTTAAAAAAATTATCTGCTCTAAATAAAACAAGAAAACTTAACAAAGACACAAGAAATGTCGTCAGCATAATATTTTTGCGCGCTTTTGCAAATAATTAGACCCCAAACTTTTCACATTAAAATTCAAGATTACACAGTCGGAAATTTCACAAAAACACAATTGTCTCATTCAGGGCGACGGAACTCTAATCATATCACACCTTGCAACAGCCAGTGATCAAAGACAAAATCCAGCTTCTTCGTGAAACAAACCAGCGCTTTATATTAAAATAGTAATGAAAGAATTCTTTGATGAATTGTCAAGGATGTGACAAAATGTGGAAGCACAGCAGGATGCGAAAGTGAAGAATATTCACAGCAGACAGACTGTAAATTATTTGATGAATTATTTTTCGTTGCGCTCAATGAAACCCTGTCAATGCAATGCGCCTTTGATATTTGGTTTTTAAAGATTGTCATCGGAAACGCTAGTTGGATGTATTAAAGCGCTTCAAATACTGATTTTTAAATTTTTGCACACAGATCCCCTAAAAGCCCCCATCACACAAACTGACCCCTTTGGTAAAATATATGTGTGTTTGACATAGGACTGTACTTTTTAGCATTAAACAAGCAACAGTACAAACCTTCTCTATATATACTTTTCAGTTGTAAAAATCCCGGAATTTTAGCATAAACCCCCCAAAATATCAAGAAGCCCCCCAAAATTGTCGATCAACACCCAGATTCATATTCTACGCAAAAAGTAATCTAGAAAAACGCTGTCCCGAAAATTCCCAGGTTGGGTGGTATTACTCCCCCTTCACCCTCTGGACTATATATCCAGCTCATTCCTATCAAACAAGTGCGTCATTTTATGATCCCATCAATGATACATAAGTAACCGAAGAGAAGCATACATTTTACTCTCTTTTGATATTTGTAATCTTCCCGAGTGATAATTAGAGCTGTTTTTCACATTTTGTTTAAAAGCTTGATGAAATGAAAATTAAACATTTTATCTAAACCTTAAACTTATTTATCATTAAGAGATTTCATTGAAATCGCAATTTTACGAGAGTGATGGAAAGCTCTGGCAATTTCTCTTACAACAGGGCTAATGAGAGCGGCAGACCCACTCTGCAGGTCGGCAGTTCAACAGGTTAGCATTGTTAAAATGCAAATTTAAGAATGGCTCAACTATGCATTTAAATCATGTATCTTAGAGCTGTTCATGAATTTGCATTTGAACAATAATGACCTGCTGACATGCAGAATGGACCTGCCATGACAAGAGTGACTGCTGTCGACAAAGAAAAAGGCTTACAACTATCAAAATCTTTCTTGTTTTGTTAATTTTATAATGCAGAAAACTTTATTAAAGACTGATTTGATGGCTTTTACGATAAAAGGAATGCTCCAAATGTTGGCAAGTGACCTACAAGTTATCAGATTATGAAATGGGTGAGCTGAAAGAAGGCTTCTCAAGAAATTCTTACTTCAGACATCGCTGATAATACTCTAAAGTGCTAAACGTTATCCTCGGCAATATGGGGAAACAAAGGATGCCATCAATGATTGTCTTGAAGAGCTCTGCAAATCAAAGTCACCATCATGCCTAACATAAAAAAACACCGAGGATTTATTGAATTTCGACTGGAACATGATTTTGAATGAAATCCACAATAGATGTCCAGAACTTCTTGACATTTTTTCGCTGATTTGTTGCCGAAATTACTCATCAGTAAATTTGCAAGAACAAATGATCATAAAACGAATTGGAATGGTATACGGAATTCTCATGCAATCACACTGCAAAGAATTGAGTTTGGTGCAAAGACTGACGACAGTAATTCTTACAGAGGGAGGAGTAACCAAAAAGGTATGTTACAAGTAGAGGTTTAACCCAGTGTCTGAAACAAAGTAAATTATTAAATACCAAGAGCAGGTAATAATTCAGGCGGCTGCTTTACACAAAACTGTTTTTATTTCAGTGTAAGAAAAGATTACAGAAAGTTGGCATGTGTTTGTCATACACACGGAAAATAAATATGTTACAAAAACATGATTGTCACTTCAACAGAAAACTTGTGGATGCTGTGAGGAGTGGGAAGTCTCTTAGAGGAACCGGTGGTAACTGCCACATGACATGACTTCAGAGAACCAAAATAAAGATCTTCACTACTTTGCAACAAACTTCATAATGAGTAGAATTGAATTCCCACGTTTAATTAGTGATGTTCCTATGGGGTGTCAACACCGCCAAAACTATTTCCTAATAGTTATTTCACAGTTGTAGAATTATTTTTTATATTTCTATAATAAGTAGTTTTATCATTATTAGTGCAAATAACCTCGGTTGTTTCCATTCATTGTTTTGTTAATATTATTATTTCTTTAGTATTTCATTATCTCGGGAAATAATTTTTCTTGTTTGGGCAAATAATTTTCATTACTTCAGCAAATTCTGAAAATTCTGCATTCAAGAGTGGTTGAAAACTGGTAATGGTTCAGCTGTTCGTTGTCCTGTTTGCAGCAGTGAATTTTCAAAAATTGGAACACCGCTGAAGTCAAGCCCAAAAGATTCAACAAATAATATTCCTGAATATTTTTGTTAACTCCTGAGGACCTTGTGCAAATCAAAACTCCTCTGCATATCAATATGTGCAGCAGCAGTACCAAAATATCATAGAATTGACAAGTTCAGATTACTCAGATGCTGATGATACTAGAAAAGAGGTTCAGCAGCTGGCAACTTCATCCACTTTTGTTGAAGAATTGCAGCTTTTGGTTCCAAAGAGAGTATTACAGGAGGAAGATTACACTTTCAGATTCAAGGTAGTTTTGTCTTACATAACCCTCCACTTAACATTAAGCTTTTTGAGATATTTTAGAACTGACTCAGTTGATTTTAGTGAAAATAGGTGAAAACATTTGCTTGCTCTGGTGTTTATTGATATGATGATGATTATTTAGTTTCAGCTTTTTGATTTCAGGAAATTTAAAATTCCTATTCTGGAGAGTGCTATATTGACTCATCAAAGGACTCGATGTTTTAATAGGACTGATCATTTGGCTAAATATTAAAAGTAAAGTTTCTTTCAATTTTTAGGAGAGGAGAGGCTTTGCTTTGCAAGATGTCCAAAAAAGCTGAACAGAATTGATTTAAATGCAGATACAGGAAATGGTTATGCTAAGGCCCAGTTCATTGGAGGACCAGGTGAAGATGAAGGTGGGCCCACAAGAGAGCTGCTTACCTTGCTACATAAACACATGCACATGTCAAATCTTTTTGTTTGTAAAGAGAATTCTAGTCGGTTGTTTGCTCATCATAATATGGATGGCCTGATGGCAGGATTATCATATGTATGGGGTCACATGTGCACTTGCAATTCTTAATGGTGCAACTGGTTCAAGATTTCTCACACCACCTGTTGTGGACTACATTCTTATAGAAGATCTACATCATTCAGTGTTGCAAAGTATTCTGGAAATAAATGAATTTGTTGATGGTTTGAGAATTTTTGGAGTTCTTAATCTTCTGAGGGCACATCGAAGTGATGCCCGAAAATTTCTACAGTTTGAACAGAAAAGCCTCACAGCTGAGATTATGGATGACGTTTTTGTGCCGCAAATGTCAGAACAAGGTAGCAAATGTATTGAAAAGGAGAAAGATATACTATTCAATTGGAGTCACTTTTTGGAGGATGCAGAGCTAGGTAACATACCAGGAGCATTGCAAGCATTTGATAGAAATGCGAAGGAGAATATTGTGACACTTTCAGATCTTTTAGCCTTTGTAACTGGGAGTGAAGATGTTCCACCTCTTAGATTTTCCCCCAAACCATGAATTGTCTTCGAGCATGGTGACAATCATTGTAAACGTTCAGTGAATACATGCATAAACAGATTGATATTCCCTGTTTCTGATGCACTCTTTGGGTATGAGGGTTTTAGAGAAGAGGTTCTCTTTTTTGTGTTAAATTCACCTGGCTTTGATAAGATCTGAATATAATAGCAAAGAGAGTAGAGTTAAGGTATTGTTTGAAACTATTATGCTTACTTGCTTTCACATATGTTTTTGAACAGTTTTTAGAGTAATACGAAGTTTAGATTCCAGGTTAGTAGAAGTTCAAGTTTACATACTACTACGACATACAAAATTTGAAGAAAACAGCAAAATCAGAGAGTTTTTTGGGAAACCCAGCTGCTAAGTGAATGACAATAGTTGCTGAAAGACTGCACACTGTATAACTCAGCATAGAATTCAAAGTACCCCCCAAGGATTGAACACCCCAACCCACCTTCCCAAAAGTTACGTCTCTGGTGCCCCCTGGGTTAACTCGGTAGTTATTTGAAATAATAGTTAAAGCCTTACAGCCTGTTGTGTTTTATTCGTTCAATTTAACCTTGTTAAACATGTTTTGTTTATTTAGACGTTTTGTTTTGTTTTCATTGACTAACAACTCGTATCTTAATTAAAGGCCTACTGCAATCAAAAAAAGTGATATGATCTTTTTGCATTTCATGGTAAACCTATTCGAACTGATCACAAAACCGTTTCCAGAATGAAAATTGATCCAGTAGAATTGTTTTTACAAGCCCGCAAAGTCGTCGATTTTGCCATTTCAACTGCGACAAATGTGACGTAATAACCAGGACCCATTTCAAGTTTTTGTATTGAAGTGTATTGTAGCTTTTTGCTCCACTCCGTGTAGCTCAATAAATAACTAATTAATTGAAAATCGCATCCCAAGGCATAAATATTAAAGTGTTTTCACAAATTTTAAAATTTGTTCGTAATTTTAGAAAGCGGTTTGGGGGGAGTAATTGGGGTCGGAATTGGGGCAGTTTTGGTTGTGACGTCAAACTGCGGGAGGGCGATTAGCCACGGCGGAGAGCGGAAGCAAACAACTGGGATTATCAGTGTTGAGATAAAATATACTTTTGCATTTGACTTGACTGAGGAGTCGCATATGCCGTATGTGTGAGAGAATGCAAAGTTGTTTTCAGAATCTACATGGACTATTTATGCTCAGAGTTGGCTTTTTAAGATATATCTGATGCTGGTAAGTTGTTGTCAGTCCAGTCTTATCAAAACGAATTACTTTTACATCACGTCTGGCTGGAACGCCAATTTGCTACCGTGTTTTCATCGGGGTAGAAGTTGGAGAAATAAGATAGAACTAATCGCAATATTCTGCATAGCAATTTATTATCATAGTGAGATGTGTTGCAAGTTTTCTGTTGAAGCACAATGGTTCCAAAATTCCAAATGGACAAAAAATGAAACTAGTGGTTCCGTAGCAGCTTTATGTTTTTAATTTCTGTCTGGCCTATGTGTATTGTGAGCAAAACGCACGCCTTCAGCTCTCCTTATCTGTTTCATTTCAAATTTGTTTTGAAAGTGGCTGCTTGAAAATACCACTTATTAATTAACTTAACTGCTGTAACAACTTACTTTGCCTGCTCATCTAACAACAACCCCACCCTGGCCATCGTGTTTGCTACTAATTTTACTCACACAGCTTCGCGATCCATGATTTCTGACAAACTTCCTTTGTGAATGCTTCCAGCTGCTTGGAAATCAGACCGCGGGGAATGAGATGTCTTTTGACTGACAGCACGGTTTGTAGTGCCCTTTTTCAAAGCGCCGCTATAGTGTTACCGTAAGTTCAATTTTTTTGGTTAATAGCTAAAACGACGCGCGGAAAGTTATAGTTTTAGTAAGGGCCAGGGTTACGCATAGTGCAGATTTGAAAACTTTTCCCGATACTCTCCCAATATAAAAGTCAATTTGTGTCCTGCATCTGAACTGTATCTGAAAACAAGAAGTGGCTATGCTTGAGTTCTTTGAGATCTTGTGTCTCTGGCTGGAAAATGAGGCAGAGCAAGAGCTTTATACTTTACAAGAACTTGCACTTAAAGTGGTGGAATTTGCAGATGGAGACGCTACTTATAGTAATAAATGGCTAAAGCAGAAACTCATTGATTGATACAAAGAGTCATTGTACTTTGCAGAAATTGATTGAAGACCAAATATAGTTTGTTTTAGAACAAGAACAAGTTCAATTATCAATGAGAAGTGGCACAATGATAGAGGAGTGACACTTGAAGATGAGGCTAATTGTATTGTAGAGACAGCAGCTAAAGTTATTTTGTCTGAAATTAGGGTCATAGAATGTAACATGGAGAAGTATCCATCAATAGAGGAAATTTCAAACCAAGATTAAAATAACTCAATCTTTCCTCATTGCTTACAGAAGTTTTTAAAAGTAATTGTGAAATCATCTATCAGGCAAAACAGCATTGGTCAATGTTTGTTGTATGCTGCACGACCAAGGTCAATTATTCCTCCAATACCATTATGTTTAAGGTGTAGAAATAGACCATGTCATTGGTTCAAAGTGGGCAATCACTGAATTGAATGGACTTCAGTGTTTCTTATGATGAAGTGACATGATTTAAACAAAATGTTGTACAAAGTACAAATGTTGAAGATTTCATTTTGGGCTCACATGCAGATAGCAGTTTTACTCAGTGGATAGCTGAAAACGTTGATCACAATATTGCAACAATAGATGGAAATCAAACTTTTCATGCGATGGGTATCATTAGTGCCACAAAAGGGCAGTTTGGAGTTGAAAGGGTATGGTAAAGGCATGTCATACCACGGCAGAAACTTATAAAAGCAGAGCATGTCATCAGAAACAAAAGGGTACCAATAGTACAGTACATCAGCTCTTCTCGCCCTGGTATATCTGGAATTATCTTAGGGCCACTCGAGAGACTACATGTTTTCTATACACCTCCTTTAAGTGGCAAGTACGATCTTGTCTGGACTGCCGGATATTATTGCAGAAATAAGACTTCGCTGAGACCAAGTTGGTCAGGGTTCATGCAAGATGCAAACAGTAGAGATTATCCTTCAAAATCAGAAGTACATCTTCTCCCAATAATTGACCTTGATCCTTCTGATCCAACATGTATTTACTCAAGCCACTGTATGTTGAATCACAAGCGAAAAAATTAAACATTGTGACACCATGTATCACATTTGATCAACCACTCTGGTTTAAATCTACAGACATTATAAAGAACAAGTTGATGAACATTGTGTGTCGGTTAGGAGGATTTCTATATCCATGAGTTTTATGGACAGTATTGGAGTAATGATGAAAGGATCTGGTCTTGAAGAGTCATTAGAGACTGTCTATGGAGAGAATGCTGTTCAGCATATGATGTCAGGTAAAGCAGTATCAAGAGCACTTCGGGGACATTTTCTTGTTGAAGCTGCCGTTACGAATATGCTGGTATCAAATGTTGTACCCCAAGAACCTCAAAAACATGAGCTTACAGAGAATGAGGAAAAGGATACAAATTTTGAAGACAAAATTGGAGACAAAGAAGAACAAAGGCATGATGAGGATGAAAATTATGGAGGATGAAAGACGATTTTATTGAAGCAGACATCAGCAGAGAGAAGGTTCTAGATGAAGAAGAACTAAAAAATCTAACTCAGCTTTACAAATTTGTCAGCAGTAGAAAGACAAAAGATGCAGGTATATTAGAATCCACAGAACTAAAGAAATTAGAGAACAATTTGAAAGATTTAAAGAATGAATGAATGGTTAAGTCAAGAACGGCAGAACTCTGGCTCCAGTATATTGACTATTTTGACCTGTTGAAGCAATTCATTCGAGCTGAGAGGACTGGAAACTGGGTGCTCCACTTGGCGGCAGTAAGAAGAATGATAACCCTTTTCGCTGCTACAGGGCATACGAACTATGCAAAAAGCACTCGCCTGTACTTACCGTTTATGCTAGATCTCCCAAAGAACAACCCCTGGTTATACTCCTGTTTCATGGACAAGGTTATCACACAGTACGACGAGGCGACCGATTTTGGGCAGGATTGTGGACTGTCCTTATCATAGAACAAGTTATGGTGAGATCTATCAAAAGCTGAGGTGGTTTGACTTGCGGCAGAGGATTCACTGACACAGTACGGTTGATGTGGGTCCTTAGTGCTCATGTGTGAGGGGATGTTCATAATGCAATGACTTCCGTAGCTGGCCTCCAACATCAAACCAGTGAGCAGCGTGGCCTTTCAAGAATAAAAAGAGATAACAGTGATTTAATCAAGGTGGAGAGTTCGTTTGACAGGCACAATCCATTTGATCAAACCGAGCCTAATCTCAAAAGCTTATTTTCTGGAGTTATAGTTTCTACTGAAAGTAAAACTAACTGTGCTAACGTTTAAGAAGTTGGTGAAAAAATCCAAATTACTTTGGATGGGAAGGCTCTGCAAGATGCAAGTGCAAAGAGAAAGGACATGGTCAGAACTTTGGAAAACCTAAAAATTGGTGTAATAATAGAGAAAGAAACAATTCACATCAATCGCATGGTACTCTTTGCTAGACTGATGCTCATTCTTCAAAGAGAAACGGATCCTGCTCCTTACTTTTCCTATGAGTTAAAGCCCATCCCCACAGCTCTTTTCAAAGAAGGAATGACGAGGAAAGCCAACAAATCACTCCTTACAAAAGCTTTGATAAACAAATTCCCATCTTATCAAACAAACGTGACATCTACAGATTATGTCCTTGATAGAGGAGTGCTTCTGCACAGGGTTCGCTGGCTACCAGGCTCAACTTACGACAATATAATTAGCCAACATCAAAAGTATATCATCATGAAATTCGGTCGTTGTCATATTGTTTTTGACAGATATGCAAGTGGAGCAAACATTAAAGATCATGAGCACCAGCGAAGAATGTTAAAGACCTCTGCTGATATCCAAGTAGATGGCGATTTTCCAGCTTTCTGTAACCAAACCGCATTTCTGCTCAACAATAACAACAAGATGCAGTTTATTCAACTACTTGGCAAAGCTCTTGAAAGAGTTGGTCACCATGTTGTATACAGCAATGGTGATGCTGATACCTTGATTGCGTCAACGGCATTAGAATTTTGTGCTTTGGGCAGCACAGTATCTGTGGTTGCAGATGATACCGATGTTTTAATATTACTGCTGTATCATTGGAATGATAAAATGGCTGGTATCTTTTTCTACTCAGAAGCAAAAAGAGATAAAAACAACATTGTTCCACTTCACTCCATCAAAGACATCTCAGTTTCTCTTGGTAATAACTTAAAGGTTCTCATCCTCTTCATCCACGCCTGGTCTGTATGTGACACAACCTCTTCCATATATGGTATAGGAAAATTGAGCATTATGAAGAAGCTTAAAAAATCAAAGCATCTTAGAGATTTATGCTCATTGTTCAGTAGGGAGGGTGCTACACAAGCCCGAATTTCAGAAGCAGGACTGTTACTTTTTGCAGCATGCTATGGTGGGAACATTGGAAACTCCTTAGATCATTTGCACTATGAGAAGTACATGAATATGGTTGCCACAAGTATGTCAAATATCGAGTCACAGAGACTACCACCAAGAGAGAGAGAGCTGCGTACTTCCACTGTTTGTGAGGGCACTATCAAGTGAGAGTGTGGATGACATTTGATGGATGCCTACAAAGTCCGGAGGAGGGGGGATGGAAGAAAGTTGACCACCTGCTATTACCAGAAATGACAGATAAAGAAGCTGCGCCAGAAAATCTCCTGGTGATCATCCGATGCAAATGCAAGTTGTCTCCCAAGAGTGTATGTGGTATGAGTCTGTGCTCCTGCAGTAAAAGTGGATTGAAATGTGTTGCAGCCTGTGAAGGATGCAGAGGAGATGATTGCAACAATGTGCAAGAGCAATTTGTTAGCTGTGATATTCTTGCAAGAGATACAGACTTAAGTGATGGAAACATTTTTGATATTTTTGAGGACATTTCTTAACTAATTCTGTAAAATATTTTCTTACAAACTAGAAACCCTTGTTATGTTTAGTTTAAAGGAGAACTCTCACCAAAAATTATCTTTACTTATTTTGGTTCATTTTATTGCGTAGAATACGAATCCGAAGTCTTTTTTTCGAAAAACCGCCTTGTTTTCGAGTTATTAACGATTCTTTCTGAAAAAACGAGAATTTTCGAGAAATCTAACTTTACAATGCTTCGGACACCGGTGACGCAACATGTGATCATTGCAAAAACAGGAAGTATACAGGCCCGCTTGGAATCTGTGTGATTGAAAATTGCATCCTGAGAATTTTCCCGATTTATGTCAACTGTCTACCTTCAAAATGACAAGAAACTATGAAAATTATGAATTGGAAACTTCTGGTCATGGTGAAGTAGATTTAGAGGCCATGTATATACAGCCTTTCATGTATAAACTGAGGAAGCAGAACCAACAACAGCCAGACTCGTCGGGAGGATCATGAACAAGTTCTGACGAATCTGAAGGTTGAATGGATTGGAAACACTGAATGGTAAGAATTGTGTTTGTATTTCTTCAAATTTATGTATTTAAGAATCCTGGTCATTATAGCCTAGACGAAGAGCACCTATTCATTGTTGTATACCCAGGGCGTTCATAAAATTTTGTTTCAGGTGCCAATGCGGTCATTGTTGTGAAATGCCAACAGGTCGTGTAAATCTGTGTTGCCACGAAAAAGACAGAGCACTAATGAAAGCTGGGGAAAAAAATTTAAATTGAATTTCCAAGGATGATGATTTCAAAAGAGTTGGTCTGAATTCTGCTGTCATAGAAACTGCCATATACCAGTTTATTGAGGATGAAGAATATCAGGATGATGCACAATCATATAAGCTGTTCAGATATTTTAATAAATATTATGCAATAGTTTGCAGTTCCAATGAAACCTCAATATAAAGAAGGAATATGATCTTATGATAAGGATACCTTGAAAGACTAACAGGCCAAATAGCATTAGTTTTCGCTTAAAAGGGTGTCTTCAGTTAAACAGCTGTAACATTTTTTCCGAAGCTTGGATTTTGGTGGATTTTCGATATGATGCTCAGAAAGAGTTCCATTTTCGCCAGTACCAAAGCTAACTTGGTGCAAATTTCTTCCAGGTGGAAACTTTAAACGACCACACTATTGATATTGTTGTTTAAAGTTTATGTTCCAGAGAAAAATTTAGAAGCCCTGAACTTGGGTGTATTTCTCCCAACAATACCAGAACTGAAAATATTCAGAGAGAGTGCAAAGGTTCTTGTTACAAGAGTGTTATTGGAATTCCTCGATTACTTCAGGTATTTCTACATAATAGCTTCTCAAGAAAATCTTTGATAAAGTCTATGGTTATTGTAGGAAGGTTAAAATTCAATTTGATTTTTACATTCGCCAAAAATGCTGTTCTAGATCACATACTGCATCCATATGCCGATGAGATGTCGAAAAAGTAAATGCCAGTTCTGCCATTTACTGAACATGACTATTATCATGTGGCTCAAATAATGCGAACATACGAAAGATGGATCTGTGAAATTTATGAAATCAGCGGCTTCATCGAAGAAAATATCTTTGAGGAAGACATGATGAATGTGACAAAATTGCTTGATGTAAGAATTAAAAACCCAGATCAGCCCCTAAGAGACGAATTACGTGACCCATCGCGAGGTATATCTGTACCATTTGGTGGATATCAACTGACAAGAGTTTGTTTGCCTGGAACTCTTGATTTTGTTGCTAGTAACACAACCGACACACAACGATATGACCACCCTGTTTCCTACACAACAGAACTGTGGCATACAAAGGCTTCCTTTTTACAGGAAAATAATTGCAATATAATAGAATGTTAAATTAAAAGAATGCCACATGTTTGTGAAAGAAAACTTGATATGCAATAATGTTAACGTTAATTTCTATGCCAAGAGTACAGCTACGCCAATTTGTACAACAACAAATCTACCCGAGAAGTTGGAACTTTACATTTTTTAAAGAACGCTGCAACAGAAGAAATGTTGATGCCGAAAAGGTGGCAAAAAGCTACGAGTGAACAGAGCAACTTTTCATAACTGTTCGAAAAGCGTATATTGTTGCAGCAACGATGGAATTTTGGGGCATCAGAGATATCTCAGGACGAGCAACAAACATTTGCCACCAAGCAACATTGACAAATCGAAAGAAGAAAAAGGAAAATATCTTGATCAAGTTGCCAGGGAATTTGTGGATCAATTTGTACTGCATAACCCAGACAGGCAGATTGTTGCAAAATACGAAAGCTTGCAATATATTTCAAAAAATGCTGTATGCGATCATGCATATTTAAGAGATCAGCTTTCAAATGCATTAGATAACATCGAAGAATCCTGTGTTGAAAGACAGATGACTTTATTCGAAATTATGGTTTACCGTTCATTCATCTGACAGTTATGTTGATGCAGTTAAAAGACTGCAAGCAATGCCATATTGTAATCGTAAATTTTTCAAGCTGCTAGTTAATTTAGTCCTACTCTCATTGCACAACATAGAACAAATTTTTACATCAGTTTCAATTGCTTTTTCATTGCTAAAACAAACAACCAACCGATCGTCACTGCAAACACTCCATCAGCACTTTTCAAGACAAACATCACAACAGTTATGGGGGTGTTCTTCATGGTGCATGAAATTAAAATGTTGAAGAAGTTGCTGGCTCAAACATAAACTTTCACTGAAACAGAATTTCCTGACTGGTTCATACATATCTTTGATTGACGCTTTTATGTCAGTCTTATTAAAATAAAGGATAGCTTCTGCTTTGCACCCTGACCTTCCACCTCTACCTGTTTCCTATAAGCTTCCTCCAAATAAGCTTCCAATGATCTGGGTGGTCCAATGTGAATACCTTTTTCTATATTGGGTGCATCAACTCCCATGCCCAGAGCTGATGTGACATAAATGACACGACATACTGGAACAGCCTTCACAATTTCACCCAGGATCAAACTTTTCATCATAAAGTCCTTGGGGCTATGAAACTGTGCAAATAAGCGATCTTCTGGTAGTTTTTTGTCATGGAGATGCTGTTCAGCTCCAAGAATATGCTCAAGAAAACGAAAAGCATACCCACACCATTTTAAAGGCATGTAAACAACTATAAGCGGATGGCTAATCTTCAAAGATTTCAACGAATCGGCTAAGGGTACTAAAATCTCATCTTAACATTGTAGACCACAATTGGTAGGAAGGCAAAGTCTTCTTTGGTAAAAAATATTAGGATGATTAGGTGACGGTGTAACAAATTAAGGATTTTCCAAGTGAAAGGATTCAATGCTTAGCTTGACATGAGAGGCTGGAGCAGTAGCTGTAAGTGCAATAATGGGAACATTGGGAAAGTATGCATGAAGAGTAAACAATTTTCCATAATCAGCTCTAAAAGAACATTTCCTAAAAAGCAACCATTTTTGCAAAATTATTGTTAATGTTTTCTCTACCTGCTTGCAAAACACAGCCCATCAAAGTATCGGGTTACAGTACTTAATATTAGATTAGTGTCAATCAACTTATCAACTGGTCTGTCCTGTTTGCAGTGTTCGCAACATTCCCCCCAAGTCAAGATCCTAAAGCCTGGTCCTCACTATGGGTTAAACACGATATTTGCAATAACGATAATTTTTTATCGGGATTATCCATAATGAGGACATGAAAAATTATCGTGTTTTGAACAGTTATCGGGGCAAAAGGAAGCCCGATACTTACGAAATGGAAAGGAAAATTTTTGATATCACTCCGCATTTATCGTGATCTGTTGACGTCAAATCCATTGTTTCATGGAATCTAAGGAATTTATGAAGGAAATCTTGATTCGGGAGTGTTGGGAAAGTGCCAGTTTGTTCTCAAAACATAACATTGCCAGTGTTGTATTCAATTTTGAGATAATTTGTCGATCTGAGTTTGGTTAAATATGGACGATGAAAATTTACAATTTGACGAAAGACTGTCTGAAGCCGCTAGACAATTTCCCTGTCTTTTTGATAAGATGAAGAAAGATTAAAAAGACAATAACATTAACAAAAATGCTTGGACAAATGTTGCTGAAGAATTGTGTATTGACAATGGTAAGAATTGCTGTGTTTTTATTTTGCTACACGTCAACCTTTGTATTTCTATTCCTATCTCTCCATCTATCTATCTCGTTGTTCCTTTATTACTGTATAGATAGACCTTCTCCCTACTTTATATAACGAAAATATCAGAATCTGACTTGACTAGTTTTGCTCAAAGGTGAAAGAGCCAAGCAACTATTCGCTAATTTGAAGAAAAGGTTTGGCAAGAGACGAAACGATGTAAAAAAGGCAGAACGTTCCGGAACCTCAGCTAGTGCTGTAGAGAAAGCCAAGGAAAAAATGAAAGAATATCAATTTATGTTCTAGATGATTCCATTCATACAGTTAAGAACATGTAGAACAAATTTGCCATCACGACACATCGAGGAAGCAACACCAAGCCCCACTCCTACAACAATCGTGGATTGTGATGACCCAGATGGTTTCCATTGAAAATTGGTTTCCATTGAAAAATGTTTTCTTTTTTCAGTGGATTAACACTTACCAGTCAGGCAGTGCTGACCAGTTTATTCTCTAAAAATATTTATTTATTTATTTATTCATTTAATTAATTACTGATTTAATTATTCATTTATTTTATTTGCACACTAACCTACTAACCGTTAGTACGAAATACCCACAATGGGGCCTGTACTATAATGTTTAGATTAGATTAGATTAGATTAGATGAGGCAAATTCTTTTGAAAATTCTGTTGGCTTCAGAGAACAATTAATTTCAGAAAATGAGCAGGAGAGTTGGATGGAAACGCCAACGAATGCAAAGAAAAGATTAAGATCAGAAAATGTTTCAGAAGTTACCGGACAAGAAAAGTGGTCTAAGAAGAAGAAACCTGATCTGGACAAAGAAGAACTCCGCGTTCTAAAATCAATGCAAAAAGCCTTTGAATGTTCAAAGGAAGAGTCCAAGAAGGATGATATTGATCTCTTTGGCATGCTTGTTTCTGCAGAGCTAAGGAAGTTAGGAGAGAGAGAGCAACGTATGGCTAAAAACCAAATATAGAACGTGCTATTCGCGTTGCAAATGCAGCAAGATGAAAGCTATGCATCTTTTTTCAATCCATGTGCATCTTTAAACCAATCTGCACCGTTAAACCAATCTGCATCTGCTTCTTTTAACAAACCTAGCTCTTCCTTCAGTCACTATGGCTCTGTCAACCTGCCCAATTATTTCAGACCTTCACCTTCTTTCAACCATTCTGCATCCTTCTATCCACCTTCCTCTGTTAACCAGCCTGCATCAGCTGGTATTTCTCAAGTATCATGCAACTCTCCCTCTTTTGAGTCTATTAATAGCCCCGATGTTTAGAAGATTAAAAACAAACATTTTAAGAAATAAAACATTCATGCTAGATTCGTTATAAAATTATTAAGAGTTTTATTTTTATGAAAACATTGTTTGTTGCTCTAGTATTTAGTCTTTCTCTCCAGTGCTTCTTACGTACTCCAATTGCCAAACAGAGCCAATGTTACTGTTTACGTATTGTTTTATTTCTTCCCTCATTTCTGTAGCATTTTTGGCATACCTTGAGCCTCGTGTTCTGGAAATGTCCTGTAGACTCCCACTGTCAGAAGCTACTATTTTCCTCCATTCCCCAGGTTTTAATCTTCCACTACTTTCTTCAGAATCGACAAAACCAGCTGGGCAGTACATGGCATTCTCTGTTTGCCTTAAATAATTATGAAGACAAATGGCAGCTAGCACATAACGATTTACGTTTTCTTGTGATGCACGAATCGGACTGCGAAACAGTCTCCAACGAGCAACCAAAATTCCAAAGGTGTTTTCAATAACCCTCCTTCCACGGGAAACTCTGTAGTTATAAATTCGCTGTTCTTCTGTGAGTTTTCCAGGATATGGGCGCATTAGCCATGTCTTCAGGGGAAAGATTTCGTCTCCAAGAAGATAGTAGGGCAATTCTGTGTCACATCCTGGTAGTTTCTCAGCAGGTGGAATTGAAAGCCCATCTTCTTCAAAGCGCTGTCCCATTTCAGAGTTGAGCAGAACACCGCTGTCATTGTTGCTGCCATACTGCCAAACATCTACCATGGTAAAGCGATACCTAGCGTCACAAACGGCAAGTAGCAAAAGGCTATAAAACCCCTTATAATTGTAATACTGCGATTCAGACCCTTTGGGGCAGTCCATGGCTATATGTTTTCCATCAATGGATCCAATAACATGTGGCATGTTCCAGAGCTTTTCAAAATCATTGCTGATACCTTTCCACTCATCAGCAGATGATGGTGGTCTAAGATACGTTTCTGAAAGGGCTTCATAAATTGAAATGCAAACTTCTTTTATGATGTTGCTGATTGTTGTTCGGCCAACTCGGAAAGAACAGCTGAGTGTTGGTTGAGAGCAGCCTGTTGCAAGGTATCTTAATGCAATGACCAATCTCTGACGAGCAGGAACGGCTTGACGAAAAACTGTATCTTTCTTTGTTATCTTCGCTTCTACAAGACTGTACAAGTGATCGAATCGTTCCTTCGACATTCGCAGATACCTGTAATGATATTCTCGATCGTTCAACCTTAACTCTTGAACAAGCCCGTGATACTCGCTAGATCATTTATTTTTGAAAATTTCTCTGACCCAGAACCTTTGTTTTCTTTGCTTTTGAGCTTTCTGTTCTTCTCGTCGTTGTCTACGTTTTCGTAAAATGTAAACAGTACTCATTATTGCAAGCATTTTCTTATTTCGTATGGCCATTTTGAATTCACGACAAACACGAATGGCAAATGAGTACATGAGTAAGATTAAGCATCCCCGCTGTCAAGGTATTTATTCGTAGATATGATTATTGTAATTATTGTGATTAACCCATAGTGAGGACCAGGCTTAAGGGTCTTGACTTAAAATGTTGGTTACTAACTTGCATCTATTTTTGCCGGACGTTACACCAGCTCTTCTCTGTTGTATTCTCAATTGGCTTACATTATTCTTTTTCTTGTTTATTGGAGCATCAATTTCGAATGGACAAATACCTTGCAGTGGACGCTCAATTTCATACACTTTTCCTTGAGAAGCAATCTGCACCATCACTGCCCAGGTTACACTGTCCTCGCTCTTTAGTTGCTTCACAATCTTCCCCATTTGCCAATATCTTCTTCGAACTGAATTGTCAACGAAAATTAGTTGGTTAGGTGTGATAACCTCCAGATCCAGTTCTTCTGTTTGATACGTTAGAGGACAGTTGTTCAACATTCCTTCCACCTGGATCAACATCGTTTCAAGCTTTCTAAACCTTAACATGGATCATCCGATTGCCTTAAAGAAGGTTTTCTTTGTCACACCAATTAGTCGCTTGTAGAATCCTCCTTGCAATGGTGCTTTTGCAGTGATCAACTTGCAATCTTTTCGATTTATTGTCAAGAATGATTCCAGTTCTCCACTTTTCAAGATCTTTCGTAATTGCTTTGCCGTTGCAATGACCGTCTTGGCATTGTCATTAGTTATCAGTTTGGGAGCACCTCGTCTCTCTATGAATCTTTGCAGCATTGACATAAATCCTGATGCTGTCATGTCTTCGACTAGTTCCAGATGAATAGCACCAGTGACTCCACACGTAAACAGAGCGATATATGCCTTCCTGTTGTCTGCTATCTTAATAGTTCCAGAGAAGTCAACCCCGACTGAGTCAAACGGTCTTGATGGTATCACCCTTTCCTTTGGTAGTTGACCCGTAACTGATGAACTCAGTGGTTGTGCCTTCTCTTTCGTGCATTTAAAACATTCTCTTAAGACCTTCTTGACGGCTTGTCAGCCTTTGGGAATCCAAAATTTACGTCTTACTTCTGCAAGTGTATTATTGATTCCCCATGCATAGTTATCTCGCGACACTCTTGGATAACCAATCTTGTAAAATAGATGTTCTTCAGCAACAAACGTGGCTTCTTTGTTTCAAATGGTAAGTCGGTGTTTTCGAATCGACCTTCACACCTCAACATTCCATTTGTTTCGCTTACATTCAATGCTTGCTTTGTCTGTTTAAAGTCCTTGTTGCAACTCTCTTTGCACCTCTTTAATCCACATCTCCTCAGCACAATTTATCTCTTCGACTTCCAATTTCTTGCATCCTCTCTTCTTCTGCCTACAGCATTCAATAAATCTGCGTACCCAGGCCGTTACTTTCAGCAATCATTGTTTGGTACTGTATCGAGTTGGATCAACTATCTCCTTCAATCCACACCTCACAACATTGTCGGACTGAACAAGTAATACTTGTTTTAGCTCTTCTTCTTGACTTTCACCAGCAGCCTCAATTTGTGGTTCTGATGGCCAGAGTTTAGAACATAACCAAGATGGTCCATTCCACCATAACTCATGAACATCAATTTCTTTCAGTGTTTGGCCTCTTGTTCCCAAATCCGCAGGGTTTTCCTTAGTTGGGCAATATTCCCAGGCAACTTCTCCGGTTAATTTGCCAAATTCTTTGACACGATTGTCCATGAACTGCTTGTACTTTCCATGGCCTTGCAACCAGTGAAGCACGGTAGTACTATCATTCCATATATGACAATCTTCTATATGAATCAACAATGCTTCCTTAAAGGGCTTATGCAGCCTAAAATTACATATAGTTTTTTTTGCTGAAAAGTATAGAATTCAAACATGCTTATCAACATGCCGCAGATAGAATATAAAAATATTTTGTAGTTTTTGAGATATTCATTGTCAAAATAGGGAATTTGGACAAATTCTGTTGAAGAAATTGACGTCAGAATGATGCGCAATCCCAGACACCTCCGCGCACCACGGCTAACAAAACAACAAACCGGGCAGACTGAACAACGTCACGTCAATATGCAACTTAAAATAGGGAAACAAATAGTAATAAAGAGTATTAAAAAAGCATTTCATGGTCGATCGTGTGTTGTAGGGGAACCCAACAGCGCGAGTTGGACCAACACTTAATTCATCTCTCTCCATAAGTCTCGAAACTCTTCTAAAGACCTGGATTGTTTTGTTGGACAGTAACAACTGAAGTAACACTACAAAGAACAAAACTCATATGATTCCATAGAATTAATGTTTAACAGTTGCCAACAATTTATTAAATAACGAATGAACTAACCAATTATCAACATAAGTTTTATTTTCAAAACGGGCATCCAGCTCTTTCATTCAGAGATAGGCCTTCACAACCCGATCCTTTATCATCACTGCCGTATCCAGCTCTGGACAGCATGGACTGCCCCACACTCACATGATCCTATCTCTTGCAGACGGTGACAAGCCACGCACACCATGTCAACATAACACAAGAAGAGCATGTCAACCCATCATATCAGCAGAGATACCAGACCAGAACATCCACACAAGCGAGTACAGCATCATCAAGGAACACATGATGCACAGCCCGTGTGGAATTCTCAATCCGTCATGCGTTTGCATGCAAGATGGGAAATGCACAAAGAAGTTCCCAAACGACCTCACACAGAACTTGACGTAAATGGCTGCGCATTGTACAGATAACGAGGCATGTCAACATTTGTTGCATGTCACAGATATGATTTACATTTTCAATGAAATGCAAACAATGACCATGTCCCTTTCTTGCAGGCTCTGTTTGACAATTCCCCCTGCAACATCAAAGAGCAGAACAACTGCAAGAGACAATGATCTTCATATGGCACGAAGCTTCCATGATTCAAGCAACATCACTCAAAGCAGTTGACTCTCTCCTCAAAGACATCACCAAAGTCTGCAGACCTTTCGGCTGCAAATACTTCATGCTTGGCGATGACTTCAGACAAATACTGCCAGTCATCAGGAAAGCATGCAGAGAACGAGCAGTGCCAGAATGCTTCAAGTCATGAAAAGTAAACAATCTGTGGTCTCCATTACAACAACTCAAACTCATTACAAACATGAGAGCTCTTCAACACGAGACCTACCAAGCATTTTCAGCATTTCGTGACCTCGATCTATCCTCGAGCTGAATCAGCAAATGCACATCTCTTATTGGATCCCAACACCATGTCAGAGTGTTGTTGTTTGACACCAAAGAACGAGTTCACACATCACATCAACGCACTCATTCTGCAAAGACTTCCAACACCCCTGGAACAGTACCTCAGCATTGACACAGTCCAGACAGATGATCCAGAACAGGCCGCAGCATATCCCATGGAGTTTCTCTATGCACAGACCCCAGGTGGAATGCCTTTTCACCATTGAAGGTATGCACAGTATATTTGAAACGTTTTTTTAAAACTTCCCTTGCTTTGCTCTCCAACCTTACCTAATATCATTCTGTTACTGGTTGGAGCTACAATCATTTTGCTCAGAAACATAAGCCCTGCAAAAGATTTTGCAATGGAACAGGTCTAATAGACACAGATCTGAAAGAGGCGAAATTTCCCACACCAACCCAACTCCAAAAACGATGGCCTCATATCTCCATACAGCTCAAACAAAAGACCTCATGTCTTCATACAGCTCAGGCAAAGACCTGAAGTCTTCATATAGCTCAGGAAATACCTGATGTCTTCATACAGCTCAGGCAAAGACCTCATCTCTTCATACAGCTCAGGTAAAGACCTGATGTCTTCATACAGCTCGCACGAAGACCTGATGACTTCATACAGCTGAGGCAAAGACCTTGTGGCCTCATACAGCCTCGGGCAAAACACGTGAGTTATGCTTTACCATGTTCCTTTATATTGCCTAGGGGAACATGGATTTCCTTTCTCTCTGTGCAATCTACCATCATCCCCAATTATAAGTCCATGCCACTATCTATCTATATCCTAACTCCCTGTAAATATCCTTTATAAATATCAATTAAACATCAATAGACCAGACGGAAATGGCGGGGAGTACCACTTTGGGTCAGGGAAAATTCAATTACCAGTTTCAGGCTCTCCATCAACTGGGTATTTAGGAATGTGATGGTAAACAGGGATTTTCCGCTGTTTTGGGGGTTAAAATGGGGGTTAAATGAGGAATGGTTTCGTCTGGACATCTGCGGAGGAGGACTAACTTGCAAAACGTGTTTTAGCATGGTAAATACTGCCTAAACCATAAATAAAATAGACAATGTGCTTCTCTTGGCCACACTATATTCATCAATGAAAAAAGGGGCATAATTGGTCACGCGACAGTCAATGACCCAATGCCCTTATATGGAAATGAGATCAAAAGGGGACCTAAAATCTATTTTTAAAATGTGAAATTCCTAAGATATATTAATACCATACAGTATGTAATCTTAGTCAGCTTTTTCGTCCTCTTTACTCTCGTCTTCTTCTCCATAGAAATCCTCGTCATTAGCGTCAAATAATAGCTCTTCAACCTCAGCAGGGAATGCAGATTTGATCCATTTGATTTGTAGATCATCAGTCCATCCAAGGGTACTAAGATCAGGCAATGCACAAGTTCTTTGGTCGGCTGAATTCCAAATTTTTGCAACTACATTAGCACACTGTGAATGCAACATTAGAGAACTCTGGCATGGTGGCAATAGTGCCATGTCAATCACCTTTCCGTCTTTGTTAATTTTTTTCTCGAACATTTGGTATCTTGCATCATCTACATGTCTTACTCTGCAACCATACAAGCGACATACATATTCCTCTAGTTCTTGAAAGATTTCTTCCATTAGATCCGATGTTGATCCTACCTGTGTGAATGTTGTAATGAACTTTTGATTTTTTTCAACCACTCGCCAACATTGTCCTTTTCCTTTACGAAAAAAAGATGAAATATAATCGTTTCGTGTGAATGAATGAAAGCCAATAAGACACTTCTTTTCAACATTCTCCATTTCAATATTGTTTAAGTAAACCCCTTTCCTGTGCATGCCTACTCCAAAATCAAGGAATACTCAGTGTTGAGACTCAACTTTCGCAAGCAGAATAACCAAGACATCAATGTCTGCCAATGGGGATCAAACAATGACATGCTTGTTTTCATCCTTTGAAAGGGCGTGAAGGCAATGCAATGCTAACTTGGTATCTGCTTCTTCCTGATCACTGGTCAATTCTTCCTCCTCTGTTACTGCGACATGGGTCACTCTTGTGCAATTGTTGTCAGCTGAAAACAGAATTTCTTAGCAGTTTAGCAAATCAAGTGCTCTGATGCGATCTTTAACTACTACATCGAACATCAATGTAATCATATTTCGCTTATTCTCGCCATTCTTTAAAAACTCTTGACAATTTCTGGGTTTTTTGATTGCTCAGACTCAATCATGATTCTGTTGGACTCACCCCTCTTGTTTCTCTCCGCCGTTTTTATCGATTCTCTTCTGTATTTATCTGCAATGATGTCAATTCGATCGTATCCGGATGGTATTTACTTTAGAAATTTCCACGTTAGGAGTTCGTATGTATCCGGAATCTCGTTCAGTGTGCGAATGCCTGCCATCATATCAATCAGCAATGCCATAACGATACTTTTATCTGGTGAGTTCTTTGTTGGATGAGGAATCGGATTGCTAGAATGATCTAAGATGATGCTTTGCAGCTTATTTTTGGTAGTTGCTCTTCGCGTACCATCTGGATTCGCCAATATTAAAAGCACTGAGCTTAAAGGATACTTCAGAGCCTTTTGGAAATCAATCACCTGTCCCGCTCTTGTCGAGACTGCAATCAGACTTCCGAGGATACCACAATTGGCTTCAATCGATCTGGCCTTAGAATCCTTTTTGAGAACAACTTTCCTGCTCGAATCACTGAACAATTTTAGATTTGGCCGTTTAATTGGTTGGTGAAAGCTTACAAATCTTTCATGTTGGAGTCAATCAAGATGAAATTGTTTGTAAGCATCATCGCCTTGTTCCTTAATCGAAATGATATTATTTACAATGTCTTGTCCAAGTGGAATTCCAGAACTTAAATTGAACAAGCAAGCGTTATCGAGATTTGAGTCAAAAGGGTTAATATATTCTTTCTTTAACACATCCACAACTTTAGATACCCGTTTTTCAGACTTTAAGATTTGAGAAGGTCGTAAAGGCTTGTATAGATTTGCTGGACTGTTAACATCAGCCATTTCAAGAAGCCTGCTTGTATTACTGGCTTGCTCGGAGCGGTTTAATGTCCACTTTAGGATTCCCATGCTATTCGATGCGAAGTTTGTCATACCCCCAGTTGTCTTTGCATCACGCTCATAGAACGACCCATAGCGAGCATAGTTCACCTTTTGCAGCGAAAAAGACAGGAGCAAAAAGAATTTCCAGCAAGCAAGACGAAGATCAAAGTTCTTTTCTTGGATTGCACGATGTGTAAGTTTCTGCATTTCCATCAAATCTAGGTATAGAATGAACCAGAATTGGGCCGTTAGACCATATTTTCCTTCACGGATCGATTGCTTGAAATGGCTTTATTTTTCAAAGAACTCTTCATCGTTCACTGTACAGAGCATACCTTTGGGATCTGACGCAGCTTTAATGACATCTTAAGGAATACTGAAAGAAAATTCTTCCAGGAACCTTTCCGTAAGCAGACGCTCTAATGCCTCTGAAAATGTTGCATGTACAGTCCATGCACGATTGTAGTGGTTTCCATTTAAGACCCCATTTAGGCTGCCAGATGAACACAAATTGGCTTGAACCACAGTGTCTTCAAACCCAGATCCTTTCACAATGTTCCCCAACAGGGTAAAGTTATCTTTAAGAAAATGGAAGTCACAAAGATGTACAATGACATTGTAAAAAATATCTGGAAAATTCCAGATCAACTTATAAACATTTATTGCAGCCCCGACATCAAGCGTCACCTTGACGTACGGAATGTTGGCTTCAGCTGCCAGCTTTTGAAGATATTGAAGGTACCGAAAGATGTTGGTGAAATCTGTGACTTTCGAGTTGATTGGTGGTAGGTAAGTCAAGACAGTCTTTTTCAAAGGATCTGTTAGTAAGGACTCCCTAACCTGTGTTAGCCAACCTGCATAACTTGAAACTGTCTGATCTGACGAATTGCAGTGTCTAATTGTCGACCAAAACAGGATACTGACTCTAAATGGAGTCAATGAGAACTGATCGTGCTCTTGCATTGGAAGATCATACGCAGGTGGCTCTTTTTTAGCATTTATGTGCAATTCAGCAGGCTCTTCCAGTTGTGCGCTTAACCTTCGTTGTCTTGTTCTTTCAAATGCAAGGTGATTTTCAGAGGTGATAGCGACGGGGACTTTTCTTGAAACGCAATGATATGCGTTGAGTTAATGGCCCCGTGACCCGTCTGAGTCTCAATATTTTTGTCAAAATTGTCAACCAAGAAGTAAATCAAAACTGTTTCATTTTCTTCTGCTGTCATTAGTGACAAAGCTTTACCTTTTGAAGCTAAAACTTGCGCCTTTTCAGCCTGGGCCGTTTCTACCTCACATACCAAATCATAGCCGATGCAGTGGCCTAGATGATTCAATATTTGGACAGGCTTCTTCTGCCCAGTTATATTGTGAATACCTAATCCAAGTAAAAAGTGTTTTGACGTAACAAATTTACCTCTGGTGACTCCATTGATCATGTCTGCCGAATACGATGAAATAAGTTGGGACACTCTATCTCGATTTGGGTGATCCTTACTCTTTAGCAAGCATTCAAGAATTGATATGACTGATTCTGTAGGTTGTCTTCTGTCCTTGTTCAATTCTTCCATAGTGATCGGCCATCTTAGCTCGGGAGTCTCCTTGGCTAATTTTATGATATCTTCACGAAGGTAGTCAGCAGTCTGTTTTATTATATGATCGCGGGAATTGAATAAGGTGTGCGAGTCAATTGCCTCAGCATTGATAATGACTTCGGGAGTTTTGTTATTAACAACAAGAAAGTATAGCTCTTCCTGAAACTCAGAGAGGATTCTTGACTTCAATTTGCTGCGATATCTTGTGTCCTTTGGGAATAGTCCGTAAATTGTATGAAGAACTGCCATCAACACTGCTTGATTTTCTCCCATCACCTTTTCATTAATGCATTGGACTACTGCTTCGAAATCTCCAACGCAGCGTTCACTTTCTAACTGTTCCGAGTCAGCTTTCTTCTTCCGTATAAAGTCCCTGCGGCAACATTCATGGTATTTCAACTCCTTGGCTATTAAATCAAGATCTTTGATTTGATAATGTATGCTTTTATCTTCTTGACTTTCTGCTGCCTCTTTGATTGTTGCTTCAGCATTTAGCGTTGTGATTGTGATTGGCAAAATTGCTTTCTTTTTACGTGTTATACGGTATTTACCACAAAAGTTACATTCCTTCGGAAAAACTGGTCTGGACTCTTTATCTGAGGAAACTTGGGCTCTTTTAGGGCGTGAACCATTATCAACGCATCTTTCATCGGAGCTGCCACCAAGTGCAGGAGAGGACTTTTTGGTGGAAAGTATAAGAGTAAATTTCTAATAGCATGGCTCAAGATGAATTCCATGGCTCTCTGGATCAATTTCATCCGGAATTGAACGACATTGCTGTTCATGATAGTTTTGGCCCCCTAGCACTTCACGATAATCTTTGGCAGCATAAATCTTCTCCTTGTTGATCTCAGATATGGCTTTTATTTTACTATATTTGGCTTTTTTAATTGTACAATGTGTTATGCAGTGGAGTTTTTCCATTACTATAAGGAAAGTCAAAAGTAAAAATTCTTCATATAGATTCAAAAGTTAAGAAAGTTTAGTAATCAGTTGAGTCTTTCGCATAAAAAGGGTATGAGCACATGTCAAATTCATTACCCGCTATGCCTCTATAGAAATAAAGAAGACTCGGGAAATAACAAATTAAATATTCAATACCTTAAGATCCTTGTTGTCTCATGCAATCTTCGCATGTAGAAATGAAAATGTATAAACTTGAACCACCTTGCTTTGCTTGCTCTTGATTTTCAACTTTGCATAGACTAGTACATCCAAAATGTATATCGAATGTCAACCATTTCAACAAACTCAGCTCATGGAGGGCGGCTTACGTCAACCAAACAAAATAATTGCAACAGTAATAAGCCTGCTGACACCATTCGCGCTATTCTGAGATGAGAACAGTGGATCTGACGTCAGCACTGCTCAGGAAGAAATCTGAGGACCTCCACGTCTGAATAGTTTACCTTAAAAAGCTTAAGCCCCCCTATCTTTTAAGCCCCCCCCCACTTCATACAACAAAGACTGCCGACTAACATGCGATGTAATGAGTTCGAGATAGCTAATGGATGTATTTCGTCTTAATATTGTGAATCATTTCCATATAAGGGCATGGGGTCATTGACTGTCACGTGACCAATTATGCCCCTTTTTTCAATGATGAATATAGTTTGGCCAAGAGAAGCACATTGTCTATTTTGTTTATGGTTTAGGCAGTATTTACCACGCTAAAACGCGTTTTGTAAGTTAGTCTTCCTCCGCAGATGTCCAGAAGAAACCATTCCTCATTTAACCCCCATTTTAACCCTCAAAACAGCGGAAAATCCCTGTTTACCATCACATTCCTAAATACCCAGTTGATGGAGAGCCTGAAATTGGTAATTGAATTTTCCCTGACCCAAAGTGGTACTCCCCGCCATTTCCGTCTGGTCTACAACCAATACCAACATGGCAGCTCCGATATCAAAAGAAACCTCCAACAATGGATGCTTCTCTACAGCCCGAATCTGGTGTGCCCCAGGAAGGATGATTTTATGGGAAATCCAACAACTTTAATCTAATATACAGGGTGCCCCAAGAAAAAGTAACCCCCCAAACAAAATAATTTATAGACATTTTTTCTCAAAAGTGAATTCAATCAAAATTGTACCAGATGATACTCAATTCAAGTGAATTAACGTGCAGAAATATCTTGACGTTTAGAGCTTCCATCTAGCCACAATGAGGCGTTAAGTTCGTGACATACAAAAACACACTGTTTTGGCGGGAATTTGAAATTTCATCACGTCAGCGAGCAAGCAAAACAAAAATTAACGTAAAGGAAAATGCCTGCAATATCAGTAGAAGATAAGCATCTTATAAAGAATTCAAGAATAGAAAAAGGATGGGGAAGAAAAAGAATCTTATCAGACTGACATTTTGAACATCTTATGTGACTGATAGAATGAGTTGTTGAAGTTTTTCGTGTTTTGTTGCGCCAATATAAAGTTACATGTTTCCAAACAGTGTGTTTTTGGATGCTTAAGTTTGAGAGTACATTTACTCAGAGATAATAAACTCTACCAGCACAATATTTAGACAAAATATCGCACTTAAGTGGAATAACTTGAAGTATGAGTTTCATGAAATTGCTATTTCAGAAATATTTTTTACGAATTATTTTGTTAGAGGGGTTACTTTTTTCTGGGCCACCCTGTATATATTCTGTGATGTCACGTGCCAAGGGCTCGAAACTACTCTAAAACAATAGATTCGACCCGAAACAATAGGTCGAACGAACCAAAACAATAGGCCGAAACGGCGAACGAAGTATCCATAAAGGCTTTTTCTGAGGCCCTTAATCTGCCCAAATTTTAAGTGAGTTGCTCTTTGCTGGCTGAACCAAAAAGTTATCTATATGAGAGCTCACAGTTTCGACTAAAAGGTTAGCAACTTCTTTGTTTATATTCGCTTAATTGGCTATCACGAATAAACCAACGTTTACACTGTCGAAACTTCCAAATCCGCATCACAAACTCCATTTTTGAACAAAGTATTCGCTGTTCATGTGACCCGTTTCGCCTTTTGCTGCAATTTGATTAGCTCTTTTGGGGCAACCCACGTGCGTTGTCGATCGTTATTCGCCCTTGGCTTCCAGGCAACGCACATGAATTTTCGGTTGTTTTTCGTTATTCGTCCTCGGTTGCAGCAGGTACTTTTGGAGAAGATGCGTGTTTTTGTTTTGCACACAAAGGGCCCCTTTCAAACTTTTTTACGAGCTGAATTATCTTTGTAAAGAGCTGCTAATTGTTTCAAAGACCCCTGGAGAGTTGCAGGAAACAATTGGGAACACAGGTGATAGCTTTGTTTTTTATTTTGGGAATTGAAATAGTTATAATTTTTGTAGTAGGGGTTGCTTCGGCATGCTTGCTACGCTTAGGCCCAATGAAAACCAAGTCAAAGTTATGAATTTTTCAGGCACTATTTGCACGATTTTCCTCATTTAAACTTTCGACAAGTGTTTGTATGTTTTTATAGTAGTTATGTATGTTTTTATAGTAGGTGTAGTAGGTATAGTATGTTTTTATAGTAGGTATAGTATGTTGATATAATATGTAGATATAATATACAGGTATAGTATGATTTTATAGTAGGTATAGTAGGTATAGTATGTTTGTATGGTAGGTATAGTATGTTGGTATAGTATGTAGGTATAGTATGATTTTATAGTAGGTATGGTATGTTGGTAGGTATAGTATGTAGGTATAGTATGTAGGTATAGTATAATTTTATAATAGGTATAGTATGTTTGTAGGGTAGGTATAGTATGTTGGTATAGTATGTAGGTATAGTATGATTTTATACTAGGTATAGTAGGTATAGTATATGTATGTAGGTATGTATGTATATATGTATGTAGGTATGTATGTATGTAGGTATGTATGGGCAAGAGCGGGAGCGAATGCAGCTCGCGAAGCGCGCCAACCAGATTAAGCTTTGTTTACTTGACGGGCTTTTCCTCATTTAAACTTTCGACAAGTGTTTGTATGTTTTTATAGTAGTTATGTATGTTTTTATAGTAGGTGTAGTAGGTATAGTATGTTTTTATTGTAGGTATAGTATGTTGATATAATATGTAGGTATAGTATACAGGTATAGTATGATTTTATAGTAGGTATAGTAGGTATAGTATGATTGTATGGTAGGTATAGTATGTTGGTATAGTATGTAGGTATAGTATGATTTTATAGTAGGTATAGTATGTTTGTATGGTAGGTATAGTATGTTGGTAGGTATAGTATGTAGGTATAGTATGTAGGTATAGTATAATTTTATAATAGGTATAGTATGTTTGTATGGTAGGTATACTATAATTTTATAATAGATATAGTATGTTTGCATGGTAGGTATAGTATGTTGGTATAGTATGTAGGTATAATATGATTTTATAGTAGGTATAGTAGGTATAGTAGGTATAGTATATGTATGTAGGTACGTATGTAGGTATGTATGTTTGTATGTATGGGCATAAGCGGGAGCGAATGCAGCACGCGAAGCAAGGGAAACCACAGGCGAGTGCAGCAAGCTAACCCATAATAGGTGGGGTTGAAAGGGGCATGAGCATTAGCGAATGCAGCGCACGAAGTGCACGAACCACATTAATTTTCTTTTCACTTGCCCCCTTCCGGGAAGCGAGCGTATGCAAGCGCCCCCGGCTAATTAGAATGGATTACTTAACGTGTCCGCTGGCAATTGAATGATAGTACCTCCAATAATATGTGTACACAATAATGTGAAACAATGTTTCAATCAATGTATTGGAATTGAAAAGAAAAGGAGACATGGTGAACATTTTAAATGAAAAGAAAATATGATGCAAGTGCATGACATAGTTATCACACGTTGTGTGATGCAAGTGCATCACATAGTTATTACATGTTGTGTGATAACTATGATCTAGCTGAACTCATTCATCTATGTACTGTTCAAGTTTTCTTGTTGAATGTAGATTAAACTTACAAATAAGTTACAAAATGGCGACTAAGTATAGGGTACAAAGAGCTTAGAGTACAAAACACGAGGGGGGCTGGGACTAAGTAATGCAAAATGTCCCCCTTTAAAAAAAAGAATTGTAAAACACTAGTTTCTAAAACAAACAACAAAGCACAAGAACAAGACAAAACAAAACAAAGGCCAAACCTGGGGCAAGTCAGTTTTAATGTCCAAGTGTTTAATTAACAATGAAACCCAAAACTGAGGCAAGTCAGTGTTCAATGTCCAAATGTACTAAATGTATACATAGTCAGGATTCTTGGTTGATTTGATCTGACACCCTGACTGTCCTTGTTGGCACTGTACTGGGGTTGCATGAGCTGCCTGTTTCTTGACCGAGATTGTGACTGCTCTCATACTAGGGGGGGTCTTACAATTGGGATCAGCAGGCAGAGGCTCTAACGACTCTATTGGTGGATCACCTGTGGAAATTTGTTCTGTTGGAGAAACTGGAACTGATGGTTTAGATGCCAACTCGGAATCTGGTGTCAAACCAGACAACTGTGGTTTGACTGTCACGAAATCTTGTGGTCGCTGCATTGCAATGCTCTTATGGCGTGGTTTGATGCCATGCTTGTTATGCCTCAATCTTCTATTATTTCTGTCATTGATCAACCAATACGAGTCTGGTGCAATGTCTCTGGCCTCAATATAACCAGGCTTCCATTCATCTGATGTGTCATCAGTAAACCAGATTGGTTGGATTGGCATGTAAGAGATATCACCCTTCAAAGGCTTGAGGTGCGCTGGTCAGTTAAAGCGGTTGAAAGCATGTTGATGCTGAGCCTCCTGTTAATGCATCAATTGTGAAATATTTCAGCTGGTGAAGGTAGCAGATCACTGAGTGGGGTGTCTAGGTAGGCTGTTATGGCTTTGATGATATCTGTTTGATTTCCACACTTCTTCAGGATCTGTTTGACTGTGCCAATTGTTCTCTCTGCTCTACCATTGCCTTGATGGTGGTAGGGGCTTGACGTAGAGTACCCAATTTCGAACTCTTCACACAAGCGTCAAAATTCATCCGATTTGTACCAAGGCCCATTTTCCTCTGACCAAGAAGCGTACCAAAGGTGACAAAGCCAGAGAATTAGCCAAATGTGACAAATGCCTGTCGACCCTTGAAGTCCAAGAGGTCCATGCCTACAAGTTCCAGTGGACAAGGGGTTCGTGTCTTCTTATTACCAAGTCACTGACATTCATTGCATTCCTGGACCATCTTAGAGATATCATCTTGAAGTTTTGGCCAGTAAACAGTGCGTCTCACATGCTAAAGTGTTGAGGTGATGGTGTGCCTCATGTAGGCGATCATGGGTGCCTGGTCTGAGAACAGCAGGGATGACGACTCAGTTGCCTTTCATGATGAGTCCATCAGGTCTTTCTGAGTGCCGTCTGCCCTTGTCTCCTCTTGCAGTGTTTCGAGTCGAGTTGGTTCGACTTTTAACATCTGAGCGATGTTCCTATCCAGACCCAGTACTTCTCTTGGATTGCTTTGGTCGATCAGACCAGACAGGGTGTCAGCAACCAGGACACTATTAGCACCCGCATACTTCACATGGACATCATACTTTGACAAGCGAAGAAGCATTCTTTGCAATCTGGCAGGTGCAAGACTGATGGGCTTCTGAAATATGCTTTGAAGTGACTTGTGATCAATGCGTACAATCATTTTTTATCCAAAGGTGTAGGTGTGCAGATTTTCACATGCAAACATGACAGCTAGGAGCCCCCTTTCGATGTTTGAATAACTCATCTCTGCTTTGCTCAGAAATGGGATGGGTCTTTCATCTTGTATGAGGACTCCTCCAAGGCCTTTCTGGGATGCATCTGTTTCAATGATTATGGACGTGCGTGGGTAATAGTGAGAGAGCTTTGAAGCACTGACAATATCCTGCTGGATTACATCCAGCTCCTTCTGCATATCTCATCAGGTGTGTTTTTTCGGCTACATTGGGTATGAAAGTAGACAGAAAGTTCACAGTTTGCAGTTCCTGTTTGTCTTTAGGTGCTGCTGATGAGGGTATTGCCTGAACCTTCTTAGGGCAGGGTGCCACACCTTGTGGAGCAATGATGCGACCAAAGTATTCAATTTCCTGCTTCTTGATTGCACACTTGCTAGGATGAGACCTGCTTGTGCTGCTTTGTCAACTGTCTCTAGTAAGTGAATGTCATGTCGCTCTCCAGTAGAACCTTGGATCTTTACATCATCGGCACATGGGAATGTGACTGGTATTCCGGCTAAGATGCGATCCATGTGCTCACAAAAGATTTCTGCAGAGACTGATAGGCTGAATGGTAGGAGCAGGAAGCAGTACTTCTTCAAGGGTGTATTGAAGGCGGTTAGCAGCTGACTTTCTTGTTCAAGATTCTTTGTCCAATAGCCACTTTTTGCATCAAGTGTGGAGAAATAGAGTCCATCCTTTACACTCTGCATGACATCCTCCCACGATGCTGTGTAATGGACACTTCGAATGAGATATTTCTTCAAATTTCTTGGGTCCAGACAGAGGGGTAGTGACCCATCTTTCTTAAGACAATGACTAAGTTATGCACCCATTTTGTTGCATCCCGACATGGACGTATGATGCCTTCTTGTTTCATTGCGCCAAGCTCCTTCTTCGGTTTAGGCATGATAGACTGTGGTACAGCACGTGGTGGCAACTGCACTGGTTTAGCATCTGGCACGAGTTCAAGTGACACCTCACCATCAAACATACCGACCTGACCATCAAATGTGTCTGGGAATATCTGTTTGAGGTCCCCGAGGTGGTAAGTTCTTCCGAGTGGTAGGTGCTCTTTCCATTTGGATCGCAGCTCGTTGTAGTTGACCTCAGATTTATCAGTGATGTGTACTGCTTCTACATGATCTGGATCATTTGAGATGCTCTGTTGTATGCAAATAGGAGCGATTGAGACTAACTGGAAGTTTTTGCAGAATTCCAGTCCAAGAATGAGGGCACATTCACACTTTGTGAAGAGCAGTGTTGTTTTCGCAGTGATATTATTGCAGGCGACTTTGACATCCACAGTTCTATAATTCTTCAAATTTGCGCCAGACCCAACTCGAATGACTGCATTGTTGGTCTTGATGTCATCTTTGGACAATCCAAAGTTTGCAAGCATAGGCATAGGCATGCATGACACCATTGTACCAGTATCAACCTTGCCTTTGACAGTGAATGCACACTGGGGATCTTGGTGGATGAATGTTACGGGTGCAAACACTTCACATGGGCTTTCTTGTTGAAGCATGTTGACAGAAATGGGGTTGAAGTCAAATTCACCTTCATACCAGCTGCTATCATGGTCAGTTGGTGAGGCATGTGGTGAAACTTGGTTGACATCTTTGCGACAACTTTGTCTCTTTCTGTAGGCATGAACCCTCCAAGTGCCCTTGCTTCTTACAAAAATTGCAGGTGGCATCCTTCGCTGGGCATTTTGAGCATCAATGTGTCTCTCGCTGACACCAAGTACAATTGGGCTTCCTTGTCTCAATTTTAATGCATGCAGCCAACTGGGTGAGGAGTTCTGATGGACTGTTTATTTGTAAAATGGGGTCTTCATTTAGTTGTGCTTTGATTAATGCTCCTGCATGAGCACCTCCCCATATGAAAATATAATTTATTTTTACCTTGTCTGACCTGGAGGCAGTCGATGGTCCTTTCTACTTCCTTTTCCTTAATTCAAATTGCGGAGAATCATTTTTAGAGGTCCAATCCAGCTTTGTTTGTGGAGCATATTGTTGTTTTTAAGACCAATAGAAATACCAGATGGGAAGCGAATTGCATGTAGAAATTTCAAAATGTATACGACGATAAGAATGGACATGATGAAAAAAACAGAAACAAATTCAGTTGACAAAATTCAGTTGACAGAATTCAGTTGACAAATCCAAATTGGCGAATCCATGAAATTAAATTAAAATAGCTGTGATATAAACAGTAAAAAGTCCATAACGTTTCGCTGAATAACTGTCAGCATCCTCAGATGAACAAGATGTAGACTAAATGCAATATTTATATGTTAGCGAACAAAGGCAAAACTAAAAGAAAAGAATACAATCGTGAAATAGTTGAGAGGCAACATACAAACTAAAATGCAACGGAAAACAAAGAAAACAACAATAAATTAAAATAGCTGTAGGGGAATGCTAGACGTTTGATTGTTAAGGGAGGGGGGTGGCCACGTAGGATGAGAAGGCTTTCAAACAAAAGGAGATCAAATTCATTGGATGCTTTCTTTAAAATAGAAAAGTTGTCAGGAGTGGCGTCATGCCCAGAGGCAATAAGGTGATCTAGTATGGCCGAAGAGGAAGACTTATTCCCAAATGTTCTCGGCTGCGAGTGGCTAAATGGCGGGAGGTCTTCCCATAGTAACAGGCATTACAACCTGTGCAATTAAATTGATAAACAACCTGAGAACAAATGGAAACAGGAAAACGGTCTTTAAACTGAAAGAAAGACGAGATGCGTTTCGAGGAGGAATGAATGCGTATTTGAAGAGCATGAAATCCTAAAAGCGAAATTAAATGCATTTAGTCTACTTCTTGTTCATCTGAGGATGCTAACAGTTATTCAGCGAAACGTTATGGAATTTTTACTGTTTATGTCGTAGCTATTTTAATTTAATTTCATGGATTCGTCAATTGGGATTTGTCAACTGGATTTTGTCAACTGAATTTGTCTCTGTTTTTTTCGTCATGTCCATTCCTATCGTCGTATACATTTTGAAATTGTTGTTTTTCTGCCATCAGTTGTAGTGATTGATCGGCTAAAAGAAATCAATTCCAATGAGTCTGCCAATGAAGAGTTGACAGAGAACTGATCGTTCAAACGTCCGTGTTCACCATGTACAAGTGTTCTTGTTGAATGTAGATTAAAGTTAGAAATAAGTTACAAAATGGCGACCAAGTATAGGCCATGTGCTTAGAGTACAAAACACGAGCGGGACTGGGACTAAGTAATGCAACATGTACATAAAACTGATAATCAAAATAAAATCAAGTGCTATTATGAGAGGAATGAAAATGACAAGGTGATTTGAGAGGTTATTTACCAAAAGGATCGATTAGCAATGAACAGACGTTAATGTAGAGGTGTTAGTATTAGGAATACGGTTGTCGGTGTAAGCAATGATATTGAAATGCTACAAAATCTAACTCTTTGAATTTGTAAGAAACATGCCAGGAGCATGACAATCTAGTTTCACTCCTACATTGATCCATCGAAAAGAAGAAACAATATTTTATTTTTATCATGAATGAAAATGAGCATGCATACTGGTATATCAACTTGCCAAAAGGGAAGAACTGGTTATATTTCAAATAGTTCTACTCGCGAAAATATTAATTAAAGTGATGCAAGGTTTGAACTTGCATTAGTATGGTCTGTTGTAAAGCAAATCCAGTCGTGGGACAGCTGGGATCTTGACCAAATTTTAATTGAAGGCGACAAATGATATAATGGATTAAACACTGATAAATTTTTATCTTCAGAAGATATCCCTCGCGTTGTTTACCTTTTAGGATGCAACAACAGTGTTATCTTCAATAATACAAATAATTTTAAATTTTCTGACATTATTTCTGCTTCAGGAAATGAGGCAAAAACTGGAATATTCTTATTTATTGAAGGGTAATGCATTACCTTGACTTTTACTAAAGGTAATGTGTGTGTATTTGATTCAGACAACAGAAATGCGAAGTGGGACAAACTGTATCACATGGATTTTCAATAGTTTTGAAATTGTTCAAATTTGTGTGAAGTATCTTATGCATACATATGTTTCAAATAGCAATAACTGTGGTTTGCCATATTAATTAGAGTCACTGCCCCCATACATATGGGGAAAAAGCACTGTGACAAGCAATGTAGGAATAAAAAGTAACCAAGAAAATTATTATCTGATGACAATATTAAATAGCCAAATGATTGGAACAAAGCACAATTTACCCGAACGGCCCAGCAAAAATTTGAGTTCAACTTGTTCGGATAATCGAAGTACTGTATATAATTTTACAATTGTTTTGTTAGCTGACATTGAAGTTGTGAAATTTGTCAATCAGAAATGTGCCAATCAAAATGTGCCAATCAGAAAAGCAAACAACAAACAAAGTTTTGATAAATGTCATAAAATATCATATATATGTTTATGTACCTGATACCCTGTTTTCAACAGATATGTATGATGTCCAATGAAACAACACATTTTGATTTTCCTCTGACATGTGGTGTACCTTTTGCTCAAAGTTAAGATTTTGAAAAACTTGTTTGCGCCCCAAACTTTTTCGTCAGATGTTATTCATTCTGCCAGACTTTTCATATGTGTATTGTCATTGAGGCGATTTTGCAGAAAATCACACCTTTTCTTTATGCCATTTTTGACATCCTCATCGTGACATTTTTCATATTCATCAAGTTTCTTGTGAATAAATGTCTCTGATGTTGTGAGTCTTGTTCCTTGTAGCCTTTTCGTTGCGGCTTGTGAGATTAAATGCATTTCAGTATTGTTCTTTCAAATATATTTCAAGATCAATTTCACAATGACATCTACAGTATGAAAATGGAATTTTTACCTTGTTTTGTGAGCATCAAAACGACAAAAAAGTTATCAAAAGTGCTATGAGCTTTTTCAAAGAAAAAGCAGTTGTGGATACAAATAGAATAATTGCTAGATAAAAAACTAATACTTACTGTTAATCCACAATGTTTTAATATGATTGAGACAAACAACTGTAAAGCAGTCATATAGCATGATCTGTTCTTTAAAAAAACAGCTGCTGCCATGCATATTGAAGGTGTCAGAAAGTTATCATCCTCTTGTTTCAAGAATCGTGTTGATGCAGTCTTCACAAGTGAATGGAAAAGAGGTGCCCTCTGCTCTGTCCTTTGCTGGAATTACATATTGCTGATTGGATTATTTTAGTGGGGGGGGGGGCAGGTTAATTCTTATGTCTGTGTCCCCACTGGTGCTGTGAAAGTCTCATCAGTTTGTCCCACTGCATCACACGCTTGTCCATGGAACGACTTAAGTGCCACTGTTGGTAGAATTTTATCAGATCATCTTGTTTTCACAGGTAATCCCTGGATGGGGTAATTCTTACGGTAACTTGTTTGCAATGTATTATCAAGTTCTTTTAATTTCGCTTTCAGTGCATTTCTTGTCTTGAAAAGACCCAAACAGTTTCTGCATATGTACTGGGATATCTCCACACGAACAACAAATTCCAGTCCTTTGAACTCCTTCAATATATTGAAACCACTTTTGCTATTGACTAGATTTCTTTCATTTGATCTTTCAACAGAAATAAAACAGAAAACACAACTTGGTTTGATCCTTGTTGTCATTGCCTTCAACCAACAATAACAACGAAATAGCTGGCCTGTCAACAATGCTGTCAAGCATGAGGCAACTTGAGCTTGCACAAAATATCTTTGTCCTTAATTATGTGCATAAATTTCCAAGCAATCCATTGATTTCAAAAAATGGAAACGAGGCGCTCAAAAAAGATTTAAGGCTCCGCTGAAAAGACCACTATTTCATTTGAAATCGGGTCTGGTTGACAGGCTATTCATATCCAAGCTTGGTCTGAAATTGAGAGCCAGATAGTTAAATTTATGATAGAGGAAGGGGAATTTATCAAAGCCACCAGGTCTTGCAAAGAGTTTACTGGAGTATGGGTAATGAAAAAATGCAAGGAATAAACAATGAAATCAACACAGGTAGACCTCAATCAGGATGTTGAGCAACAAGCCAGAAAATGTGTGCAAATGACCAACTTGGCAAAAAACTTAGCAGAGCTAATTAAAAAGCAAACTGAGGAGAAGGTTGTTAACTTTGGTGAAGTATTTGTCTACAATGAAGTTTACCTTTGTAAGGTTCCATCTGGTGAGTATATAAACAATACTGGTAGATCAGTCACAACCATAAATGGTTTTAAGAATGAAAAAGTCAAGAAGGCTGAATGCTTTGCTCACTTTACATATCAGAAATCCAACAAAGAACTCTTGGTCGTTCCCATTCATGGAATTGGATATAAATTATGTAACCCTGAAATAGCAACAACTGTGTTGAGAGAGAATGATGAGTTTCCTTTCTGTGCAGATAATTTGTCACAATACACAATTGATGCATTTAAAGCTGAACATGACTGTAATGAATTCTGTACTGCATTGAGACTTAAAAAATTATAGTTTATTTCTTATGTTCAAGGGCGCTGGAGACACGTGGGCAGCAGGGGCAGAAAAGTGCCCTATCCAGAAAATTGAATCCCTTTAAGTTTATTACAATTCAATAGTAAGAACTATTAATCCGTGCTTTCTACATAGGATTTCTTGAAACGAGAATAGAATGTTGCTAGAATAAATATTTGAAATCAATTAAGCTAGACACCTTTTGTGGTTTTAAGCGGGCTAGGGATTCATAGCCCCAGGCCCCGTGCTTTATTTAAGTCAAGGGCCCTGCTAAAGAGCAAGAATGAAAAATACTGTATAGATAACGTCAAAGGCCTATGGAGGTCTGTGCCCCTAGGCCCCGCAGCACTGCTAGACACTGATTGGAGATATGCTCTGACAGATGCATTTTCTGACTCTTATAGGTGTGGATCTCTACATTTTTTGCTTGCTCCACTCGCTGCCTTGCACAATTAGAAAGCTTCCTACAAAGAGAAAGAGAGAACGGCCATCCCCAACTTAAAAGAAACGTTCGCATGGTTTCTCAGAAAGAGCCCCTCAAACATCCCGATAAAATCAGTAGTTGAACATATACCCCCCTACATAATTGACTAAAGGCCCTACAGGCGACCCTATCTCCCAGTTTTTTCAATTGCAAAAGAGTGCCCTTTCTATTCTTCCTGTCCCCGCCGCTTCATGAAGCTTCCGGCGCCCTTGCTTATGATATTTTGTATCTGACGTTTAGGTAGATGTTATGTTACAATGTGCATGCTTTGATATGATTTTTACATTCTGTTTTTACTTCATGCAAATTTACTGTCCTACATGACTTTCAGTTGAGCTTATTATTCTCTTACGATGTGTATGCTTGGAAATGATTTTTTACAATCTGTTTCATTTTATGTATTTTAGCTTACTCTCCTTCATGACCTTCAGTCATATTGAATTATCAGAGTTTGTGCCATAGGCAGCAATATAGGCATCTTTCAAGAATAGATAAGCATCAGAGCAATCTTCTGGTTCAATCTCAGGCAGATTTTCTATAATTCCAGCACAACACTCGTTGAAGATATCAGGAAGATACATGTCTACAGAAGAAAGTGTATTTGAATGTTTAGCAACACTTTTAATTGATCTTCTGTCACAGGATCTCCTAGAAATATAACTTATGACACAAATCATTCCCATGTTGTACATTTATACATTACACTTCTTTCCCAACAAGCAACTGAACTCAGGCACGGTTCCCATCCCCTCAAAGTTGCAATCCATTTTGCTAAAATTCAAAGGCTGGCTACAGCCCCTGGCCCAAAAGACCCCGTTTATGCTTATTTGCATTTTCCCAGTAAGAGGAAACTAGGAGCACAAAATGTCATTGCTTTCATTGTATGCCATTTTGCAGAAAAAATAGCCTCAAATCAGGGCAAGTTGCTTGTTGGAAAAAGTGTAATAATTTTGAAAGTCTTTAAAATTGTTAAACATTTCCTTGTCTCTAATAGAGGTCCCCCCGCTTATTGATTCTGGTAACGAATTTCAAGCAAGATAAGAGCTACACTACGAAAATCTATGAACCCTACTAAGATTCAGATTATAAAGTGAGGTCAGTGAAGTCATTGCATTGTATTTTTAACGTCTCACTGTTGCTACTTTCTAGTCTCTACTACATGTACCCTTGGTCAGTCATTCGCCTTCTGGTGTGGTAGAATGTTTTCTGAAATCTCCTTCCATTTGGGAATGGCGGTCATAGTTAGGAAGATGTCAGGCTTGCCATACTTTCTGACGATAGTCATTGCATCTTGAAAGTTCTGGTACATATTTCGTTGACTGCCGAAAAAAATGAGGGAAGTATGACAACACGACCGACATCAATATGAAGGGGTTCGTTGGGATTGTTTGCCCTGGCCATTTGATTTTCGATTTCAGCCCTTCTGTTCAGGTGATCCATCAGGCCTCGATAACTGTCAGCACGTATTTGCCGTTGATTTTGCAAAATCCAGTTGAGCTTGTTTCCTTCTATTTTGGCGTATGCATCCACCACATATTGCTGAAAGAGAAGTGTTGCCCTGTGAATGGTAGACAGTTGATTTCTGACCTGTATTCGGTACGAATAATATTAGGCGATTGTGAGTCGGATACGGTGGTTACGATCAGGATTTTCCTGGTCTTGTCCTCGATGTGTGGGTAGGCCTTCATAGACCAGGCTGTGGTGGAGGTAGGTACCACTTTTGTGCGGAATTTACCAAACTACGATTTTTCTGTAGCCGTTGTGTTAGTCATTAAGAATCGCGATGGTAAACAGTGATCTTGGGGTGGGTAGGGGAAATATGGGGGTTCAAAGTTACGGTCAAAGACGTTTGACCTCTGCGGAGGAGTTCACAATCAAATCCTTTTGGCGGTAGACTTCACTCAGGTATGCACTGTTTGACTCTTTCCGACTAATTAAAGGTAAACATGCCCTTTTTTGTCATGTGACCAAAAATTTACCCCTTTTCCTTATATGGAATTTTTTCACATTTTTAGAAATTTGAGCATCGTTATGGGCAAAAGTGATTCACATTCGTTCGAAGCTGGCTTAGTCAGTATTTGCTCATTATATTCAGCATCTGAATTCATTAGCGGGCACAAATGGCAACCAACATAAATAAAAGCAAACTGGCAGAAATACAACTTACCACATAACAAATTGTGAGCCCAACGTTAATCTTGTTCATCATTCATCAATCTCGTCAGTATCATTGTCTATTCCAAGTACATCATTTTTATCTTCATTTTCACTGTCATCCAGCCCCATTAACAAATCTTCATTGTTTTCTGGGAATGGCTTTTCTATCCAAACAATCTCGCACTTCTCTGTCCAACAAAGATCCGAAATATGTGGCAACCCTAGCTGGTTTTCTCCGGCTGGCTTCCAGATTTTAGCAACGAAATTTGCTCGGTTAATATGCAACTTTAACACAGACTGATATGGACGGAGCGATGAAAGATCAACTATCTTTTTTTTTGTCTTCATATTTTCGCTAAAACATCTGATGTCGTGCGCTATTTGCTTTTCTTTTCCTTGCAACATACAGATTGCAAACATATTCTTTTCGTAGATCAAATTATACAAATTATAACTATACAAATTATGTGGTACTGCTATAAGTCCATATATGGGAAGCATCACAGGTAGTTGCCATGGCACATGCAATGTCTGCATCTGTGGATAATGAAGTGGGAGTGGTTGATATTCTGGGGCTGGTTCCTGAGCGTATTCTTGCTGCAACTGGTGAAGATCATTGACTGCTTCCTGTACCATTTTATTAGGTGGTAAATCAACAGGGTGAGGTTGTTGGTTATTCTCACGACGGCGGCGAACTGCATCCCGCATTTGATTGCGACAACTGCTGCCGGTAATGTCCTTTTTGGCTTTTCTTGGCATTTTGCAAGATATGATACAAAAAATGTGTTTTATATGCAACCCAATTTAAGTGAAAATGTTAAAATTTGAAATAAGAGTGATTTTGTGAGCAACTGGATGGGTTTGTTGTTTTGTGGTGAGGTGCAAGATAAAATGAATAATTTAAAACATAATTGTAAGAAATGTTTGGAATTACTCTTGATTTTTGAATTAAATTATTGGTTATTTAAAGTTTCCAAATAAAAATATTGGAGCACTTTATCTTATCACCTACATCACTCTTTCTATTGTGTTCTTCAAGACCTAAAAGGAAAACAGTTGTGATAATGTATAAATTGGAAAAGTTAATCATCCATTTCATTTTCGCAAAGAAAAATCCATAAACCAACATTTGATGTGTTTGTAAAGGCTAGATTTTATTTGCATTATGCAGTAAATTTGCTTTCTATTGATAAGAAATTGTTGCAATTGTTAATATCACTTTAAATATAGTAGCTAAGCTTCAGATTGGGGATATGAATGTACATTATAGGGTGAGGCATTTAAACATTAATTAAAATAGGCTTTGTATAGGAACAATTGTTGTCACACTCACCAAATATTTCGAGGAATCAACTTTTTTGAAACCCTGTTTTTGCAAAAGAAGAAAAATATTTTGGATGAATTGATTATCTTGTAAACAGAAAGTTGCCATTAATACTAACGAATGTTTAACATGTAAACTTGTATATTATTATGTTGATTGAGTGAAGAAATAAGAAAAAATGTCAAAGTCAAGGAGTGAAGCACTTACTTTATTAAAAAACTTTACTTTGTTAATTACAAATGAGTAATTGAGAATTACTTTCACCAATTACTTTACCAATTACAAACCAATTTATGATACCCTGAGAAAAGCAATGAAATGCGATGTAATGGAAGACAAAGTTGCTTTAAGGAAGACGCGGTTAAACTTTATAGCATGTAGAGGAAAGTTTAGGAGAAGCAAATATGAACATTCCACTTACCAATTCGAAAAATGCACTTTTGCTATCAATTTTTTTATCAAACGATATATATAATTGATATCATTTATTCTCTGGCGATTTATACCACAGTCACAAATTGCACAAAAAGTTTTACATTTGCTATATACACCAACAAAGTGAAGACACAATTGCTATTTTAAATTCGCGCCAATTTGAAAGAACTGTAGCCTCTATTCAGTGCATGGTCTCGTTGTTGCTCTTTTGTGTGTGATTCCTGTTATGGGAAAGGAAAGGAATGAAATGGTGTTCTTGCTCTTGTGCGCTAGAGAACTCGTGGAACGAATGTGAGTATATTCCTTGGAGATCATTGCAATCAAGTATCATCTGATGATCATATAAATTTATTTAATTGTAATGAAGAACATTGATTATGTGTCAGGTGTTATATGCTGCAAAACACGCGTGTTGAAAGGCAGGAAAAGCAAGAATGACAGTAGGCCATGGAAGGTTCACCAAAGGTAAGAAGGTATTACCTAACCATGCTTATTGTTTGACTGGATGAATACATTGGCTTAATTTAAGTAATTCATTTGAAAATAAATTACTTACATGCATAGAGTTAAGGCGAAATGAGGAGGAGTGAGCTGAGCCAATGAGCCTTATATGATGTCTTCTTGTGTTTCAGGTGCCCCCAAACATAAAGTGAATTCTTGTGGTGTGTTGCCATTCCTTGTGAACATTATTGTAGTCAGGTGAGTTCATGTTAAAGTGCCCCTACACCTTATTTTTTTATTCTTTATATCGATAAAACTTTCTTCGCTGATTTTAGATCCGAAAATAGTATTTAAATCTGACGTCTAGTTAACGAGTTATAACGTGGGGAAGTGTCGATGTTTCGTCATTTTCGCCATTTTTTGTGGTCAACTTTTAGGACTGGGATCTACCTACTATGAACTCATAGTTGGTGTCATTGTGCCCCGTTCATTTTCCCGTACTGAAGCAACAAATCCAGCATCAATTTTCTCTCATACGATGCACTCGATATTTGTTTTTTTGACTTTGATGATTAGAAACCGGTCGGCGCATTATGACATTGAAATTTGAAAGGCTTGCGATGAGTTTGCAGCTGTGGGGAGGAATTACAAAATTCCCATGTAGTGGCTGTTCGTTGTGCTCAGTGGAGGCGGGCTTGAGCCGTGCAATGTTAAAACTGTACGGGAACGGGGATGCCAGAGCATCCAAACATGATGATAAAACTGAGAAAATATGCCATATCGATGTGTTTTGCTAGCCCATGGAAATACACCCGATAAATCAAAATTTGTATGGCTTCACAAAATTCTGCTTTATCAGGATGATCGCCCTAAAACTGTGAGGAGAAGGAGATGGATAGATTTCACCAATTCGCAACGACGGAAGAAATTCTATGGACGCCTCATTATGAATGAAATAAATCAAACAACAAAGCGCAATATTTTCGGTACAATAACGAAATTCATGTGTAGTAATAAGGAATTGTGTTGCAGATTTTCTACACTTGCTGTTCCAAATGAAAATCGAATCGTTTCAAGCTTCTTCAAACCCCAAAGGTTTAGACTGACACGGATATGATGGCCTAAATTATTGCGCATATTGAATTTTGATATACATTTTTGCTTCATCACACACACAACAAAAAGATAATAATTCAGATCTAGTCAAATGCCCAGAAAGTTTTCTTTCAACATTTCTTTTCTTGCTCACATCTCTTTCATGGCTTTGACTGAAAGAGTTCTCAGCCAAATGGGAACATATACATCAGGTTTCTCCTTCATCGGTATCACTATCAACGGTCTGCCTTGCTCTACGATACGATCAATTCTATCCCCTCGCCATCTTCGCATTCCTCGGCACTGCAATCCCTACTGTCATGAACTACTATCCGACAAAGAATGTTAATTTATGGAAACTCGTTATTCGATTCTGATCACCAAAATTGCACAGATACCCACGAATACACATAACGAGACACGACAAAAGCGCAACGCAAACACTATTTATTATACTGAATGTAGGCCTACGCCCACCGCCACTGAGTACAACGAGCAGCCACTACATTGGAATTTACCTACTATGATGTCATAGTAGGTAAATTACGGTCCTAAAAGTTGACCACGAAAAAGTGGCACGTGTTGCCTCGTATCTCAAAAACTACTTGTCATATCAAAAAAATATAAACGGATTCAGAATCAGCGCATTCGAATCTATAGTTTTAGCCAATAAAAAAATAAGGTGTAGGGGCACTTTAAGTATATAAAGATTTGTTCAAAAAAATAGACAGTGTCTGCTTTGCAATGATATCTTTGCATGAATGAAACAATTTACAAACAAAAACATTTACTTACTATACATACAACAAATATATCATTAACCAACACTGATAAATAAATGAATACAATAACATGAAGAAAATTGATGAAAAGGAAAAAGCACGTGGGTGCATAATATCACAGTATAGGCCAAAATTGTGTTTGTAGTTTGTATTCATTTTCAATTTAGACTCCAGCACGGGAAGAATTTGTCAAAAGAAAGGCGTATTTTTATTTCTGTCTGTGATATTATGCAGAGAAGATAACAAAGGTTATGGCTATTTTTTTTCTGAAATCTTAGCCATATCCGTCATTATCTTTTGTAGATCATGTGAGGGCATGTTAGTCCACATGAAAGGTGATCTGCTTGATCCTGGCTTAAAAGTAAACTTTTTTTTGTTATTTTGTGTTTTTTTTCTAATTAGGTTAATTTTCATCCTGTCTGTTGACCTGCAAAGAAAATATTTGTTTTTAAAACAATGCTTGGTTCTGTCATAGAGGATTCCATGCAATGTTGAGAAGAATTGGTGAAAGACAGTAGATAATAATGGGTATGTTGGAAGTAACTTACTTCAGCTTCTCCTTTTCAATTCGGTCTCCTTGCATTGTTACAAAGTTGAACTTGGTGTGTTTTTCAAAGTTAAAGTTGGCAGAACATTCTTTTTTTAGTTTGGCAATATTTTCAAATGGGAACATCTGAAAGGATAGAAGTGGTGTAGAAAGAAGTAAAGTCAAGGTTGCTCTGAACAATGTAAAAAGTAAAGTAGTGGCATTGAGACTTCTATAGTGTAATTTAGTAAGTTTTGATAATAACCTTTATTTTTCCTTGCAAAGATATTGTGATGTTGTGTTGTTGTGGCTCCATAGGAGTGTCATCTTCACGAAGAAGTTCCTCATTGGTTTGATTGGAGGCCATTGTAAAGAATCTATGAATGACTATGTTGTATCAATTTCATGTTGGTAATAAAATTGCAAGAGGTTAATGAAGGAGAGAAAGTATATCTGTTAAGTGTTAATTGACTGCTCTATTCTTGCAAGAGGATAATTAAAGACCATTGTGTGGGAAATAAAGTTTGTGAAATATACTTACATAAGGTGTGCAAAAAAAGTGTGAATGTTGAGTTGCTTTGAAGAGAAAAAATTGCATAAGAAAAATGAAAATTGAGACAAAAATGTTATAGGCAGTTGTTTATTGTGTTCACAGCAAAATATTCCTGACAAAGGAGAAATAAAGGCAGTTGGAAGAGAAAAAAAGTTTGCAAAATGGTTACCAAGGTGTATGTAGAGAAAAGTTGAATGCTCAATTGCCTGCAAGAGAGAAATTGCAATAAAAGGTTGAAAATGAGACAAAATGTTGTTTAAAGTTAGTTGTAGTATTGATATGTGTCTTGTGCTTATTTGTGTCATGTCTGAATGTTTTAAAATATATATTTCATTCATAATTGTAGAAATGAAATTTTGCGTATACTTACGTTGAAAAATTTTGGTGCTGCAGTGGGGCTGCAAAAAATTTTTTCGTGTTTACGGACGGTCTTGGCGCAAGAGAAATTTTAAAATTTCCCGCCCTAATTTGATAGGTAGGAGATGAGTAGCCTCTATTCGGCGCTGCGCCTCGCTGTTGCTTCTTTTGTGATTGTTGTTGTTGTTGCTTGATTTGATGAGGAAAGTTATTGAAGAGAACTTGCCAGTATAAGAAGAAATGATTGACTTGGTGAATTTTATGCATAATATGTAGAAAAATGGGTACTTTCTCACAATCGGGCTGTGCTGATTATGTTAGCTCTGATGATGATGTATTGGACAGAGGTAGTTTAACACAACAATGGCAACAACATGTACCTGGCACTCTTTCTAAGGAAGAGAAAAACGGTGTTCTTGTTCCTTGCTTGGGAGAAGTGTGGTCGTGGAAGGGAAGTTGTGAGTATAAGAAGAAATAATTTCTTGAATTTTATGCATGTAATCTAGAAATAGATCATTTCTCACTATCGGGTTGTGGGCATTATGTTAGCAGTTATGAATGATAATCTATTCGACGAACACAACAACAACAACAGGACGCATGGGAAGGAATGGTTTTCTTGTTCTTTGCGCTAGAGAGCTCGTTGAATGAATGTGAGTATATTCCTTGGAGATCATTGCAATCAAGTATCATCATATAAATTTATTTAATTGTAATGAAGAACATTGATTATGTGTCAGGTGTTATATGCTGCAAAACACGCTTGTTGAAAGGCAGGAAACGCAAGAATGACAGTAGGCCATGGAAGGTTCACCAAAGGTAAGAAGGTATTACCTAACCATGCTTATTGTTTGACTGGATGAATACATTGGCTTAATTTAAGTAATTCATTTGAAATTAAATTACTTACATGCATAGAGTTAAGGCGAAATGAGGAGGAGTGAGCTGAGCCAATGAGCCTTATATGATGTCTTCTTGTATTTCAGGTGCCCCCAAACATGAAGTGAATTCTTGTGGTGTGTTGCCTTTCCTTGTGAACATTATTGTAGTCAAGTGAGTTCATGTTAAGTATATAAAGATTTGTTCAAAAAAATAGACAGTGTCTGCTTTGCAATGATATCTTTGCATGAATGAAACAATTTACAAACAAAAACATTTACTTACTATACATACAACAAATATATCATTAAGCAACACTGATAAATAAATAAATACAAAAACATGAAGAAAATTGATGAAAAGGAAAAAGCATGTGGGTGCATAATATCACAGTATAGGCCAAAATAGTGTTTGTAGTTTGTATTCATTTTCAATTTAGACTCCAGCACGGGAAGAATTTGTCAAAAGAAAGGCATATTTTTATTTCTGTCTGTGATATTATGCAGAGAAGATAACAATGGTTATGGCTATTTTTTTTCTGAAATCGTAGCCATATCCGTCATTATCTTTTGTAGATCACGTGTGGGCCTGTTAGTCCACATGAAAGGTGAAGTAAAAGTAAACTTTTTTTTGTTATTTTGTGTTTTTTTCTAATTAGGTTAATTTTCATCCTGTCTGTTGACCTGCAAAGAAAATATTTGGTTTGAAAACAATGCTTGGTTGTGTCATAGAGGATTCCATGCAATCTTGAGAAGAATTGGTGAAAGACAATAGATAATAATGGGAGTAACTTACTTCAGCTTCTCCTTTTCAATTCGGTCTCCTTGCATTATTACAAAATTGAACTTGGTGTGTTTTTCAAAGTTAAAGTTGGCAGAACATTCTTTTTTTAGTTTGGCAATATTTTCAAATGGGAACATCTGAAAGGATAGAAGTGGTGTAGAAAGAAGTAAAGTCAAGGTTGCTCTGAACAATGTAAAAAGTAAAGTAGTGGCATTGAGACTTCTATAGTGTAATTTAGTAAGTTTTGATAATAACCTTTATTTTTCCTTGCAAAGATATTGTGATGTTGTGTTGTTGTGGCTCCATAGGAGTGTCATCTTCTCGAAGAAGTTCCTCATCGGTTTGATAGGAGGCCATTGTAAAGAATCTATGAATGACTATGTTGTATCAATTTCATGTTGGTAATAAAATTGCTAGAGGTTAATGAAGGAGAGAAAGTATATCTGTTAAGTGTTAATTGACTGCTCTATTCTTGCAAGAGGATAATTAAAGACCATTGTGTGGGAAATAAAGTTTGTGAAATATACTTATATAAGGTGTGGAAAAAAAGTGTGAATGTTGAGTTGCTTTGAAGAGAAAAAATTGCATAAGAAAAATGAAAATTGAGACAAAAATGTTATAGGCAGTTGTTTATTGTGTTCACAGCAGAATATTCCTGACAACGGAGAAATAAAGGCAGTTGGAAGAGAAACAAAGTTTGCAAAATGCTTACCAAGGTGTAAGTAGAGAAAAGTTGAATGCTGAATTGCCTGCAAGAGAGAAATTGCATTAAAAGGTTGAAAATGAGACAAAAATGTTATTTAAATTTAGTTGTAGTGCTAATATGTGTCTTGTGCTTATTTGTGTCATGTCTGAATGTTTTAGAATATATATTTCGTTCATAATTGTAGAAATGAAATTTTGCATATACTTATGTTGAAAAATTTTGGTGCTGCAGTGGGGTTGAACAAAATTTTTTTCGTGTTTACGGACGGTCTTGGTGCAAGAGAAATTTTAAAATTTCCCGCCCTCATTTGATAGGTAGGAGATGAGTAGCCTCTATTCAGCGCAACGCCTCGCTGTTGCAATACTATTGGCGTACAAATTCGATTCTTTGCGACGATGAGATGATTCTTTTGGTAATGAATTGTTCGAATAGCAACGGTTAGAAGATTCACTTCTGATGATGTCTGCTTCGCAGTCATCTCTTTTGAAGAGTTACAAAAATTAGAAATAGAAGCATTACATATTAACCTTAACATCACTATACATAAATATATACATAAATACATACCTCATATACTGTATATAAATATACTATACATACATACCTACATACATACCCTACATACATACCTACATACATACATACCCTACATACATACCCTGCATACATACCCTACAATACACACCCTACAATACATACCCTACAATACATACCCTACAATACATACCCTAACACACATACCCTACAATACATACCCTACAATACATACCCTACAATACATACCCTACAATACATACCCTACAATACATACCCTACAATAAATTCCCTACAATAAATACCCTACAATAAATACCCTACAATACAAACCCTACAATAAATTCTCTACAATAAATACCCTACAATAAATACCCTACAATACATACCCTACAATACATACCCTACAATAAATATCCTACAATCCATACCCTAGATAACATACCCTACAATGCATACCCTACAATACAATGCATACCCTACAATACCTACCCTACAATACATACCCTACAATCCATACCCTAGATAACATACCCTACAATACATACCTTACAATACATACCCTACAATACATACCCTACAATAAATACCCTACAATCCATACCCTAGATAACATACCCTACAATGCATACCCTACAATACAATGCATACCCTACAATACCTACCCTACAATACATACCCTACAATCCATACCCTAGATAACATACCCTACAATACATACCTTACAATACATACCCTACAATACATACCCTACAATACATGCCCTACATACATACCCTACATACCATACCCTACAATACATACCCTACAATACATACCCTACAATACATACCCTATAATACATACCTTACAATACATAGCCTACAATACATACCTTACAATACATACCCTACAACACATACCCTACAATACATACCTTACAATACATACCCTACAATACATACCCTACAATACATACCCTACAATGCATACCCTACAATACATACCTTGCAATACATACCGTACAATACAAACCCTACAATACATACCTTACAATACATACCCTACAATACATACCCTACAATACATACCCTACAATACATACCTTACAATACATACCCTACAATACATACCCTACAATACATACCTTACAATACATACCCTACAATACATACCCTACAATACATACCCTACAGTACATACCCTACAATACATACCTTACAATACATACCTTACAATACATACCCTACAATACATACCTTACAATACATACCTTACAATACATACCTTACAATACATACCCTACGATACATACCCTACATAACATACCCTACAATACAAACCCTACAATACATACCCTACAATACATACCTTACAATACATACCTTACAATACATACCCTACAATACATACCCTACATAACATACCCTACAATACAAACCCTACAATACATACCCTACAATACATACCCTACCATACATACCCTACAATACACACGACGCCACATTTCTAAAGAAAGTAAAGGTGGGAGCTCGAATCTTCCCCCCTGATAATCGACCGCCCTGCGCCCACCCTGCCCCCCCCTGAAAGCCGAAGGTTGATAGCTTCAGTGTGAAGTTTGAAAAAAAAAGTTGTCTTCAGAAATTTAATCAATCTTGGAAAATTTAAACTCAATCTCTAATAAAAATTATATCAAACTGTAGCTAAGAAAACAGCGAATCCGATAAATATATTCACATTTCTTAACAGTGTTGTTTTGAATTTTAAGCGAGTATTTAGTGCAGTCAAAGTCAAAAACCGTGAAAAAATTTATTCATCAGCCAACTTTAAGAACACAAAAATTCCCCTAACTTGGTCAAACTTTGTCCATTTTAACTCAAATTACACCAACATCAAGCTGATACCTTGGCGAATAAGTATCGAAAGTAATTGGGTGCATTGGAAATGCTTTTCGCAAATTTAGTTGGGTATTTTTGAAGCTCAAGGCATGATTTTGTTCATCAAAAATAGCCCTAAAATCAAACCCGTGCAAAAAATTGCAATTGAAACCCGATTCACCAACTTTCAAATTCAATTAGCATGGCCAATTTTTGTTTTACACACCCCACGAAAATATCAACATGAAGCTAATAGCTTGGCGAACATTTATCGAAAGTATTTGGGTGAAAAAAACAAAGTTTGGGCAGGTTAAAAATTAATTTTTGCAAGTGCAAAACACACGCGTGTTGCTTGAAAATTTCGTGTTTTCCAGCAAAACCCAATCTCGGCTAAAACTGTCCAAAAACAGAGGAAAATTAACAAAACAAAAAAAACAAAGCCATATAACTTTAGTTCTTGTGTAAATAAACAGTTATCGAAAGTTTAAATGGAGAAAATCGGCCCAGAACGACCCGAGAAAATCAAAATTGTCTTCGCGTTTTGGTTAGGCCCTCGAGCCGAAAGAAAAACGTGAGTTGAAACAAAACAAAACTCGTGCTATTTTCAGCCAAAAACACTAAAATATAGGAAATACCTTCAATTAATTGTCCACCAATTGTCTCCACAGGTCTTGACAACAATTGACAGGTCTTTACAATTGATTTCCGGCGCGTATTCACGTTTAAACCCGAGCAACTTGCCGCCCGTTCAACTAAAAAAACACGTGCTTCTCCCTGCTCGTTTTGCATCTCATTAACTCGGTCCTCGGAACTTTCTAGAAGGTCGGGACACAAAATGGGCCATAACTCCCGAACCGCTGGGGTTAGAAATTAGCGGATTGCTTTACTTTCATCGGCACAATGCAGCGATCATTTCCATATCCATTTCCACCCTTATTGACCCCCAGGAAAAAAGCCTTTTTGATCACAACGAAATTCCTTTGATCCCATTGTTTGGTCGAATGTCGATTGTTCAAAAGACAATGGGCATTGTTCACAGTCGGTGGGTCACGTGTCGACGTAGATTATATAATAGAGATAGACCATCTTGCAGAGGCGGACACGTTAAGCAATCCGTTTTAATTAAAGTTGATTAAGTTGGGATAAGATCAGCTGGCGGACACGTTAAGCAATCGTAGGGTAAAAGTAAATAAAGTTGCCTAGTTTGCGATAAGATCAGTTGTCGGACACGCAAAGAAAAAAAATTTTGTTTGAAATCATTGATGTCCTTATACTGCCATCCATTCCCCACCATATGATCAATGGAATCCCCGAGTCCCCATTTCCATTCCAAGGTTGTTCCAGGTGCATGATGACTTAAATTGAAATCCTTGAAGTCGTAATAGTTGGAACCATTCCCCGACCACATGGTCCATCGAATCCCTGAGTTCCGACTTGCATTCCAAGGTTGTTCCAGGTCCATGTTTTCTCCCATGACTTAACTTGAAATCATTCAAATCTTCAAAGTTGCATCCATTCCCCCACAGCATGGTCCATGGGATCCGCGATCCCAGCTTCCATTCCAAGGTTGTTCTGGGTCCATGTTTTCTTCCATGATTTAATTTGAAATGATTCTGATCCATATATTTTTATCTTTTCCCCCCATGGAAGTGCAAAGGTTCCATTCCATTGGAATGTTGTTCCAGGTCCATTTTTTCGCGATGCAAATGTTCGTGCACTTCTGAGCGTGCCAGAAACGTCTGGATTTGTACCGAACGGAGAGAAGCATTGCGATTGAATATTATATCAGAAAACATAATTGGATCCATTTAATTCAAAATTTCGATTAGAGAATATACAATATCAAAAATACAGATCAAATTGGTAAAAACACATTTGCAGCTACACGAATTTCACGAAAGCAATACAAAAGCGCTTTGGGAAAATTTTAGAGGGAACCCAAAGTTAGATGCATCTAAACACGCAGTGAAAAATTCATGATATATAAAAGGGTTGCAAATACAGGAGATCCTGAAAATTTTAATTGATTCACTCACATGTTTCTAAGACGACATACACAACTTTGGGTTTCGAATTGCAACTGAATGATGGTGGCCACGTTTCCAGTTTAGAATCCATGTGAAGTTGAAGTACTTGTTTCCAGCTCAAGTAAACGTTTATGTTATCGCGAACGAAAATGAGGTGATTGAAATCCACTACTTTAGCCTTAGGATGGTCAGTCGTGAACAGTAATTCTCTGGATGCCAAGGAGAAAGGGTTTCGTGGGATTTCATGCTTTTGGGCACGGCCTGCTTCAATGCAATATGAAAATAGTTGTTTTCGAGTCTGGCCAGTTAAAGTTTCACATGGAAATCTGCAAAAATCTATTTTGAAAATATATTGCACGGCTGGAGAAAGTTGAAAAGCGAGTTGTTGATCACGGAATCTGAGCTAAATAAAACAATACAACTGAGGGGAAAATATAGAAAAAACGTAGCCACTCACCAGTGAAGTTCTTTGGAAAACAGTTGCAAATAGCAAGTGTCAAATCAAATTCCAGTTGATTGCATGGAAGGGCAGAATAGGTTTCAGACAACTGCCTGTGCTTTGAATGGCTTCGTTTCAGTGAAATTGCCGTTTCTGAAATTCTTTCTCTAGATGGTTGCATCCAGACCTGTAATTATAAAAGCAGAAATTGACAATTCATGGTTTTAGCATTCGATTTAGTATTGAAAAGATTTGTAAAGCAAAAAATTACTCAGAATTTTAGGTCGCCCAGAAAGTTCTGTAAACAACGGATCATAATAAATCAGAAACAAAATAAGAAGGACATAGAGGAGTTTAGTAGAGGCAAATAGAAACAACTTAGGCACTTACCAGTTAAATCCTCAGAAGCTTTTAGTTTGGAAGCTCGAATAAAACGACAGCAAAAATAAAACGCAGCAACACAACGAAAGCAATTTTATTCGGTTTGTCCCGTCCCAAATTCGAAAATGGACATCCACTGCAAGCTCGCTGAAGGAAGGAAGCAACTTCCTTGTCAATCAAAGGTCACAGTAACAAAAGAAGCTGTCGGATTAGTGTCAAACGCAACAGGGATTCATTGTGTCGAAAACGGTAAACAACGCACGATCGACCTTTCCAGAATGACGACGTGATTTCAAATGCCTTCAGCCAGGGGGTCGCACGGCACAACACGTTTTGTTCGACTCCATGCTTTAGTACGCATCGAAGCTAGGGACATCTCCCCCTGGCACGCGAAACAAAAGCCTCGGCACGGCAGTAGCTGACAGAGGACACAAAGCAGACTTCAAACGAAAACAAAGGGCGGAAGAATTTTCGAGGCAGAAAAAGTGAAAAATCTGAAAAACGAAAAGGAATTTGGCAAAAAGAAATAATTTCTAGGCTTGTCCAGTCGAAAGGGAACAAATCTAAGGGTTTTCAAAAAAGAACGTGAAAAGCAGGAAAATGCTAGAGGGTCTACAACGCCCCGACCGGGTGGCCTTTGACCGCAGGTTTCCGTGCCGCTACCGTTTTAGTATATAGAGACAATTTTGATTCCAAGGTTGTTCCAGGTCCATGTTTTCTCTGATGATTTAACTTGAAACCATTGAAATCTTCAAAGTTGTATCCATTCCCCCATAGCATGGTCCATGGAATCCCCGATCCCGAGTTCCATTCCAAGGTTGTTCTGGGTCCATGTTTTCTCCCATGATCTAATTTGAAATGATTCTGATCCTCATATTTCCATCCTTTTCCCCACGGAAGCCCCGAGGTCTGATTCCACCCCAAGGTTGTTCCAGGTCCATTTTTTCCACGATGCAAATGTTCGTGCACTTCTGAGCGTGCCAGAAATGTCTCGATTTAAACCAAACAGAGAGAAGCATTGCAATCGAATAGTATAGTATATCATAATTGGATCCATTTAATTCGAAATTTCGATTGGAGAATGTACAATATTAAAAATACAACTCAAATTCGTAAAAACATATTTATGACTACAGGAATCCATGCAAGCAATACAAAAGCGCATTATGAAAATTTTAGAGGGGCACCAAAGTGAAATGCTTCTGAACAAGCATTCGAAAATTCGTGATATAAAAGGGTTTTAAATACAGCAGATCATGAAAGTTTTCAATCAATTCACTCACATGTGACACGCCAAATCGACGACTTTCGTGTTTTGAATTACAGGTCAGTGAATCCATGTGAAGTGGGATTTGCCGTGCTTCTCCGCACGCCCTGCTTCAATACAATACGAAAATAGCTGTTTTTGAGTGTGGCCAGTTAGACTTTCACATGGGAATCTGCAAAAATCGATTTGGAATTTTAGTATTGATCCATCAGAGCTGTTTGAAACAAATCAGAGTCAATTTATAGAGAATATGATTGAGATTTCGAAAATATATTGCACGGCTGGAGAAATTTGAAAAGCGAGTTGTTGATCACGAAATCTGAGCTGAATAAAACAATACAGCTGAGGGGGGAATATAGAAAAAACTTAGCCACTTGCCAGTGAAGTTCTTTGGGAAACAGTTGCAAATAGCAAGCTCGAAGTAAAATCCAGTTGATTGCAAGGAAGGGCAGAATAGCTGTTAGACAACTGCATGTGCTTTGAATGGCTTCGTTTCAGTGAAATCACAAAATTGTCGTTTCTGAAATTCGTTCTTTAGATGGCTGCATCCAGACCTGTAATTATAAAAACAGAAATTGACAATTCACGGTTTTAGCATTCGATTTAGCATTGAAAAGATTTGTAAAGCAAAAAATCATTCAGAATTTTAGATCGCCCAGAAAGTTCTGTAAACAACGGATCATAATAAATCGAAAACAAAATAAGAAGGATACAGAGGAGTTTAGTAGAGGCAAATAGAAACAACTTAGCAACTTACCAGTTAAATCCCGAGAGCCTTTTAGTTGGATATCTCGAGTAAAACGGCAGCAAAAATAAAACGCAGCTACAAAACAAAATAATTTCATTCCGTTTGTCCCGTCCCAAATTCGAAAATGGACGTCGACTGCACGTTCGCTCAAGGAAGGAAGCAACTTCCTCGTCAATCAAAGGCCGCAGTAACAAAAGGGGTTGTCGGATTTGTGTCAAACGCAACAGGGATTCATTGTTTCGAAAAAGGTAAACAACGCATGATCGATCTTTCCAGAATCAGGACATCATCCAGACGTATAAATTGTCAGGGGGTCGCATGTCACAACATGTTTTGTTCAACTCAATGCTCAAGTACGAATCAAAGCTCGGAGCATCTCCCCTGGCACGCAAAAAAAAAGCCGACGAGAGCAGCAGGCACTGCAGTATCTGACAAAGTGCACAAAGCAGACTTCAAACGAAAACAAAGGGCGGAAGGATTTTCGAGGTAGAAAAGTGTAAAAATCTAAAAAACGAAAACGAATTTGGCAAAAAGAAATAATTTCTTGGCTTGTCCACTGGAAGGGGAACAAATCTAAGGGTTTTCGAAAAAGAACGCGAAAAGCAGGAAAATGCTGGAGGGTCCACAACACCCGCGCCGGGTGGCCTTTGACCGCGCGCTTCCGTGCCGCTCGAGTTTTATTATATAGAGATGGTCCCATCCAACGTTCTTGTCCGGGGTCCGGGGTCCATAGTCTCAGAGTCTGGTTAATAGACTATGACTAATCAAAATGCTCACTTACAATTTCGTGATTGAAGAACAAAGTGTGTGAACATGTCTTAAGGAAAAGGTATGCTAATAGTATTGCTGACGTAAGGAGAAGGTATGCTAATGTTATTGTCAAAAATTGCTCATTTAAACGTCGAAAGCTGACACACGTTCCTTTGTTAGAGGCAAATTCAAACAACTGATAGCCTATTAAGTCCCCTTTCATTGACTGACAATGACAATATATTTATATATAGTGCAAAAATGGATACAGAACACGAAGTTCCTATGAATGATGAAACTGCAACAGTTGTGGATGCAGTTGTGGATACTGCACAAAAGGATAATACAATGATTCACTGTGGCAAGGAAGTGGAGGTGACATTGAAAAATACTTTCATCCATATATTGATAAACTTAATAAATGTTGTGAATACCAACGTTATCCAACTGCTTTACAAGGAAACACAATTGTATCCTACCTTTTAACAATATCAAGTCACTCTTCTAAATTCATCATGTCCTATTTGTCGTAGCTCATCAACTTCAAAGACATCTCTTCACTGAAAAGAGAATGTGCAAAGAAATTCATTGCCATCAAAAAAGAGAAAAAATTCAATTTTGTGAGCCTCCAGGGAAGGCACCTCAATAAAAATGAAATAAAGTAAGTTAAATAATGCTAAATACCTACCTCATTCTTGTGCAAAACATGTTACTCACTTTCAACTCTTTCTCAAACAATGTATTCTTTCCTACAGGACATGTGAGGAAATAAGAATTCAAATTCTTGACAAAAAAAGAATAAAAAAGGATAAAAAAGAAAATAAAAAAAGTAAACAAAAAAAGATTGCATGGAACACCTGATGCATGTGGGCACATGTGCCCACAGAAGAAATCATATCTTCAGTTAGGGGAATTGACAAATGATTGTACCTGTTACTGTTTTAATGTTTTTCTTTTGTTGCTTCTAATAAATATATTCTACAGAGTCACGTGATAACGCATTTTCCCTGCCAAAAACAATAGATTCGACCCGAAACAATAGGTCGAACGCCGAAAACAATGGGCCGAAACGGCGAACCATGTGATCAATAAGGCTTTTTTGGAAAGGATCCGTTTTTGGAGTAGGCAAAAGTTATCTATTTTTCGAAGCCTATTTTAAAAGAATTTTTGAGTTATTCCATTAATTATTCTACTAATTGTGCTATCACGAAAAAACGACGGTTTACGCTGGCGAAACTTCCAAATTCGCGTCGCGAACTCCAATTTCGAAGAAAGCGTTCGCTCTTCACGTGACGTGTTTCGCCTTTTGCTGCAATTTAATTGGCTCTTTCGCAACTTCACGCGAAAAGTCACGCAATTTTCGTTATCATGCAAATTTGCCCTCGGGTTGAACAGCAGGTACTTTTGGAGAAGACGCGTGTTTTTGTTTTGAACACAAAGGATAACTCGGCGCCTTTCAAAGTGTTTTACGACCTGAATTATCTTTTTAAAGACTTGCTAATTGTTTGAGAGACCTCTGGAAAATTACAGGAAACAATTGAGAACACAGGTGATAGCTTTGTTTTGTTTTTTGAGTGAGATAGTTGTAGTTTAGGTAGTAGGCGACCGCCATTGTTGCTTCGGCATGCTTGCGACGCTTAGGCCTAATGTAAACAAGCCCAAAGTTTTAATAAACAAATTATGATAAGGGGTTATCAGGCGAGCGAAGCGAGCCAAACTGTTGCAAGAGGAGTAGGCAGAGGCATGAGCGAAGCGAATGGAGCGCACGAAGTGCGCCCTATCAGCTAATGGTTCTTGGTAATAGATAGACAGGCGAGCGCAGCGAGCCAACTCATTGTACGTGGGGTTGAAAGAGGCATGAGCGAAGCGAATACAGCGCACGAAGTCCGCCCTATCAGTCAATGTTTCTTGATAATAGATAGACAGGCGAGCGCAGCGAGCTAACCCATTGTAGGTTGGCTTGAAAGGGGCATGAACGTAAGCGAATGCAGCGCACGAAGTGCGCCCTATCAGTCAATGTGTCTTGATAATAGATAGTCAGGCGAGCGCAGCGAGCTAACCCATTGTAAGTGGGGTTGAAAGGGGCATGAGCGTAAGCGAATGCAGCGCACAACGTGCGCCCTATCCGTCAATGTGTCTTGATAATAGATAGTCAGGCGAGCGCAGCGAGCTAATCCATTGTAAGTGGGTTTGACAGGGGCATGAGCGTAAGCGAATGCAGCGCACGAAGTGTGCCAACACATTAAGTTTTTTACTTGCCCCCCTCCGGGAAGCGAGCAAACACGAGCGCCCCCGGCTAGTTCTTTTAATGTTTGTGAGTTTTCTTAAATAGGTAGTTAAAATGTGTAGTTCACTACTAAATAATAAATAATAACATTAATAATAAGATAAAAATGATAATGAGACTCTTACCTTTGAAAAACCATGCACTTTGCCAAAAATATCTATCTCCAACAATACCTTTAAACTCTTCTTTCACACGACTTGACACAAGCCCTACAAATTTGCAACAAATGTATTTCAAAAACCTGTCCTTATCAATTAACTGGGTGGTCTTTCACATGTGTCATTGCTTCATACATTTCAATACTGACATAAAGAACAGTCAACAACTGCCCCATTAACATGGCGCCACACAAATTATGCACTACCTAAAATGCACGAAGAGTACATGTAATAAAACGTAAAAGGAACAGAATCTTATATCATTTTCCAATACAGACAATGTATCTTATCTCTAGCATCCGTTTTTCTTAAGTGTGGCCTATTCTCAAGGGATTTTCAAAAATACTATATTTCCTAAAGTCTTATACGCTAGGAAAATGAATCAAAACCTTCACAAAAACGCTACAGATTTATTTTAAAGATGTAACTTGAAAGATCGCAATGATATAATACGATCTGTAAAACCTACTTACCATCGCCAGTGACACAATCTGAGAACAGAAAAGACGAAAGGAAAGACACACTGCCTGCCAGCATGTTCTTTGTTCGGCTCTTGGGTTGGGTTAATTGTTAGCCAATCCATCTCAATCAGATCACATCATTACGTCAAAACGAGACTGCATAACAATAGAATTTGTTCTATGATTTTGATTTATGCTATGCTTCGTCAACATAGCAATTTTTCATAATGGTGGTTGTGCTGTCCCAATATTCGTTTGCAAAATCTTGGAACGCAACGGAACTTGATGCTGAAATACGACAAAATAAAGCTGAAGGAAACATTCATTTTGCCGTAGCTAAGGGGTAAGTAGAGTTTACGTTTAGTTTCACCCCATTCAAGTTGCCATATAAACTAAAAATTTCTTAGGCCAATTGTATTTCACTCATTGTTAACATAGGTATAGTTTCTTGAGGCCAAAATTGACAACTCCGCTTATATTTCATGGCTTTTTATATTTAATGTTTTGGGAAAGAGTGTTTAATGCTGTACCAATATCTTCCAGTGGCTTTAACTTGGTTGTAATATTTTTCTTGACGATTCTTTTCACTTTATGGCTGCCTTCTTTGCTATACCAGCCGAGCCCAATACTCCTTGAAACTCCTTTCACCATGCAATTCCCATCCCATTGACGATGATTATGAAATACTTTAGCATTGGTTATCCAAGGTCACAGGTGGTTATCCTTATGTTCTATATGATTGAAACCAATGTTAATCCAATCCCAGCTGTGGAAATCTTTGCACTTGACTTAATTACAAGTTTTTTAGTTGCATTCTGGTAACATTTCACCATGTGTTTTGTCTGTAATTTCATACTCAACAATATTCATTTCTTTATTTCTTTTTATATTGAGATACATTGAATCCACATCAAAGGAAAATTAAACTCCACAAATTCTCTTTTTAGTTAAGATTATTTCTGAACTTTCAGTTAAGGTGTGATGCTCTCTGTGACCTATATTCAGGCAGATCCATAAATTTCCCCACCTTCCTATTGTATCCTATTGTTTACCAAGTGCTGATTGCTATCCTATGATAACAACACCAGCAAACAGCACATGGTGTAAAGCAGCCATTTTCGAATTCCTCATTTATGTTTATTCATCCACGCCAAATGGACACTCTCAATCATGTGAAGGAAAGGAAACTATTGTTGCTTGAATCAGACTTAATTTTGGCTGTGAGGGTTTTTAATATATTCTCAATACTACGTTACAATACACTGAAGAAATTCCCAATTGTTATTCCAGTTAAACAAAGTGAATAATTATGAAAGAGCAATTTTCCCTAACAACATATTTAGCTCCCAAGGGCTATCTTATCCAAATCTAATTTCTTGTTACCGTTGATAATAATAAACCAACATGTTAAATAAAATATAATTTGTCTCTTTCACTTTGTAGATCTCCTGATATACACCATTGTACAAATGCAAGTATTGGAGGCTACATGCCTATTGCTTTATCAAAAATCAATGCATCAGTGTCATCTTATCATGGAAACAAAACCATACCTCTGCAAGTCAACATTCATTTACATTCTGGATGCTCATCACAGATCGTCCTTTACTGTCTATATTAGGTTGACAAAGGACCACTGGCAAGTGTCAATGGATGCACTCAACTAATAGCAGGGTAATTGTTGTTGTCCATAAAACAAAACAAACTTTGATGTTGCATCTTATCTACCGTATCATCAGTACGAGACTTATTTCACGAGAACGAAGATTTTAAGATGAAAACGAGGCTGATCGATAAAACTAATTTCCATGCATGTTAAACATTACAATCGTAACAATAGATAGACAGGGGCGAGCCAAACCACTGCTCGTGGGGTCGGAAGAGGCATGAGCGTGAGCGAATGCAGCGCACGAAGTGCGCCAACCACATCACACTTTTTGTACTTGAAGGGCTCCGGGAAGCAAGCGTATGCGAGCACCCCCGGCTAGTCTATATATATATATATTCTCTTGGCCCATTCTATATATAAGACAATGGCCCACTCTAAACAATGGGCCATTGTCTTTTGAACAATCGACGTTCGACCAGACAATGGGATCAAAGGAATTTCGTTGTGAACACAAAGGCTTTTTTCTGGAGGTCAATAAGGGTGCAAAATCATATAGAAATGATCGCTGCATTGTGCTGATGACTGTGTACTATTTGGCTAATTTCTCACCCCAGCGGTTCCGGAGTTATGATCCATTTGGTGTTCCGACCCTCTAGAAAGTTCCCCAGATGGAGTTAATGAGATGTAAAACGAGCAGGGCGAAGTACACGTTTTTTCAGTTGAACGGGCGGCAAGTTGCTCGGGTTTAAGCACGAATACGTGCCGGAAATCAATTGTAAAGACATGTCTATTGTTCTCAAGACCTGTGGAGACAATTGGTGGACAATCATTTCGAGGTATTTCTTTTATTTAATTGTTTTTGGCCGAAAATGGCTCGAGTTTTGTTTTGTTTCACCTCACGTTTTTTGTGTTGAGCCAAGGGCCTAACAAAAACACGAGGACAATGTTGATTTTCTTGGGTCGTTCTGGGCCGATTTTCTCCATTTAAACTTTCGATAACTGTTTATTTACACGGGAACTAAAGTTATCTGGGGTTGTTTTTTTAGTTTTATCGATTTTCCTTTGTTTTTGGACAGTTTTGGCCGAGTTTGGGTTTTGCTGGAAATCACGAAGTTTTCAAGCAACACGCGTGTGTTTTGCATTAGCGAAAATTAAATTTTAATCTGCCAACACGTAGTTTTTTTCACCCAAATACTTTCGATAAATGTTCTACAAGCTATTGGCTTCATTTTGATATTTTCATGGGTTCTGTAGGACAACAATTGGCCACGTTAATTCAATTTGAAAGTTGGTGAATCGTGTTTTAAATGCTATTTTTGCACGGGTCTGATTTCACGGCTATTTTTGATCAACAAAAACATGTCTTAAACTTCAAAAATACCCAACTAAATTTGGGAAAAGCATTTCATATGCACCCAAGTACTTTCGATACCTATTCGCCAAGGTATTAGCTTCATGTTGGTGTAATTTGAGTGAAAATGGACCAACTTTGACCTGAGGAACTAAAGTAGCCTGAGGAATTTATTTTTCACGGCTTTTGTCTTGGGCTGCAGTAAATCCTCTCTTAAAATTCAAAACAACACTGTTAAGAAATGTTATTATTTTCATCGGATTCGCTGTTTCCGTAGCTACAGTTTGATATAATTTTTATTACAGATCGAGTTTAAATTTTCCAGGATTGATAAGGTTTTTGAAGGCAACTAATATTTTGCAAACTTCACACTGAAATTATCAACTTTCAGAAACGGCTTTCAGGGGGGCGGCAGGGCGGGCGCTGGGTGGTCGCTTGCCAGGAGGGAGGTTTCGACCTCCCACCTTTACTTTCTTTAGAAATGTTCACGGCTATTTTTGATCAACAAAAACATGTCTTGAACTTCAAAAATACCGAACTAAATTTGGGAAAAGCATTTCAAATGCACCCAAGTACTTTCGATACTTATTCGCCAAGGTATTAGCGTCATGTTGGTGTAATTTGAGTGAAAATGGACCAATTTTGACCAAGTTAGGGGAATTTTTGTGTCTATAAAGTAGCCTGAGGAATTTATTTTTCACGGCTTTTGTCTTGGGCTGCAGTAAATCCTCTCTTAAAATTCAAAACAACACTGTTAAGAAATGTTATTATCTTCATCGGATTCGCTGTTTCCTTAGCTACAGTTTGATATAATTTTTATTACAGATTGAGTTTAAATTTTCCAGGATTGATAAGGTTTTTGAAGACAACTAATTTTTTTCAAACTTCACACTGAAATTATCAACTTTCAGAAACGGCTTTCAGGGGGGCGGCAGGGCGGGCGCTGGGTGGTCGCTTGCCAGGGGGGAGGATTCGACCTCCCACCTTTACTTTCTTTAGAAATGTTGCGTCATTGCATGTATTGTAGGCTATGTATTGCAGGGTATGTATTGTAGGGTATGTATAGTAGGGTATGTATTGTAGGGTATGTATTGTAGGGTGTGTATTGTAAGGTATGTATTGTAGGGTATGTATTGTAGGGTATTTATTGTAGGATATGTATTGTAGGGTATGTATTGTAGGGTATGTATTGCAACGTATGTATTGTAAAGTATGTATTGTAGGGTATGTATTGTGGGGTATGTATTGTAGAGTATGTATGGCAGGGTATGTATTGTAGGGTATGTATTGTAGGGTATGTATTGTAGGGTATGTATTGTAGGCTATGTATTGTAGGCTATGTATTGTAAGGTATGTATTGTAGGGTATGTATTGTAGGGTATGTATTGTAGGGTATGTATTGTAAGGTATGTATTGTAGGGTATGTAATATAGGGTAGGTATTGTAAGGTATGTATTGTAGGATATGTATTGTAGGGTATGTATTGTAGGGTATGTATGTAGGGTATGTATTGTAGGGTATGTATTGTAGGGTATGTAATATAGGGTAGGTATTGTAAGGTATGTATTGTAGGGTATGTATTGTAGGGTATGTATTGTAGGGTATGTATGTAGGGTATGTATTGTGGGGTATGTATGTAGGTATAGTATGTAGGTATAGTAGGCATAGTGGGCATAGTATGTTGGTATTGTATGTAGGTATAGTAGGTATAGTATGTAGGTATAGTATGTAGGTATAGTAGGTATAGTATGTTGGTATAGTATGTAGGTATAGTATGTATAGTATAGTGGTATGTATGTATGTATGTATGGGCATGAGTGGCAGCGAATGCAGCGCGCAAAGCGCGCTGACCAGATTAAGCTTTGTTTATTTGATGGGCTCCGGGGAGGGAGCGAAGCGACCGCACCCAGCTCATGTTTGTATGTATGTATGTATGTATATATGTATGTAGGTATGTATGTATGTATGTATGTATGTATGTATGTATGTATGTATGTATGTATGTATGTATGTATGTATGGGCATGAGCGGGAGCGAATGCAGCTCGCGAAGCGCGCCAACCACATTAAACTTTTTGTACTTGACGGGCACCGGGAAGCGAGCGTAGTAAGTGCCCCCGGCTAGTCTCTATTATATAATCTTCGTCAAAACGTGAGGTGCTTAACAATGGGCCATTGTGTCTTGAACAATCGATGTTCGACTGAACAATAGGATCAAAGGAGCGGGCGTTGCCACTCAAAGGTTTTTTTCTGCGGGTCAATAAGGGTGCAAATTGGTATGGAAATGATCGCTTCATTGTCCTGATGAAACTAAAGCAATCCGCTAATCTCCAACCCCAGCAGTTCGGGAGTTATGGCCCATTTTGTGTTACAACTTTCTAGAAAGTTCCGAGGACCGAGTTAATGCAATGCAAAACGAGCAGGGAAAAGCACGTGTTTTTTTGGTTGAATGGGTGGCAAGTTGCTCGGGTTTAAGCACGAATACGTGCCGGAAATCAATTGTAAAGACATGTCAATTGTTGTCAGGACCTGTGGTGACAATGTGTGGACAATTATTTCCAGGTATTTCTTTTATTTAATTGTTTTTGGGTGGAAATAGCACTAGTTTTGTTTTGTTTCACATCACGTTTTTTGTTTTGAAGCAAGGGCCTAACGAAAACACGAAGACAAGTTTGATTTTCTTGGGTCGTTCTGGACCAATTTTGTCCATTTAAATTCTCGATAACTGTTTATTTACACGAGAACTAAAGTTATCTGGGGTTGTTTTTTTTATTTTGTCGATTTTCCTCTGATTTTGGACAGTTTTGGCCGAGTTTGGGTTTTGCTGGAAAACACGACATTTTCAAGCAACAGGCATGTGTTTCGCATTCGCGAAAACTAAATTCTAGCTTGCCAAAACTTTGTTTTCTTCCCCCAAATACTTTCGATAAATGTTCGACAGGCTATTGGCTTCATGTTGGTGTAATTGGAGTTCAAATGGACAAATTTTGACCAAGTTAGGGGAATTTTTGTGTTTTTAAAGTTGGCTGATGAATAAATTTGTTCACGGCTGTGGTGTTGGGCTGCACTAAATACTCCCTTAAAATTCAAAACAACATTGCTAAGAAATGTTAATATTTTTATCGGATTCGCTGTTTTCTCAGCTACAGTTTGATATATTTTTTATTACAGATTGAGTTTAAATTGTCCAGGATTGATAAGGTTTTTGAAGGCAACTAATTTTTTTCAAACTTCACACTGAACTCATCAACTTTCAGAAACGGCTTTCAAGGGAGCGGCAGGGAGGGCGCTGCCAGGGGGGAAGATTCGACCTCCCACCTTTACCTTCTTTAGAAATGTTGCGCCGTAGTATGTATTGTAAGGTATGTATTGTAGGGTATGTATTGTAGGGTAAGTATTGTAGGGTATGTATTGTAGGGTATGTCTGTAGGGTATGTATTGTATGGTATGTATTGTAGGATATGTATTGTAGGGTATTCATTGTAGGCTATGTATTGTAGGGTATGTATTGCAGGGTATGTATTGTATAGGGTTTGTAATGTAGGGTATGTATTGTAGGGTATTTATTATAGGGTTTGTATTGTAGGGTATGTATTGTAGGGTGTGTATGTAGGGTATGTATTGTAGGGTATGTAAGGGTATGTATTGTAGGGTATGTATTGTAGGGTATGTATGGTAGGCTATGTATTGTAGGGTTTGTATGTATGCATGTATGTATGTATGTATGGGCATGAGCGGCAGCGAATGCAGCGCGTAAAGTATGACTCAAGTATGTATGTATGCATGTATGTATGTATGTATGTACGTATGTATGTAGGCTATGTATTGCAGGGTATGTATTGTAGGGTATATATAGTAGGGTATGTTTTGTAGGGTATGTATTGTAGGGTATGTACTGTAGGGTATTTATTGTAGGGTATGTATTGTAGGGTATGTATTGTAGGGTATGTATTGTAGGGTATGTATTGTAGGGTATGTATTGTGGGCTATGTATTGTAGGCTATGTATTGTAAGGTATGTATTGTAGGGTATGTATTGTAGGGTATGTATTGCAGGGTATGTATTGTAGGGTATGTATGGTAGGGTATGTAATATAGGGTAGGTATTGTAAGGTATGTATTGTAGGGTATGTATTGTAGGGTATGTATTGTAGGGTATGTATTGTAGGGTATGTATTGTAGGGTATGTAATATAGGGTAGGTATTGTAAGGTATGTATTGTAGGGTATGTATTGTAGGGTATGTATTGTAGGGTATGTGTGTAGGGTATGTATTGTGGGGTATGTATGTAGGTATAGTATGTAGGTATAGTAGGCATAGTGGGCATAGTATGTTGGTATTGTATGTAGGTATGGTAGGTATAGTATGTAGGTATAGTAGGTATAGTATGTTGGTATAGTATGTAGGTATAGTATGTATAGTATATTGGTATGTATGTATGTATGTATGTATGTATGTATGTATGTATGTATGTATCTATGAAGGTATGCATGTATGTATGTATGTATGTATGTATGTATGTATGTATGTATGTATGTATGTATGTCTGGGCATGAGCGGGAGCGAATGCAACCCGCGAAGCGCGCCAACCACATTAAACTTTTTGTACTTGACGGGCTCCGGGAAGCGAGCGTAGTAAGTGCCCCCGGCTAGTCTCTATTATATAATCTACGTCGAAACGGGATGTTCTTAACAATGGGCCATTGTGTCTTGAACAATCGATGTTCGACTGAACAATAGGATCAAAGGAGCGGGCGTTGCCACTCAAAGGTTTTTTTCTGGGGGTCAATAAGGGTGCAAATTGGTATGGAAATGATCGCTTCATTGTCCTGATGAAACTAAAGCAATCCGCTAATTTCCAACCCCAGCGGTTCGGGAGTTATGGCCCATTTTGTGTTACAACTTTCTAGAAAGTTCTGAGGAACAAGTTAATGCGATGCAAAACGAGCAGGGAGAAGCACGTGTTTTTTTGGTTGAATGGGCGGCAAGTTGCTCGGGTTTAAGCACGAATACGTGCCGTAAATCAATTGTAAAGACGTGTCAATTGTTGTCAGGACCTGTGGAGACAATGTGTGGACAATTGTTTCAAGGTATTTCTTTTATTTAATTGTTTTTGGGTGGAAATAGCACGAGTTTTGTTTTGTTTCACCTCACGTTTTTTGTGTTGAAGCAAGGGCCTATGAAAACACGAAGGCAATTTTGATTTTCTTGGGTCGTTTTGGACCGATTTTGCCCATTTAAATATTCGATAACTGTTTATTTACACGAGAACTAAAGTTATCTGGGGTTGTTTTTTTTATTTTGTCGATTTTCCTTTGATTTTGGACAGTTTTGGCCGAGTTTGGGTTTTGCTGGAAAACACGAAATTTTCAAGCAACAGGCGTGTGTTTCGCATTCGCGAAAACTAAATTCTAGCTTGCCAAAACTTTGTTTTTTTCCCCCAAATACTTTCGATAAATGTTCGACAGGCTATTGGCTTCATGTTGGTGTAATTGGAGTTAAAATGGACAAATTTTGACCAAGTTAGAGGAATTTTTGTGTTTTTAAAGTTGGCTGATGAATAAATTTGTTCACGGCTGTGGTGTTGGGCTGCACTAAATACTCCCTTAAAATTCAAAACAACATTGTTAAGAAATGTTAATATTTTTATCGGATTCGCTGTTTTCTCAGCTACAGTTTGATATATTTTTTATTACAGATTGATTTTAAATTGTCCAGGATTGATAAGGTTTTTGAAGGCAACTAATTTTTTTCAAACTTCACACTGAACTCATCAACTTTCAGAAACGGCTTTCAAGGGGGCGGCAGGGAGGGCGCTGCCAGGGGGGAAGATTCGACCTCCCACCTTTACCTTCTTTAGAAATGTTGCGTCGTAGTATGTATTGTAGGGTATGTATTGTAGGGTATGTATTGTAGGGTAAGTATTGTAGGGTATGTATTGTAGGGTATGTCTGTAGGGTATGTATTGTATGGTATGTATTGTAGTGTATGTATTGTAGGGTATGTATTGTAGGGTATGTATTGTAGGGTATGTATTGTATAGGGTTTGTAATGTAGGGTATGTATTGTAGGGTATTTATTATAGGGTTTGTATTGTAGGGTATGTATTGTAGGGTGTGTATGTAGGGTATGTATTGTAGGGTATGTAAGCGTATGTATTGTAGGGTATGTATTGTAGGGTATGTATGGTAGGGTATGTATTGTAGGGTTTGTATGTATGTATGTATGTATGTATGTATGGGCATGAGCGGCAGCGAATGCAGCGCGCAAAGTATGGCTCAAGTATGTATGTATGTATGTATGTATGTATGTACGTATGTATGTAGGGTATGTATGTAGGGTATGGATGTATGTATGTATGTAGGGTATGTATGTAAGGCATGTATATTATATATAGTATTTATATATAGTATATAGGGTATGTATTGATGTATATATTTATGTATAGTATCTATAGTAAATATGTTAATGTTAATATGTAATGCTTCTAATTTCTAACTTTTGTAATTCTTCAAAAAAGATCACTGCAAAACAAACACTGTCCTTCTTTTTGAACAAATGATCCTCAATTAACAATCTTAAAATGAACTCACCTGGCTATAATAATGTTCACAAGGAATGACCACAAACATTCATTTTATGTCAAGAAGAAATCATGTAATATACTTTATAGCATATTGGCTCATCTCTGTTCTTTTCACGTGGCCTTGAAGTCTATTAAATGTAAGTAATTTATTGTTACTGCAAATCATTAATTACCTCCACCTCATGTATTCAGTATTCACACAGTCAAATAACGTATTTACCTTCTTACTTTCGCTCAACCTTCCATGGCCTACTCTTATTATTCGTATTTTTACCAACAGCATTATTTCCGAAGATATAACAGCTGACCAAAAATCAATGTACTTCATTCTCCATGTGTCTGAGGTGGAATATGCTCTTGCTGTTGTTGTGTTCAACTGCCTTTCTGTCGAATCGAATGGATCATCATGAGAATAATAATATCAACAACAAGGCACGCCGCCGAATAGAGGCCACAAAACTTTCAAATTGGCGCGAATTTAAAATAGCAATTGCGTCTTCACTTTCTTGCTATAGCAAATGTAAAATTTTTGTTCAGTATCTAACGTTGTTAGAAATTGGCAGATAATTATAATATCTATATATTTGAGAAAAGCATTGTTAGAAAGATTGTTTTACTTTATTATTGGTAAGTTGAATGTTTAAATTTACCTTTTCTAAACAATCCTTATTTACACGGACAGCGTCTTCTTTAAAGCAAAGTTGTCTTTCATTGCATCGCAATGCACTGTCTTTTTTAGTGTTTCTGTCATCTGGCTTCTCCGTTAATGTCCAGCCAGTTAGTAAAGTAAAGTAAAGTAAAGTAAAGTTTTTTTATAAAGTAAATATTTCACTCCTTCACTTCAGCATGACATTTTATTCTTATTTTTTCACTCAACTCAATCAACATAATAATATACAAGTTGACAATGATGTTAAACATTTAAACATTAATGGCAACTTTCTGTTTCCAAGATAATCAATTCATCCAAAACATCTTTCTTCTTGTGCAAAAATTCATTCAAATTAATTCAACAATCAAGAGTAATTCCAGACATTTCTTACAATTTTGTTTTAAATCATTTATTTTATCTTGCAGCTCACCACAAAACAACAACCCCATCCAGTTCCTCACAAAAATCACTCTTATTTCAAGTTTTAACATTTTCACTTAAATTGGGTTGTATATAACACACATTTTTTTTTTATATCACCTCTTGCAAAATGCCAAAAAAAGCTAGAAAATTTCGGAAAGCAAATCGCAGAAGTCGTGCGAATAACCAACAGCCTCATCCAGTTGATTTACCACCTGATAATACGGTACAGGGATCAGTGAATGATCTTCACCAGTTGGAGCAAGAATACCCTCAGCAACCAGCCCCAGAATATCAATCACTCCCAGTTCATCATCCACAGATGCAGGCATTGTATGTGCAATGGCAACTACCTGCGATGCTTCCCCACTACGGACTTATAGAACTTCCACAACCAATAAACAATGGCTTACAATATCCTGCAGCACTGGCCCCTCAACTTCAGGTACACAACTCAATAATTTGTGCTAATCTTTTCAAAATAAAATAACTATATTATATACAACTATTTGCAATTAACAACGATCAAAACCAAACCAGTATCAACCAAATTATCAATATTTTTTCATCTGCAGGTACCGCCGATGGTTATGCAGTTGCAACCACCCCTTCTGAATCGTAATCATGAAAGTCCAACAGCATTACAAACGGCAGATGTGGAGATGCTTAATGTAAATCAAGCTCAAATTGGTAAATTAAAATTATTAACGCAAGCTAACTACAGTTAGGCAACTCCATTTTCCATAACTTAAATGCCCCATCCGATTTCCCTATTTGAGACATGTTTTATAAGTTTCCATGTATATTTATATCAATTTACATAATCACACAGTAATGACATTAAAGTTTCTAATAGCTAATAATCACAAAAACTAATTTCACTTAGATTTCGTTATCAACAGATACGGCCAATGCAGATGCAACCCGAAACACATATTGAAAATGAAAATAATCAAATTGAAAGGCCGGCACAACCTGATGAAATCAACATGGAACAACACATTCCCATTCCACATGATAATCAGGTAAAACAGACTACCATCACAATTGGCTTTAAATACACCAGTCATTCTCCATAGGACCATGTCAGGAAATTATTTTGCTCTCTAAATAGACATATCTTCACAAGTGTCAGTTTTATGCATTTCAAAACACATGATTGAATTATACTAACTTAAATTGCATTCCTTTTCAGGATCCACAAATATTGCCTGCTGCTATGGAATTGCAACCCAACGTTCAAAATGAGAATGAAGAGAATGAAATAGCGGTACAACCACAAGAAGTTGAAATGCATGACGAGATCCCACCACAACACCAAGATGATGTCCCTCAACCCATCGAACATCTAGCAAGAGAAGTAAATCAACCTATTCTTGAAAATCCTCAATTCTTTCCAATGCCTCATCATCTTGGGAAAATGACCAGGACATGTATTCACTGTGAAGCAAAGTACTTCCGAGAGGAACTCAACTCAAGAAGGCAATACAACAAATGTTGCTTGGGAGGATTAATAACTCTCTATCCCATTCAACCACCCCCAGCAAATGTGATGCATTTGTACACTGGAACTACTGAGGAATCTAAACATTTTCTAAAATATTTTCTTAGATACAATTCACTAATGGCGATGGCATCCTGGACAGCTAACGTTGTAAGACACGCTAATGCAGGACCACCAGTCATCACCATACATGGAAACGCATACCATATGACAGGTAAATATAACGTCTCTTACAATATGCTATATTTCTATATAATAACTTCACTTAGTGAAACGGATGTTGATGGAACACTGAATTCCTTTCCAACCCAACATACAATGGATAAGCTCTCTATGCTTGCCTGAATATGAAGAGTTATCCAATCGAAAATCAAGGCACTTTATGATGCTTTCATAACAAAGCACTTGCTGCACTCACTTACAGTTGATATAACGAAGTACAATTTAGAATGTTTCTTTGATTTCAACAGGGGTAACTGAAACCGACAGATCCCGAAAATATACAGAATTATATATTATGGACACCCAACAAGCACTGCAAGAACGCCAGAACACAGCCAGAGAACAACAATTAGACTTAGACATGGTAGCACTGCTGCAAAACGAATTGATGGCAGTAAATCGGTTTGCTCAACATTTTAAAACAATGGGAAAAGTACTGGAAGAGCAAAGGCAGCAAGCTATTGCCAATGATCAGCCACTTCCCACATTCAAGATGATTATTACCGGTCGCCCAGAACAAGATCGAAGATATGACAATCCAACTGCCAGAGAAATTGCAGCAGTCTACCCTATACGCAAAGGCGGTGCTCCTAGTCCCGAGGATAGAGAGCTTCAAATTCGAACAAGGTGTGGTAATCTTATGAAGATTAATGCCTTAGCTCCTGTTGCGGATCCTCTAACTTATCCATTGTTGTTCTTTCAGGGTGATCCTGGATACAGCTTGGACCTTCGACGTCAACCTACACGTGAAGGACAAGGCCAGCAAAATGCTAATCGTAATCACCATATTAGACTCACAATCGTCGAATATTATTCGTACCGAATACAAGTCAGAAATCAACTGTCTACAATCCACAGTGCAACACTTCTCTTTCAACAATATTTGGTGGATGCATACACCAAAATAGAAGAAAACAAGCTGAACTGGATTTTGCACAATGAACGGCAATTACGTGCTGACAGTTATCGAGGCCTGATGGATCACCTGAACAGAAGGGCTGAAATCGAAAATTAAATGGCCAGGGCAAACAATCCCAACAAACCCCTTCATATTGACGTCGGTCGTATTTTCATACTTCCCTCATCTTTTTCAGGCAGTCAACGAAACATGTACCAGAACTTTCAAGATGCAATGACTATCGTGAGAAAGTACGGCAAGCCTGACATCTTCCTAACCATGACAGCCAATCCCAAATGGAAAAGGCGAATGAGCGACCTGACATCGTCACGCGAGTATTTCAACTGAAACTACAAGAACTACTGGAAGATGTCCTTCACAAGCACATTCTGGGACACACTATTGCACATGTATATGTCATCGAATTTCAGAAGAGAGGACTACCACACGCTCACATGATTCTGTTCCTCTCTGAGGCTGATAGACCACGAACACCCGAAGAGGTAACATCTTCAACAATAATTTATATATAGAGCACAAAATATAATCATCAGTTGTATTGCTTAGTAAAAACACAATGCATTTGATGTGTAAAACTTACATCTGATATTTTCCTTCCAAACCTACAGGTAGATCGACTTATATCAGCTGAAATTCTGGACCCAAAGGATGCAAGATATCACAAGTTAGTGCTGAAGCACATGACACATGGACCATGCGGTGATATAAACCCCAGATGTGTTTGCATGGAGAATAACAAATGCAAGAAACGATTTCCGAAAGATCGCACTGCCGAAACACAAATCAATGTGAATGTTTATCCCCTCTACAGACGACGTTGTCGTCACCCAGTCAATCTGGAAGATCGACTTCTAGATGATACATGGGTTGTGCCACATAATCGCTATCTTCTACTCAAGTATCAGTGTCACATTAATCTCGAAATATGTAGCACTGTGAGATCCGTGAAATATATTTTCAAATATATTCATAAAGGACAAGACATGGCACACGTGGAAATTCTTGAAGGACAGCAGCAACAAGTACCACAAGATATTGAGCACGATGAAGTATGCCAATACATCAATGCTCGGTATATTGGACCTCATGAAGCTGTTCATAGGATATTTCAATTTTCCATGCACGACAAAAGTCACACTATACAACGTCTGCATGTTCATCTACCTGATCAGCAGACCGTATACTTTCAGGATAATGAAAGGGTCGAACAATTACAAAACATTAATGAAAAAACCACACCGACGTCTTGGTTTGAATTGAATGCACAAGACCAGGCTGCACGCCAATATCTCTATCATGAGATTTCTGAACACTATGTTTTCCACGAGCGCACCAAAACATGGAAAGGAAGACAGCGGACAACAATGCCTGTTATAGGCAGAATATATCAAGTTCACCCACGACCATGTGAGCAAAGATTCGCACTGAGAGTGTTGCTTCTCCATAAACGAGGTGCCACGTCGTTTGAAGATCTTCGCACGATAGAAGGAAACCTATGCAATTCCTTCAAAGACGCTGCTTTAGCACTAGGTCTGTTGGAAGGTGATGCTGAAATCATACGCTTTTTGGAGGAGGCAGTTATTTTCAACATGCCAGTACAACTGAGACAGTTGTTTGCAACATTACTCCTTTTTCAAACACCTTCAGATATCGCAGCACTCTTCAACATGTTCAAAGAAGCATTAAGTGAAAACTTTGTACGACGTGACCAAGTCAATCATCCGGATATGGCCATACCTTCTGAAGACCGACACATGTATCAATGTCTACATGACATTGACGAAAATTTGAAAGTTCATGGTCAATCGATCACTAATTATGCTGACCTTCCTCAACTTCCAGCCAACTATGTCATTCCTGAACGAGGTACTAATGTGTTATTTTCAAATATGCACTGTATTAGTAAGAATATAATAATGTATCCTAACATCATGCCGACAAGGGCATTTACATATTTTTCCACATTGATCCTCCTAGCTTTCTTTCCAATTTTATTGCAATATACTTCACTTATTATTACAGAGGAAGATGACATGGATGTTGGCAATGCCAGAGAGGAAGGAGAACGAATGCTGGCCGCATTGAACCCTGAACAGCGAGCCATATACACGGGAATCACTGATGCTATCAACGCGCAATCTGAACAGAACTGTCACTTTGTTGACGAGCCGGCTGGAACCGGGAAAAATTTCCTCTACAAAACGTTGGTTCACAATCTGCAAGCCAATGGACATAAAGTACAGTGCATGGCGTGGTCAGGAATTGCTGCAACACTGCTCATAAATGGTAGAACTTCACATTCTACCTTTCAAATTCCTATACCACTTCAAGCTGAATCAACGTGTAATGTCAAGAGACAGAGCAGGAGAGCACAGGTATTGCGCGAAACTACCCTATTCATATGGGATGAAGCTTCCATGATTCCCGCACTTGCATTACAAGCAGTCGACCGACTGCTTCGAGACATTACACATGTCGACAAACCATTTGGTGGCAAGTTCATGTTACTTGGTGGTGACTTCAGACAAGTTCTACCTGTCGTCACGAAAGCAGGAAGGGAAAGAATTGTAGCAGAAACTCTAAAATCACACCAGATCATTGATCTATGGACAAAGTTTCAGCAGCATCGTTTACACACCAACATGAGAGCCATTCAAGATGATTCATACCGTGAATTCTCAGAATGGCTCCTCAGACTTGGCAACAAACAAGAAGCACACGATGCACTGGACAGCGTAATTCTGCCACAACAGATATGCACTTCGTCTAAAGAAGACATGCTGAACTTCATTTTTCCCAGGCCGAACACACCAGATTCACACCTAATGATGGATCCTGTAACAATGTCTGAACGCTGTTGCCTGACTCCAAAGAATGACTTATCACATCAAGTAAACGACTTAATTCTGGACAGACTTCAAACAGCCGAAAGAACTTATTACAGCACAGACAGTGTTGTCACAGACGATCCACATGAGGAAGAGGCCTACCCCATTGAATTTCTCAACCAACTCACTCTGAATGGAATGCCCTTGCACAGACTTAAACTCAAGGTAGGAAGATTACAATCTTTCATCCTATTAGCATTTAATTATTATGTGCAAAGGTGGTGCACCATAAAAAAGGCGTCATTAATCACAATAATATTCATTGCATTAGGTTGGTGCAACGATCATTCTTCTGCGGAATCTCAATCCAAAGAAAGGTCTTTGCAAGGAAACAAGACTCATAGTTCGGCATCTGTGACGTCACGTGATCACAGCAGAGATCATTAGCAAGGAGCACAGAGGACAACGGGGTCATGATTCCCAAGATCACAGTCTCCACTCAGGACATGGAAATGCCATTCAAAATGAAACGCCGACAGTTTCCAGTCAGAGTTGCATACTGCTTGACAATCAACAAGGCACAGGGACAATCCCTCAGGTGTGTTGCTTTGTAGTTACCTGCGCCCGTGTTCACACATGATCAGTTATATGTGGCCATGTCAAGAGTAACATCATTTAACGGGCTCAAAGTATTCCTCCCAGAGGAAACACACAGGAAAACAAAAAACATTGTTTTCCAGGAAGTCCTGTAAAGGCTTCATCCTAGAGCGACCATCTGCACAGTTGCTCTACAGAGGGCTGCCTACCAAAACGCACATACTCGCATTCAAGGGTACGGGTATTGTGTGTCAACGCAGATCACGTCGCACATAAGTGTGATGTACAGCCGTTACTGGCAGCCTTCTAGAATGCCTTCATTCTAGATAATACTGATCTGCAGAGACCAACTGGACATTACACCATCCATATGTCCAGGTATGATGCTCTCTGTTCCATATCAATAGATAAATCAATTAATGCACCTTGCTTGAAAAGCAGACTGAATAAATAAAGGCTGAATAATATTTCTACATTGACTACCACTAAATGTTTTTTTAACGAATCACTTACAGTATTCTAAACCTGTAGGTACTTAATTCTTCCACATTGTCACTTAATGATGTTCCTTATCAGGCAGATGTGTTGTCATAAACTGAGTGTGCCAGTCACAGACGGCAATGATTTCACAACCATTGCACCACAAGATTTTCAAATTTAGTGGGAAGCATACATTGTATCAGTAACTAATAGAATCCTCCAATACACAGGACAAAACAAGCTAACATGGTTCTTACCACACAAGCAAACATTATTAATGCATTTTAATAATCTATATGTGCATAAATATGTCTTTGTTATCTGACTTGAATATTAAGAGTCTTGCGTGATAATTTGTGATAGTTTCCCATTGTAGATATCTTTTTAACCACAACCTCACAGTGTATGGTATCTCCTCATTCATTCACTGTGGGAAAGTGCTTGACAAAGTATTTCTGTTTTTTTTAGTCAGCAATATTCTAATTGTATAGGTATATCATTAACATTTGCTTCCGTTTATATTATATGAAGCTTTTTCATGTGTTAACCTCTTATCTCTTCACATAGCAAAACGATGAATTTGAATGCCTTTCTTGCATCTGTACTAGTTATGTTCACCAAATGCCAACTTAAAATTAAGGAACTTTTAGAACTACAAAGTGGTCAAAGAGATCTCAAAATAACGAACTTAAACAATTAGGCCCTCAGCTAGGTTCCTTATAAAAAGAAGCGTATATTCTCATCGCAATTGCAATTCTAATACTTATTAGATAATTACAAGTTTTGTTGCTCTTGAAAACTACAATCATAATGCAATCAATGCAGCACCACGTAATGTCCTGGAGCAAATACCATTATCATCAGATTTTCACGGGAATTTCGGCGTCCTAGCAACAACAATACGCTCTTTAACCGGAAATGAATTTTCATTGGCTAACGCGATTTTTCTTAGCGACGTGGTAGCAACGGATCTGGCCATGGATTTTCACAGTGAAAAGCCTATGGAGCTGCGCCTAACTAGTGTTTTAAAAGTGGGTTTTATCGCGTTATTTTGATAAAATATTGAACAAAATATGTTTTTCTTGCGGGTTCGTATATGATATTTCAAATTTGTCAAGTTTTTTTCAAACATTTTTCACTTTTGGGTTTTATTTTGCGCTTTGTCAAAACATACCAAATTTAGGCTCGTCCGCCAGTCAATTGGTCAGTAAACTCAATTATTAGGGTTATATACTTCATTTCAATCAAGGAAATACAGAATTCTAGAAAATACTAATCATAAATAGTGCGGGTTCGTGCTTTCTCGGTTAGTTTTCAAACACCCATTAGTTTTCAAACGCAGCTAATGTACGAAATGAAATGTTTCACTTATATGAGGAGTGCAGACATGAATATGAATTGCGCATTCGTAAATGTTATATTTTTCTTTAATTGATTTTGACGTTTTTTGATAGTAGGATGGCATAATCTCACCAATTTCAGAATTTTTGCAAATAAATAGATGGCATTTTTCCAAGTAAATTCTCTTTTGCTACATCAATAGTTTTGAGCTGTTTTGCTGTCCATATTACAAAATGGGTCCATTCAATACGGGCTGATGTCAGTTCAGCTTGTACTTGATCCCATTGGGGATGAAAGATGGAATAATATAAGGTTCAAATGTATAAAACACTTGCTTGAGTAATATATGAAAGTCACAGGAAATAACATTCAACCAACTGGCTTGGACTTTTTTCCAAGTATACTAATAAGGTGCACCCGGGATGGAATCACTGAAACACCCTCTAATAAAAGTAAGAGGGACCTTGGAGATCAAATGACCCTATTGAAGTAGCACATTCGAGAAGATTGCTCAGGCTTAACTGAAGGTCTAAGTTAAAGAGGATAGTTTCTAACTTGCAAAAAATGTAAACTTAGATAGAGAATAAAATTGCTAGTTTTTAATGCCAGCTGCACTGCTATCAGTCAGTCTTGAATGGGCCCTTTTGTTATATGGACACAGAACAACTCAGAACTGCATATTGATTTGATTTGATGTACCTAGTCTGTAAAACATTAGCTTCCACAAGGGGCGTTTGAAAAATAACCAAGACAGCACAAACCCGCACTATTTTCCTCAAAATGATTATTATTTTTCTACAATTCATAATTTGCTCAATCGAAATGAAACATAACCCCAAAAATTGAGTTACTGACCAATTGACTAGCGGACGGGCCTAAATTTTGTATATATAGGGCACATTTTGACACACCGCAAAATACAGCCGAGAAACAAAAATAGACAAAAAAACTTGACAAATTCGAAATATCATATAAGAACCCGCAAGAAAAGCATATTTTTTTCAATATTTTGCCAAAATAACGCGATAAAACCCACTTTTAAAACATGAGTTGGGCGCAACTCCATAAGCTTTTCACTGTGAAGATCCATGGCCAGATCCGTTGCTACCACATCGCTAAGAAAAATCGCGTTAGCCAATGAAAATTCATTTCCGGTTAAAGAGCGTATAAGGGCGCGAAATGTAAAATTTTTCTTGCGTCATAGAGGACTTATCGTGCGTGAAAATTTTTTCACATTCAGCAAAAACACAGCAATAATTCACGTAAGTACATGTATTTTCTAATGTTCCTTTTACTTTTACATGAAAAAACAGGCGATTTATAACTAGAACAGGTTTAAAAGGCTCTTAGTGCTACATTTCATGTCACAATTGCCATTGCAGTGGATATTTTCACAATATCATAACAATTTTATCCTTTACAGGTTCACTTGAAATAGATAGTTTTCACTACTACTGAGTAGGAGAGGAAGTGGGTGTCCGAGCGCACGCATGCGCAGTAGAATTTTTATTTTTTTCTAGTGTTAAGATCACGCATGCTCGAGAGTCTTCGAGAATTGAAAAGAGCATGAACGGTAAAAAATAATCGAAAACGACAGGTTGTGGAAAGTTATTTTGAAGTTGCAAAACATCGTCAAAGCTGATAAAAAACCCATAAAAAGCTTAATAACTAAAAAACGGTTTTGTTTATGAAAAAGATTTTTACAGCAATAAAAAGAAAATCTCTTGGTTATATTGAATGAATTATTTCATATTTTTCATGCACTTATAAGATGATAAGAATTAATTCACGTTCTCGGCTCGAAATTGAATTCAAAGAACCAATCAGAAACTTTCGAATGCGACGCTCGAATGTACGCGTCAAATCTTTGTCATGAGAAATCAGAAACTTCTAGAATCTGGAATGATCTAGAAAGTTTTTACAATTTATATATTAGTAGAATTTAGAAAAATGAGCCATAAATTTCCATCATACTAACTTTATTTTATAACAATTTTAAACGTAACATATGCAGTAAATTTTCATCATACTAACTTTATTCTATAACAATTTTAAGCACAACATGTGCGGCATGCAGTATGTGTCATCTTCTGATATAGACGTTTTTCATCTTGAGAATCTTCTTCTTTCTTCTGGTATAGGCATTGTTTCATCTTCTGGATCTTCTTCTGCTATAGACATTTTTTCATCTTCTGAATCATCCGTCTCAGCATTTCGGAAAATTATGCCATAGCAATCACACTGAGCGAAACCATCCCATTCTCGATCACAATCACCACAGATCGTTAACGTAGGAATTTCATCAGTGTACAATCCAGGAGTATAGCGATATAAGATGCATCTGTCCAGCCTATCATCTATCACCCCATATAGATTGAAAATGATTTCTTTTTTTCCTTCATCTAGACTGAGAAGAATTGAAGATTTTTCTTCAATCGTTAAAAATGGAGGATAGTAACCATATAACATATCCAACAAGTCTTTAAACAGGTAGACAAGTGTTGACCCAGATTCAAAATTTGACGCATCTCCATCTATTTCATGCTTATCGGCATTCTCCCAGTGTCCTTCTTGTTCTTTGCGAAACATATCCCACGCACCATTCTTTAGAGGCTTTGCTGTATATGTACGTTAATCGCCTCTGATGAATTGAACTAATGCTTCATAATACACATTTGTATGATACATTGGGGAAAACTGTAAACCCTCACTACAAAATGATGTAAAAAGAATTTCCACCTCATCAGTTTCTTCAATATCATCTAATGAGACTTTTGATTCAAAATGATACATCTTGACTAATTACTTCTTTCTTCTTCAACGATTTATAGTTAAATGAAATCTACTCGACTATCCTTTTATATAAGTCTAAAGATGTTCCAGTAGTTTCCAGAAGCAGAAGCTTCCAGAAGTTTCCAGGGGCTATCAACCAATCAGATCACAGGGACTTACACAAAAATATCGAGGAACTGGCAAATTCACGTTCTCGGCTTGAGATTGAATTCAAAGAACCAATCAGAAACTTTCGAATGCGACGCTCGAATGTACGCGTCAAATCTCTGTCATGAGAAATGAGAAAGCAGAAACTTCTAGAAGTTTCCAGGGGCTATCAAACAACCAGATCACAGGGACTTTTCAGAAGTTTCTAGAAGTAGGGAAAGTCCCTCGGGAAAGTTCTAGAAATTTCCATGACGTCATAAAGAAGTTTCCAGAAGCAGAAATCTCTACAATCTGATTGGTTGATTTATGTATATAAATCATCCTCGAAATAAAATCACTTCAATCATGAAGAGATCACACGAAGAAAGCGCAGCTGCTAATAATAGCAAGAAAAGAAAAATCTCTTGCTATCAATGTGGGAAAGTATTCAATAGAATGGCGAATCTAATGGCGCACAAGCGAACAACTCATAATGTGCAATCGCCACCCAGATTAGTTGGCGAAGGTAGGAAAAAGAAAAAGATAGATGATAAAGCATTTAAAATTAATACTAAGGAAGAGGATATTGAAAATATGAAAAAGATCAAGCAGCACACCATTCGCGAACTTATGAGTGAGATATTTACACATAAGCAAGGGATAAAGTATTATATTGTTCTCGAAGTAGAATTTCATAAACCGATCGGGGATATCATATCAGATCCACCACCAGTATTCAGATCTGCTATCTATTCACTGCTGCGATCAGAGATTGAAGATATTGAAGAGCTTGAAGACCAAATAGACGACGCCATTAGAAAGTTAAAAAATGACATAGATGAATTTACAGAAAATGGAAGCGGCTGGATATTTACAAAGTATATCAAACTGCTAGTGAAGATGTTCGACTATGAAGCAATCAAAGGTAAAAAATATTTGCAGCTACCCGCCAACATCAAAAACAAACAAGCAGTCATTAACGTGCAAAACGATGATGATAAATACTTCATCTGGGCAATTCTATCTGCACTACATCCACAATCAAAAGATCCACAAAGAGTCGCAAAGTATCAACAGTACTTGAACGAGCTTAACTGCGAGGGATTGAAATATCCAGTAAAAGTGCAAGATACAAAGATGATTGGTACATTCGAAATAAACAACATAATTTCAATCAACATCTATTTAAATGAAGATGATGAAATTATACCAGTAAGAATAGCGAAAAAAGAACTTGGAAAGCATGTAGATTTGCTACTAATAATTAATGATAATGATGAGAATCACTACTGTTGGATAAAGAGTATGAGTCGTTTGTTGGCCAGTCGCGATGGGCATAAACATCGTGGAAAGCGTTTTTACTGTCCGCTATGCCTGTCATCATGCACAAGTCAAGAAAATCTAGATAAACATAAAACATTATGTCAGAAAATCAAAATCTTCCAAGGTGTTGAATATCCCAAAGACGCAGAATTAAAGTTTGAGCATTTTAAGAACCAATGCATGCTACCATTCATCATATATGCAGATACTGAATCTATTCTGGAAAGTTCAAACAAGGGAGATGCTTATCAAGAACACAAACCAATCAGTTATTGTATTTACGCCACGTCAATCGATGATAGATGGCAACGACCGTTGGAATGTTATACCGGAGAAGATTGCATGGAGGTGTTTATGAATAGTTTAGATAAGCTAAATGAAGAAATACGAACAGTATTCAAGAAAACCATGCCAATGATTAGATTAACACCGGAAGAAAATGCGGAACATGCTGAGGCTATGCATTGCTATTGTTGCAATCAACTATTCAATGATAATGATAGACAAAAAGTCAGAGATCATTGTCACATTACCGGAAAATACAGAGGTCCAGCTTGCAAGCATTGCAACTTCAAACATCTGGATATAGTAGCAAACTATCACACCATCCCGATCGTCTTTCACAATCTAAAAGGATATGATATGCATCATATTCTGAAGAATTTGAATGGCAGAAATGCAAAGATCATCGCCAATTCGAAAGAAAAGATCATGACTGCACAGATTGGTGGTTATTCTGAAGAAAATGAAGAAGGTAGAAATACCAACACTAATGGAATCAAATACATTGATTCATTCGCGTTTTTAGGCACCAGCTTAGCAACACTAGCCAACAACCTGCCGAAAGAAGATTTCATATATATGAAAAAATACTTGCATGATGAGATCACCCAACAACAATATCCTGAGGTACCTAGAAATGAAGGAGAAAGAGTTACAGAATTGGAAAGAGAACGTCAAAACATGTTTGAACCAGGCGTAGCATGCAAAGATCCGCTAAAAAATGAAGATGTTTTGTATTATAGAAATTGGAAAATACCACCAAAGAGAGCTTTAACAGAAGCAGAAGATGCAGATGTCAAGAAAGCGTTTGATTTGCTGACAAGGAAAGGTGTTTATCCCTATGACTGGGTGGATAGTATAGAAAAAATGCAAGAAACATCTCTACCACCAAAAGAAGCATTTTACAACAAACTCTATGATTCCAGCATCAGTGATGAAGATTATACATATGCTCAACAGGTTTGGCGATTTTTCAACTGTCAGACCTTTCAAGATTATCATGAGCTATATCTGAAAACTGATGTGCTGCTGTTAGCTGATATATTTGAATCGTTCAGAAAGCAGAGTCTAAAATTCTACAAGCTTGATCCTGCTCATTATCTAACTGCTCCTTCACTAGCTTGGGATGCAATGTTGAAGATGACTGGTGTAAAGCTAGAATTACTATCTGAAGAAAAGAAGGACATTCACCTTATGATTGAAGATGGTATTCGACAGGGTGTTTCGATAGCAGTGAAACGTCATGCTGAATCGACGGAAAACAACACGTTGATGTACTTAGATGCAAACAATCTCTATGGATGGGCAATGTCACAGCCAATGCCTTATGGTGGTTTCAAACAATTTACACAAGAAGAAATTAAAAACACAAACATTGACGCTTTGTTGTCAAGATCTGAAGATATTGGTTACATTCTCAAAGTTGACTTAGAATATCCAGCTGAGTTACATGATCATCATGCAGATCTACCATTAGCACCACAAAGATTACAAGTTCAAGAAGAAATGTTATCAAAATATCAAAGACAAGCTTATGGGGAAAAGTTTAAGTCAACACCAAAGCTAATACCAAATCTATATGACAAAAAAGAATACACCATGCATGAAAGAAATTTAAGCAGTGTTTGGAATTGGGTTTGAAGCTAACAAAAGTTCATGAGAAAATTGAATTCAAGCAAAACTTTTGGTTGAAAAAATATATTGATTTCAACACTCAAAAGAGAACTCAAGCAAGAAACGACTTTGAAAAAGATCTGTTCAAACTGATGAACAATTCTGTGTTTGGAAAGACGATGGAAAACGTAAGAAATCATCGACGTTTTGAAATCTGCACAGATGGTATAGTCCTGAGAAGATGGGTCAGAAATCCAAAGTTCTATGGAGTAATTGAAATTAATGAAGATACACTTTTGGTAGAGAAAAAGATTGGGAAAGTTAAACTCGATAAACCAATGTATGTTGGTTTCAGCATATTAGATATTAGCAAGACATTGATGTATGATTTCCACTACAACTTTGCAAAACCAAACCTTCCAAACGTTCAACTATGCTACATGGATACTGATAGCTTCATCTATGACATACCAATGTCTCAAGATCAAGTTAACAGAGTATTGAAAGATCATGAAGATGGATTCGATTTCAGCAACTATGATAAAGAACATCCAAATTACTCTGTAAGAAACAAGAAAGTTATTGGGAAAATGAAAGATGAGCTCGGTGGTGGGAAAATGATAGAATTCGTCGGATTGAGATCGAAGATGTATAGCCTCAGAATCGATGATGGGCAAACAATCAAAAGAGCGAAAGGAATTAACAAAAATGTGGTAAAGAAGCAAATAAAGCATGAAGATTACCTAGATTGTCTGAAGGAACAGCAAACCTATTCACACAGCAGCGTAATATTGAATCACACAATCATACCATCTACACAACAGAAAGAACAAAGAAATCGCTGAGCTCTTTTGATGATAAGAGATACATTCTTGATAATGGTTTTAACACACTGCCATATGGGCATTATTTGCAAGAAAATGCGCAAGCTGCTGAAGAAAGATACTGAGAAAAAGACATTATTTGAACATTTCTAAACTAACTGAACCTTTAAGTTTTCAACATTATTTCAAACTATATCTTCTATTAACATAATTCTAAACATACAAATCATTACTTAACTTATCATTTACATTAAAATATTTATTGATTAATGAGTTCATTGTAACGTTTTTTGTTCTATTAATGAGGAAGAACATGCAATGTTGCCCACAAGTCGCACTCTCATAGGATTGAACTTGAGTTTTATTGTAAGTAAGCTTGAACGGATGAATGAAGTTTTTAAATTCTTTCAGCATAGGAGGTTCACCAAACGAATCATAAAAATCCAAAACGCGATCATCGCTAATATAGACGGCTACCCAGTGAGTTCCTTTACCAGTAAAATTATCTTCATTGAAAATGAATGAGCAGGGCAGTGAATGCACATCGATGTTTTTGATTTCATCTTTTCCAAATACACCATGGAAATAAGGTAGCTTTTCATGTTTCAGAAGTAAGTTATTGATTGTTATATCATCCATCATTACCAATCACGAATGATGTTTTTATGACTATCAATTTTAATTGTTCTGTCAAATTCTCCGAGAACAACAATATTCATCAAACTTGCAACAGCCCTTGCAAATTGATGCTTATTCTCAAGTTACCCTCTCTTTTAAGCAAGTATTGTTCATCTGCACAATTTCCCTTCGGTGTCAAGTCAAAACCATAAATTGCTGATCCTTGATTGAATCTCTCATAATCAACCAGACTAGCTGAATTGCCCAGAGTAGTCAACAGACGGCTATAGGCATCGAAGTAGTCATTATCATCATAATCCAATCTTAGAGGGGGAGTGACCTCTTGATTGTTAACAGTCACTTGAACGCCAGAAACTGATCCATGTACAAAGTTGAATGGGTTTTGTTCTGAAGATCCATTAAATGCAGAATTATCCACAAGAGCAAAAAACAATCTGTTTGGTACTTTTCCATTAAACACATTGTCTTGAACCCAGCTCGTTGTTGCAGCGGGGACCAAATAGTTTGTCATATGGGGTTGACAAAGAGGATAATTTGCAGGAGTTTTCATCAGAGTCCTTTCAATTCCTTTCAATACTGCATCTTTAACGTGGATATGGCGAAGTATCAATTTCACTTCATAAATGAAAAGCTGTGGAGATGTACCAGTTTTGCTCATTAAACAAAACAAATTACTGTTGGGACTCAATCGCCATTGAAGACGTACGCCAGGTAGTAGGTATTTGAGTTGATTGCAAATGTTAACATGGGGTTTTGTTAACACTTTGACTTTCTCGCTGTCGTCAAATGGCGCAGATCTTGTGTTCAATCCTTGATTTTTCGCTGATGCCGTATTCGTTGGGTAAGCAGCATCTTCCTTACCTAGTGTGTCACTGACCCAGTTTGTCATTTTCAAATAGTTTTCAGCTTTAGTTTCGTCAAACGACAATATTGTTTCCAAGTAAGATTGGTATGCATACATCCCGTTTGCTTCTGTGACAGGGGTGTCATTCAAAACCAGCTCTATCTGCTTCCACATAGATTGGCCAATGTTATTTACTACTCCTACAAATTCTGCAGTTGTTTTTCCAATATCAGCTCCATTTGCTTTCTTAATAGCAAGAGTTGAGACGAAATAAGAATGATTCAAGTCAATCATATGATCTGGCTGGGCAGGAATGTCAAACACAACAGTCTGCTTTGAGGAATTGAGAGCAGCAGTTTGTGGAAAATACTCAACATCTTTAAAATAATCAACATCGCTTTGAACTATCGGTGTACTGAATAAATCTAAACTCTCACTAGGGCACTCAGTATATTCTGTTTTTATACTCATTGTAACAATTTCTTCTTCAGCAGTTTCTTCAACAAATTTTTCCCAAATCTGGATGCTTTGCTTTAGGCTTCTTGCTCTTATTTGGCATGAAGATCCCTCTCATGGTGCTTTCTTTTATAGTTCTTTTAGGACGGCTCCTTGATTTCCTACCAGTGGCAGGCTGCTTCTTACTGACAGAGCGCTTCTTGGCAGGTGGTTTTTTTGCTTTTTTTACGACATTTACAATTTCTTCAGTAGCTTTTCTTTTAATTCCTCTCATAGAAGATTGTGCGGTATCTTTCATAACATTTTTAACATTTTCACCCGCTAACACTCGATCAACCGCCTTTTCTCCAAAATCTTTTAAAACAGGAAGTATAAATTTTTTTGTAGATTTTAGTCCTTGCTTTTTCAAAACTGGTATTGCAGCTTTAACAGCTCTTTTGAAAATAGACCCAGCTTTCTTGAAAATAGTACCTACTCCTCTCCCACGCTGGGAAGCATAGAAATATGGAGTTGATTTGTAAATTGGAAAATCATACATGCTTTCTTCTAAAATGTAGCAAGAATGTTGTCTTTGTCTTGTAAAATTGTATATCTTTTCCTAGCTCGTTGTAGACTTTTATAGTAAATTCGTTTATGTCGTTGTACAGCAACGGATAGTAGAACAGATTTTCAAATTCCACAAAATTCAGCATATGTTTGTTAATCTTCAATGGAATGAAACGTAGCAATGGTGTGCTAATTTTCCCGACTACACGGTAGTCTAGCATGGAGCAATATATAAACATACTCTTCCCTTCTGCGTTGACTTGGAAATCTTGATCACCAGTCACATCAGTTGTTCTTTCGATAGCCTTGAATGTATGATTTGATAGTAATCCAATAGGTGGATCTAGACTACTTGTAAACGGGCAAGGTGTCCATCTCACATCTCTATAATAGACATTATTTATATTGCGACTATATTCCTGCACATCTTCAACAAAACCAAACAATTTACATAAATCTTTTCCCATTGCAATTCTTTTTGCATACTTTGGAAATGTTATCTTGACTTTTGAATCCACAATTGAAAACTCTGGTCCACCTTCATAAGGTAAACCTAAATCAGTAACATACTCTTTCAGTTCTCCCTCTTGTCTTTTTACGTTTTCATTGAAAATTGCAACGATTTCTCTCATTGTGAATTTTTTAATAGTATCTCCACTCGAGATTTCATCATAGAAGTCGCGATATTGTATCCATCTCTCAGGTTTATCTGCTGCTTGATTCCATTTTTTCGTATATTCATTACTTGACGCTACTCTCACATTTAACTCATCAAAGCCAACCTTATCAGTGCCAAGTTGCATCAATCCACACATTTTCCAACTATTGTAAACACCATGTTTAAATTGAGCAGGATCAAATACAAGTCTATCACTCAGCTCATAGATCATTTCTACCAGCGCCACTTCCCATTTTCCATGTAAATGTAATTGTTCTTTAAGTTTTATTTTTCCATCAGAATCAGTAGGACATGTGAGGTAAAAATCATTAATCATCTTTAACGAATGATAAATCAATTTGACAATTTTCTTCAAATTTATCTGATATATCTTCCAGAGTTTCCCAGTTGATAATTTTAATATCGAATGATTTTATGTTAGATCTTGTTACTCTATACGTTGCTGGATTTATAGTTGATCTGTGAATTGATTTTGAATCGTCAATAACTAGCCCCAATAGAGGAACAGCATCCTTACTTATAATGAAATTGCAACAAACAGCAAACACTTTTTCACTCTCATCTTTTTCTTTTTATTTAATGTACAAGCAATCATACTACATTTCCAATTAGTATCCACTGGAAGTGGATTATCAAAATTTACATGTCTATTATTTAGTGTCACATTCATATTACTGGCCTAATTCGAACGGCCAGTGATTTTTCTCCAATATACTGCTTTGTGGAATAGAGAGATGTTAATTTTATAGGATTTCCATCATCATCTACCAATTTTATTTGAATTTGTTGAAACTGCAGCCTCTCCAGTGGTGTATAAATATATTCTTTGGAGCGTAATATCTAACATATGTATCGAGATCTGTATCGTAAAATGCTAGTTTTCTCAAAACTCTTCATTTGTTAACACCCTCCAAGATAGTTGCTTTCCAATAGATCACATTCTACATTTATAGAAGTATGTTCATTTAGATGAACACCGTCCTTTATTCTGCTTAAGCAGTTTATCTTTCCTCCAGTCAGCGAGTCACCATCTGCCTTCCTTTTGTAAACAATCAGTTTCATTGTTTGACTGGATGTATACTCTCAGAAATCTTGTAGTGAAAGTATTTGACTATTGACCATTTGGTAAAGTGTGGGTGACCTGATCTTCTAAACCAAGAAAATGTGCCAAAGGTCTTGAAAATGTTATTAAAAGTGCACTAGTATATCTCCGTCTTTTACCTCCATGAGTTGCAAAGCCTAATGTTTTCAAATCATCTTTCATTTCAAACTGTATCTTTCCATCAATTAATGATACTGATAACATGTTTTTTAATATGTACCCAAATTCAGGGAAATCCAAGACTCTATCATTGAAAAGTCTTTTGAATTCATAATACATCAGAGTATTATCACGGGTTTCGATAATTTCTTTATCAAGACGGATCTTTTCATAGAAAAAACCATCTGTACCCCAAGAAATCAATTTTCCATCTTCATCGGTAATAGTCACATACTCGTTGGAAACTGAAAACCAGTATTGATCATGTAATGATTTTTCTCCTCTATCTGGCAGCATCATTTGTAGTAATGCCATTTCCCATTTTCTTTTATTGTTTAATTGAAAAACGTGAGGTAAATCAACTGTGAAATCTACTAGTTTTAATCTATCAGTAACAAATCCCGAAGGAAGAACCAAGTCAAATTCTTCATCAATCATATTGTCTCTAATTGACTTTCAGCTACCCACTCATCAAACTGGGGAGGATAACCATTCCACTTTTTTTTAACCACCGTTTCTTTTTTAAACAGCCTTTTTCGGACAGTGCTCACATTGTTTGGATTAACTTCAGAAGGTCTCATACCAATAGATCTATGATAGGTATTGTTGTAAGAATCAACAAAATCTTGTAGATTATCAATATATCTTAACGTATTTTTAGCTTTGAAGTATCTATACATTCTTCCTTTGAGTGTTCTATTGAATCTTTCCACAATTGCTGCCTTTACATCATTATTTGCAGTGTAAAAATCGATATCGTTTTCTTCAGCAAAGCTTGGAAAGTCTTTGTTTACAAACTCAGTACCTTTATCAGATCGTACCTTTTTGGGCTTTCTTTCCAATAAAATTTCTTTAAAAGCATCGACAATTTCCTTTGCTGTTTTTCTTTTCAGAGGCTTTACCCAAGCATACTTGCTAAAAGTATCAATACAGCATAATAGAAATGTAATGTTGTTGTTTTCTTTTTTCAAATATGCCATATCAACAAGATCGCATTCCCATAAATAATCAATGTTATTAGTTAGTATCCGCTCACATTTAAAGTTCTTCCTACTTGGTCTGTGCAATGAATATGCAAGACTAGTTTTACTCCACTCGTTAACATCTTTTCTTGTTAGATTAGGAATTACTTTTTCAAATTCCCTATATGCTTTATCTAAACCTCCAAGAGAACCCGGAACAGAAGGATCAGAGTATAACTTTTCTAGATTCATAACAAATCAATTAATATTTCTAACAATTTATCATTTATAGAGTTTTTCTTCCGTCGTCTGTATGTTCTTTTCCTTTTGCCACCTGATAGACGCTTTTTAGGCTTTCTTCCTTTATTTATGATCTTTTTGGGCTTTTTCTTCGCCGTTTCATCAACAGTTATCTTTTCAAAAGAAGTCATTTTGCTGTTTTCATAAACATATAGATGGCTATTTATATCCTTTTTTAGACTTGTACACTGCCATGGGAGCTTCATGAGGGAAAATATTTGTTCGAAATCTCATATCTTCATTCATTGATTGGGTGAAATCACAGAGTAGATATCCATACATTCTTGCTGTTGCATCATTATAAATGTCAAGAAATGTTTTAGGAGATGCAGGCATAATTTGTCGTGCGAGAAATCTAATTTGACTTCTATCTCTAGGATTTTTGAAAAGAACTTGATATTGAGTATTGAGAGCCAAATTTCTCATTTCCGTTCCTGTTGGGAAAGGATTTTGCATCATAACAATAACATTAATGTTCAGATGAGATGTTCCTTTTGTGAACAATTTTCCCAAATCTTTGAAGTTTGCAATTTCATGCATTAGATCATCAACAACAATAGTTAATCTTTTGTCTGACCTCTCGATTTCTTCGTACAAGTTTTCAGGTAATTCAGTAATAAATCTACAATTCCCAACAAAACTTTTTTTAATACGCTCAAATAGCTCTGGCTGGTTCGTTCCTGAGATCCACATGAGATTGGGATATTGCCTGCCATCATCGATTATATTATTATAATTTTTAAATAGATTTTGTACCCAAGTAGTTTTGCCGCTTCCGCTTACTCCAGATAAAATCAGAGAAAAAGGTGCTTTAAATCTCAAGTCATAACTCATATTTATAACAAATTTAGAAGGTCTCTTTACAACAATAACTAACCTCTATTTATAACAATTTCTAGAACAAATAACTAACAACTATTTTTAACATAAATAATGTTCATAGAACTTAAACAAACGGTGTGACTAAATTGTTTATAATCCTGTTCAATATCTGTAGCAAATATACGGATGTAGAGAGGTTTGTATGTGATAATTCATCATACAGATTTCCGACATTGGATTTGATTGTTTGAGTTAGATGTCCATTCTTCAACTCATCAAACATTGATTTTTTGAACGATTCTTTCCCCTCAGTCAGCATATCGGCGTTGACATAACTGATGTGAAACGATAAAAATCTGAAAGCATTGTGAACCATACAATCTTGCTTGTGGTCAGTAGCATCAATTGATGTAGAGTAAATCTCTGTAGTTGAGCATTTTTCACAGTACTGTTTTGCTTTTTTGAAAATGCGTTTCAAGAGAATTTTAGCATATGCTTCTTGTACTCGTACATCAACATCTTCTTCTTCTTGGAGTTCAGCATATGCTTTTTGCAGCATTTCATCATCATTTCCTGATGCTGCTTTAAGTATCTTTGCTACTGAGGAATCATCAACATGTTCTTTCTTTTTTTGAGCTGTGATATTTTCTTTCTTTTTTTTCTTCGCATCAGATTCGGCACTTCCAGAAGATGATGGTATAATCAATGATAGAGGCCTTTTGCGGGATGATGGTGCTAGCATTTTCAGATCAGCAAGTTTTCCATGCAATGCTTCCAACATTTCTTCTTTTAGATTTATTCCAGTTTTAGTTGGTTTCTCATTCTTCCATCTTCGTATTCCCAGACATAACTTTATGGGAAAATCACCATTTTTCTGCAGATGGATTTCAACCTTATCTTCATGTGCTTCTTCTTTGCTCAAAACTTCAGTGTATAGGGTTAGAAATTGAGTATACGTTCCCCCATATCGCTTCGTTTCAATGATGACGCCGTTCTTCTCAAACAGACTTGTAACATCTTCTCCTTGTAATTGTAATTTATGATTTATCTCATCGAGATTTATGTTGCTATCAACTATTTCCGAGAGACGAGTCAGTGCTGCATGAGAAATAGCCATTGATTTTACAGCTAGTGCACCTTTAATCATATCTTTAATCATATCTTTCACCACCAGCACCCATTTGTTAGAGGCAGCTTGAACAGCAAATGATGTCTTGATTAGGCCCTCTTCATTTCTAACTTCGTAAATTCCTGCCATGATTCTTCAGCGAATCTTTAGTGATTTTTAAGCTCTGCACTCTTCAACAGCTCCGCACGACTGATTTGATTTAGCTTCCGACATCTGTTTATGTATATAATCAACCAATCAGACTGCAGAGATTTCTGCCTCTGGAAACTTCTGGAAACTTCTGAAAAATCTCTGTGATCTGATTGGCTGATAGCTTCTGGAAACTTCTGGAAGCTTCTGCTCCTGGAAACTTCTGGAAACTTCTGAAAAATCTCTGTGATCTGATTGGCTGATAGCTTCTGGAAACTTCAGGACACTTCTGAAAACTTTTGAAAAATCTCTGTGATCTGATTCATCGTTCGAATGTTCTAGAACTTTCTTTCGAAAGTGTTTGAGGTAAATTCTTCTACAATTTCTGCTTGAATTTTAATCATATCACTTAAAAATTTTTCCTCATTCCACTCTATTAAATCTCCAGTTAAATAATAATACAGCAACTTCGCCAACCTTCCATTTCCATCAGGAAAAGGGTGGATCCATAATAACAATGCTGTAAATTCTATTGGATTATAGTAATGCTGCCTCTTTATTAATTGGCTTAATAAAATTTCTATCTGATCAGGTTTACAATATTCTATTATCTCTGTTTCACTCATGCGTGCACATCTTACACTATTTGCAAATTTACCATGATATTCAGGTAAAATAAATTCATGTGTTTCTTTTTTTACCATGCAGTGTCGATTGTAAATCGAGTAATGTAATTTCTACCAAGCACAACCTCTCTTATCGTTCT